>OY776276.1:39019816-39029816 GCA_963675445.1 Linnaemya vulpina
TCTTCGATCTCATACTGATTGTCATCCCACTTTTTTATCTTGTTCCATGCTTTTGTCAGGACTTCTCGAGGTAGTTCATCCCACACTAATTTTAGTATCAAAACAGCATCACGGATTGTATGTGCCTTCAAAATATTTTCCACCGGAACGGTTTCTTGCGCGACAATGTTGCACAACAATTTAGATCGATATCCTAACTTGACCAGTCTTATTGGATTTTGATCCATGGGTTGCAAAACCGCAGTTATGTTAGGTGGTAAAGGCATTGCTGCAATTTGTCCATCATCAGATTGTAACATATCAATTGGCTTATGGTCAGTACAGTTATCAATCAGCAACAATGCCTTTGGTGGTAAATTATTATCAGCCGAAAATTTCCGAACCTGTAAAACTGTTCCTGCATAAACCTAAACACGTTAATGTAAATTTTAAAAATTAAGTTCACCAGCTTTATAAAAGAATGATGAAACCAGTTGAAAAATAACTCTGAGGTCATCCACGACTTCTTCGAATTTGTGTACTCCAATGGGTTTTCAAATCTCTTAAAACAACGAGGATTTGCAGATTTACCAATTACCAACGGTTTCAATTTCTGCGAACCATCTGCGTTCGCACACAACAAAAGAGTTATTCTTTCCTTTGAAATTTTTCGGCCCGGTGCTATCTTTTCGCTTTCAGCCACAAATGTTTTATCACGCAAAAAACGATAAAAAAAAAAGTCCAGTTTCATCTGCGTTGTGAAGTTGTGAATCGGATAACTTCATTTCATTGATTTTTGCTCTTAAATTATGAATAAAAGGTGTAACACCTGAGGTTTCACTTGAAAGGATTTCGCCACAAACTTTTAGATTGCGAATACCGTACCTCCTTTTAAAATTTGCTAGCCACCCATCACTGGCATAAAATGTTTTTCCAGGTGGGTGCATTTTTGCGAATTCGTACTTGGCCCTGCTTTTTAAAATTGGTCCATTCAGTGCACAGTTACGCTGTCTTTGGTCTAAAAACCATTTGTACAACTTTGACTCAAGATCAGCATATTCCGGTTTATGAAGAATTTTCCTGTTAGATTTTTCATATGTGTTCGCAACAGCCTCCAAGATTTCGTTACGTTTTTTCTTTGTCTTCGATATGGCTACTTTGGATACACCATAATTCAACGCCAATCGCTTTTCGTGCATACCTTGATCAAGCATTTTTAAAATCTGCACTTTTTGCTGCAAATCCAACCTGACTTGTGATGATTTCTTTTGCTTTGGCATTTTTTAAATAAGCACTGCACAACTCGCAATTTTAATTTTGTACTTCTTTTAAATCTTGTATTTTGGTGATTTTAATTTCTTCTGTATACTTGCACTCTGTCTAACAGTAACTTTTGCGGATTTTTCTGGAATTTTTGCTGTTTGCCTTAATTTTAACCGTTTTCTTTTTATGTATATTCCTAGGTATACACACTTAGTATATGAACCTTATCAATAAATTTAACAGTTTTTTCCTTTAGTTTTGGTTTGTTGGGTTTTTCTGATTACAAATAACACTTCAATAACTTTGTATCAAACATATCAAATTTATCTTCTTGCACCTAAGCATGCAATTAGGTCTTTTTTAATATATTTAAATTCCTTATTCGTTTCTTTTACGTGCATCAAGAGTATATACATATACACTTATTTTCACCGTATATATACTCCTTTTTTTTGTTCACTGTTAAATTTCTTTTTTATCTATCCTTGTAATATACATATTATGTCCTCTGTATACACACAACCATCAAATACATACAATATTTTATTCTTTCATTTTATTTTAATTTTTTTTTTTCTGCGTTTTTAGTTCTTCTCGTGGCCACTGATATTCAACTGATTTTAATTATGTTCTATTCTAAGTACATACCTCATCTTCAATATTGCGAGTATTACTTGCCGTCACTCTCCTTTTAGCAGATAGATGATCTCTATGTTACTTCTCTCTTACAGATGAATGTTATTGTTGATTATTTTGTGGTTGCTACCAGTACGATTGGACCATGAATATAAAGCTGCTGTAGGCTGTAGCAACTTATTTACTAATTAAGTGTTGTGATATAGGTATTCCAAATTAGAGCACGAATTGTATGTATTTTCCAAATGGTATAAATTCAATTTATTAAACTAATTTAATTAGCAAAGGTGAGTGTAATTTCAACGTTGATAGATATTAAGTACGGTAAGTATAAAATTTTACTTAAGTAGAAATTTAAGGTTAAATCAACAAATTTAATATATGAATATTTAGCAATTTGATGTGTGCTTATCGAGAGCTCAAAGGTAAGTAAGTTTTAATTTAAAGTTACAAAGGTTGTGAAACAGGGGCCAATGTTAATTACGAACTTATTCCACTGGATTTAACCACGAGCAAATTCCAGCGCAGTGTTTCAACTTCTATTTTAGTTGTCTCAGCGCTATTTACATTGGTACTTTTAGACAACAGAGTATTTCAATTTTAAATAATAGTTACATTTCAATTTTAAAGGATGTTTACAATTCAATTTGAAAGGATTTTTACATTTCAATTCAGTTTTACATATATATAATACAAATTCATCTATTTTATTTTTTAGTGTTCAATGGGATTGAACATATATATATATATATATATATATATATATATATATATATACATATGTATGCCTAAATAAATATATATATATATATATATATATATATATATATACATATACATATACATATACATATGTATGCCTATATAAATATATATATATATATATATATATATATACATATATATACATATGCATATGTATGCCTATATAAATATATATATATATATATATATATATATATACATACGTATGTCTATATAAATATATATATATATATATATATATATATATATATACATATATATACATATCTATATATATATATATATATATATATGTCTATATAAATATAAATATATATATATATATATATATATATATATATATATATTAGGGTGACATTAATTTTCAAAAGTTTGATTTTACCAAGTCTCACCCCCCAAATCGGTTCAGTTTAATGAAAAAAAAATACAAAAAATTTCATAGCGATAAGTTGAGATTTGGGCGTGCGCCCGCCCTTCAAAGTTTTATACGAGGCTTAACGTATGAACTATATTGATATTTTGTTCATATATTTTTTTTATTGAAATTGTTTTACAAGAAAGTAGAAAAAATTCTATATTCATTTTTTATAAAATGTTTATTAAAATTAAAGTACTTTTAGTTTATTGTTATCTTCTATTAATTTAACTCCTCTTTCTGCCACATCATTTACTACTTTTAATTTGTTTAGATATACAAATTCACTTTCACAGCATTCATGGGTTGGCCATATTGAAGGCTCTAATTCCAAAAAATATTTATCAATATTAAATCTTTCGAAAAATCTTGCTGTTGTGGAAGAAACAAATTGTTCAAGTCCATTATCAATTACATCTGCAGTTCTTTCTTTCTTTAAAATCACGCGTTTTATTATTTTTGCATTTTCATTTTGCAAAGCAGCTTTAATTTTTTTTTTTTTTTTGTGTCAGCAGAAACATTATTGTCAAAGAAAGCAAATGCTATAGATTCTGAGCCTAAGTACCATAGATGATTTAAAAACTTTTTTATAGATACTTGCGATATATCTGTATCAATTTTTTCGAAATTATGAAGTCTATTTAAAAATGTAAAGTCCGTATTTGGTGCTTTTATGGCTGAAGGAGCAGAAAACCAAGCCTCTATGTATATTTGGATTATAAAAATACAAATTTTACGCAATCCTGCCAGTTGAATCTCTGATAAAGCAAATTCCTTCCGCAACAAAAATATTTTCAAGCTATAAATGGCTTTTGCCATCCACCGTGCATGCTGAAAAGCTTCTGGTGATCTTATCATTACGCTTTCTTTGGATTTGTTCAATTTTTCGCCAAGAAACATCAAGACAAGCTCCAAAAGCTCTTTATAATCTTCTCTAGGCTGCTTCTCACTCAAAACATTATTTACAAAATTTATTATTCTGGTTTTTGACCCTTGCAAATGATACATAGCTAATTCATCTTGAATTCCAGCCTGCCAATTCTTTATATTCAAATTGTTCCACGATTTTTAAAAATTTTCAAATAATTTTACTGCAGTCAAATTTGGTTTCAAAAACACTTTTCAATATAATTTCGTAAATGTGATGTCTACAAGGCAGCCAAAAAAGTTCTCTATTTAAGGATTTTTCAAGTAACGTGCATGTACCTTTCAAGCGTCCAGTATTGACCGCATTTGTATCGAACGCACTGCATTTAATTTCACTTTGTAGACCCCATTTGGAAATACAATTATAAACAGCATCGGCTTTTTCTGTTCCTGAACCACATTTCATTGCAGGTATTTCCAACAACTGTTCCATCTCTCCACTAGATATGACTGTAGAATGTCTATCAAAATTTGCATTGCCCGTTAATGCTGGTAAAAGTTTACCATCCCAATGTAATGTTATAATGTCTTGTTTATTCAATTTAAAATTCTTTTGTAGTCCCAACGCTCTTTTCTTACGCATTTTTTCTCTTACCATATGAATTGAAGATCTATTAATGATGTAGTCAGCAATGTCTTTTCCTAATGATTGCAATACAGTAGAAATAATGTGAACAGCATTTCTGTTACTTATTTTGCAATAATCTAATGCAATAGCTAATTTTGGAGTAATAATTGTTTGTTTTACTCTTGCATTTTTTGAGCGAACTTTAACAGTTTCATCATGGGACTCTGCGGCTTGAAAACTTTGATCACTTTCAGATGATGACTAAATTGCATGGTTTCACCTTGAACATAAAAAAAAATTACCTCTATTATAGAAAAGTTCATTAATAGTCTAAGTTCATTATTAATCTTACTTATAATATTTTGTTCACGTTTATTACGTTCAACTCGCTTTAACTTAATCTGTTCGCGGTGTTCAGCTTGAATCTCCATTTGAAGTGTCTTATAATCAATTCCGTACATATGTCCTGGTCGACCTTCCTGCCTCTGGCTTATCAAGAATGCCTTATCTTCCTCCACAGTTATTAATTCTAAGGCATTTGCATGCGCCACGTCAAAAATTTGTTCTAAGCTTTCAACCCAGGTCTTCTTTGTTTTTCTGGTTATCTGTATTTCTTCCACAACTTTTTTTTTAAATTCGTCCATTCTGTATGTAATTTTTCCAGTTTTGCAATGCAATGTTGCTTTTCTCTTGTGGGTATGCGCGCTTTTTCCCAAAAAATCAAAAGTTCTTCAGTAACTAACTTAGCACTTTTAAAAAACGCCAATTAAAAAACAACACTTTTATTACTTCTTTTTTTGAAGGTAACTTGGAACCCGTAAGTTGATTAGAGGCATAGCCAATCAAATAATATTTTTCGGGTAATGATCATGCACTCATTTTAGTAATCTTATTTTGTCAGAACAATAGGAAAGAATAAACTCGGAATGAATTAATCATGAAATAAATCAAAATTTTTGCTACGTTTGTTTTGCTTCAATGGAAAATAGCGGTGCTTGCTTTTTGTTAACATTATTGCTTGCTCATTTTTTCCGTATTTAACATAAAAATAATTTTGTTTTTTTTCATGTGTTGCACAAAATTTTTTTTTCCATTGAATGGCAGACGTCATTTATACAAGTCGCGTTTATAACGTTTATTTTAGGGGGGGAGGGGGGCTATAAATGATTTGAAATCTTGCTGCCTTTTGACTAGAATTAAATTAAATAATTTAAAAATCAAAGGTACAACTTATAATAATACCATTTTAGGCTCAAAAGATATTTTAAAAATATATGACCAAAATATCAATATAGTTCATACTGTAAGGCTCATATAAAACTTTGAAGGGCGTGCGCACGCCCAAAACTTAACTTATCGGTATGAAATTTTTTTGTAATTTTTTTTTTATAAAACAGAACCGATTTGGGGGGTGAGACTTACAAAATTTGATAAAAAATTTTTTTCTAAATGGTGATTTTATAAGAACTATCGGAAATTAAAAAAAAAAGAAAACACAAAATTCAGAAAAATGCATGAAATATTTATTTGGGTTGATAGTTGGGTCGATATAATTTAATGTTTGAAGATTATTTCATGCAAATGTTGGCCGCGGCTGCGCCTCAAATGGTCCATCCGCTTAGTCCAATTTTGGCATACTCTTTCCAACATTTCGGCCGGTATCTCACGAATAATGTTGGCAATGTTGGCTTCCAGTGCGTCAATCGAAGCGGGCTTGTCGCTATAGACATTAGCCTTAACATAGCCTCACAAAAAATAGTCTAGAGGCGTTAAATCGCACGATCTGGGCGGCCAATTGACTGGTCCCAAGCGTGAAATAAACTGTTCACCGAACTCGCCTCTCAATTGGTCCATTGTTTCGCGTGCTGTGTGGCATGTGGCACCGTCTTGTTGAAACCACATGTCATGCAAGTCAAGCTCTTCCATTTTGGGCAAAAAAAAGTTTGTTATCATCGCACGGTAGCGCTCACCATTCACAGTAACGTTGTGATTCGCATCATCTTTGAAGAAATACGGCCCAATGATGCCGCCAGCCCATAATCCGCACCAAACGGTTGTTTTTTGTGGATGCATTGGTAGCTCTTGCAATGCTTCTGGCTGCTCTTCACTCCAAATACGGCAGTTTTGCTTGTTCACGTATCCATTCAACCAGAAATGAGCCTCGTCGCTGAACACAATTCTTCGATAAAAAAGTGGATCTTCATTTAACTTTTCAAGAGCCCATTCACGAAATATTTGGCGTTGTGGTAGGTCGTTTGGCTTCAATTCTTGCACCAGCTGTATCTTATAAGGCTTCACACCCAAATCCTTCCGCAAAATTTTCCACGTAGTGGAGTAACAGATGCCCAATTGCTGCGAACGGCGCCGAATCGATAATTCACGGTCATCACCAACACTGGCCGATACGGCTGCGATATTTTCTTCAGTTCGCACTCTACGTAAGCGTGTTGGTGGTTTAATGTCCAACAATGTAAATTTGGTGCGAAATTTTTTTACAATAGCCCGAATAGAAGCCTCAGTAGGTCGATTAAACTGACCATAAAATGGAAGAAGCGCGCGATGAACTTTCTTAACAGAGCACGCATTTTGGTAATAAAATTCAATAATTTGCAAGCGTTGTTCGTTTGTAAGACGATTCATGATTAAATCATAGACCAAACTGAAGATGTTTGACAGTGACACAAGATACAAAACGTGCGCGAGCTGTCAAATCTAGTGTTGCCAAAAAGATAATAGCAAAAAAATCACTCGTTATATAACAGAATGTCACGCTAATAAATATATATATATATATATATGTATGCCTATATATATATATATATATATATATATATATATATATATGTCTATATCTATATATATATATATATATATATATATATATATGTATGCCTATATATATATATATATATATATATATATATATATATTTATATATATATGTATGTCTATATCTATATATATATATATATATATATATATATATACACAAATGTATGTCTATATATATATATATATATATATATATATATGTATATATATATATATATATATATATATATATATTATCCGATTCACAACTTTACAACGCAGATGAAACTGGACTTTTTTTTTATCGTTTTTTGCCTGATAAAACATTTGTGGCTGCAAAAATTGCAAAGGAAAGAATAACTCTTTTGTTGTGTGTGAACGCAGATGGTTCGCACAAATTGAAACCGTTGGTAATTGGTAAATCTGCAAATCCTCGTTGTTTTAAGGGATTTGAAAACCTATTGGAGTACACAAATTCGAAGAAGTCGTGGATGACAGAGTTATTTTTGAACTGGTTTAATCATTCTTTTATAAAGCAGGTGAACTTAATTTTTAAAATTTACATTAACGTGTTTGGGTTTATGCAGGAACAATTTTAAAGGTTCGGAAACTTTCGGCTGATAATAATTTACCACCAAAGGCATTGTTGCTGATTGATAACTGTACTGCCCATAAGCCAATTGATATGTTACAATCTGATGATGGACAAATTGCAGCAATGACTTTCTACATATACATCATATACATATGTATGTCTATATAAATATATATATATATATATATATATATATATATACATATGTATGTCTCTATAAATATATATATATATATATATATATATATATATATATAAATATATATATATATATATATACATATGTATGTCTATATAAATATATATATATATATATATATATATATATATATATATACATATGTATGTCTATATAAATATATATATATATATATATATATATATATATATATACATATGTATGTCTATATAAATATATATATATATATATATATATATATATATACATATGTGTGTCTATATAAATATATATATATATATATATATATATATATATATATTATATATATATATATATATATATATATATATATATATATATATATATATATATGTATGTATATATACATATATATATATATATATATATATATATATATATATATATGTTCAATCCCATTGAACACTAAAAAATAAAATAGATGAATTTGTATTATATATATGTAAAACTGAATTGAAATGTAAAAATCCTTTCAAATTGAAATGTAAACATCCTTTAAAATTGAAATGTAACTATTATTTAAAATTGAAATACTCTGTTGTCTAAAAGTACCAATGTAAATAGCGCTGAGACAACTAAAATAGAAGTTGAAACACTGCGCTGGAATTTGCTCGTGGTTAAATCCAGTGGAATAAGTTCGTAATTAACATTGGCCCCTGTTTCACAACCTTTGTAACTTTAAATTAAAACTTACTTACCTTTGAGCTCTCGATAAGCACACATCAAATTGCTAAATATTCATATATTAAATTTGTTGATTTAACCTTAAATTTCTACTTAAGTAAAATTTTATACTTACCGTACTTAATATCTATCAACGTTGAAATTACACTCACCTTTGCTAATTAAATTAGTTTAATAAATTGAATTTATACCATTTGGAAAATACATACAATTCGTACTCTAATTTGGAATACCTATATCACAACACTTAATTAGTAAATAAGTTGCTACAGCCTACAGCAGCTTTATATTCATGGTCCAATCGTACTGGTAGCAACCACAAAATAATCAACAATAACATTCATCTGTAAGAGAGAAGTAACATAGAGATCATCTATCTGCTAAAAGGAGAGTGACGGCAAGTAATACTCGCAATATTGAAGATGAGGTATGTACTTAGAATAGAACATAATTAAAATCAGTTGAATATCAGTGGCCACGAGAAGAACTAAAAACGCAGAAAAAAAAAATTAAAATAAAATGAAAGAATAAAATAATGTATGTATTTGATGGTTGTGTGTATACAGAGGACATAATATGTATATTACAAGGATAGATAAAAAAGAAATTTAACAGTGAACAAAAAAAGGAGTATATATACGGTGAAAATAAGTGTATATGTATATACTCTTGATGCACGTAAAAGAAACGAATAAGGAATTTAAATATATTAAAAAAGACCTAATTGCATGCTTAGGTGCAAGAAGATAAATTTGATATGTTTGATACAAAGTTATTGAAGTGTTATTTGTAATCAGAAAAACCCAACAAACCAAAACTAAAGGAAAAAACGGTTAAATTTATTGATAAGGTTCATATACTAAGTGTGTATACCTAGGAATATACATAAAAAGAAAACGGTTAAAATTAAGGCAAACAGCAAAAATTCCAGAAAAATCCGCAAAAGTTACTGTTAGACAGAGTGCAAGTATACAGAAGAAATTAAAATCACCAAAATACAAGATTTAAAAGAAGTACAAAATTAAAATTGCGAGTTGTGCAGTGCTTATTTAAAAAATGCCAAAGCAAAAGAAATCATCACAAGTCAGGTTGGATTTGCAGCAAAAAGTGCAGATTTTAAAAATGCTTGATCAAGGT
>OY776276.1:39052316-39069816 GCA_963675445.1 Linnaemya vulpina
TGTAAAAAAATTATCACACGTCATATTTCGCCGATCTCTGTTTAGGTCTAGAACCACTCTTTGGCTTTGATTGGTTGGACTGTGATGCCAGAAATATTTAATTTCTGTCATAAAGGTTACCATTATAAAATAGTTATTACACAATTTTCTTAATGGGTGAAATTTCACCCGAGGGGATTTAACGTAATTTTTCAAATACTTTCGAAATTGTTTATTATGTAAACAAAATTTTTGGTTTTTTTAATGCAAAATCCTAATTTAGAAAATTAGAATTAGTTTCATTTGTATTAACTAAAATTTGTAAAAGATATATGGCTTTACAATTGAAAATGGGAGAAATTTCACCCGAAGACCGTATGAGGGTTAATACGCAATTGCGACTTTGCATTAGTATCAGCACAATTTTCGTCATCACTACGCCCCTCTTGCTGATAACTCACTACAATGCATTTGTTTTCTTCTTTCGTTTCACTTTTGTAGGGAAAACTTGACTCGTCAAATTTAATATCACGTGCTGTGAATACTTTTCGTTTTTCTATGTCCCAAAGACGGTATCCATTTGAAGTCTAACCAATCATTACTGCCTTAGGACTTCTAGGATCTAGCTTTTTTCTGCATTGGCTAGGAATCAGGTTTCTTTCCATACCAAATTTCAGCAGGTATTTGAGAGTTTTTTAAAGAACTTGTATGGCAACGATTTATTATATATGTTGAAGCTCTTGCACCCTCATTCCACAAAAATTTCGGAACATTAGATTCAAATATCATAGCTCTTACTTTTTCCAATAATGTGCGGTTAAAACGGTCTGCAACTCCGTTCTGTTGAGGACTATATGAAATAGTTGTTTCAATTTAAATACCCTTTTTCTTATACCATTCATGCTGTTCTTTTAAAAGATATTCACGACCTTGATCAGTAGTAACTTTTGATATTTTTAAACTAAACATAGCTGTTGATATAGCCTCATATTCCTTGAAAGCATTGAAAACTTCTGATTTCTTTTTAAGTAAATATAGAACTGTAAAATTACTGAAGTCATCAATAAATTCCATTCTAACCACCCAAAACACGTCAAAATAAATACTGCTAAGAACTTTGCCACAAGAGCTTTAAAAATAAGCGATAATAAATTTCAAAACGAAAACTACAAAAAAAAATAAGAAAAATATTACTAAAAAACAGCTTTTCATATCCCTTAATAATCAACATCATACGGGACACGATAAAGAATTTAAACAAAATACATACACCAAAATCGGAAAAGATTTACAAGTCGTTAACACGCGTACCAGGTTTCTCAGACAGAATCACGCAATCCAATATCTACAACACTGATGACGTTAACATTGCTCTAAAAAACACAAACACTTTAAACTCCCTCTTTTCGAATACAAAAACAAAATTAGACAAGTTAGATAAATATAATGTTATCTACAAAATACCTTGCTATGGGGATGGCAAAAATGTATGTCAGAAAGAATATGTAGGAACAAAAAAATCAAAACTTAGGACAAGATTGGCTGCACACAAATCTAATTATAAAAATAGAAACGAAAATTTGGAACATAAAAAAAACGCATTAGCAGCCCACTGTGCAATGCATGGTCACTCGCCAGACATAAATAATACAGATATATTACAACAAGAACATAATTATAAAAAAAGATTCACTGTAGAAATGCTACATATAATTAACACTCCCGCCGAAATTAGGATGAACTACAAAACAGACACGGAAAATTGCGCGCATACATATAGACATATAGTAACAAAACACAATAAACCAAAACAAATTTAGTAAACATTTAACCTTTTTCAAAACTAGACGACTTTACTCAATAGTAAGACAACATATATTTACGTGTTGTTGTGCTTATAATTTTAAACACTTGTTTATAAATAACTCTTTAGTTAATTTAAATCAAATTATATTTTTCTGATACTAAATGTTGTAACAACAAAATAGTTTTTTCAGTTTTTTCCCGAAGAAGAACACCGAAGGTGTTCGAAATATCGAAATAATAAAATATTTACAAATATAACGAGATAAAACATAACAAGAGTTTTATTTTCGAGTCTTAGACCTAGAGCCTGAAGAAAAATTTAAGTAAAAAACAAGGTCGAATAAAATACAAAAAAATAATTGTCATCAATAAATGTGATAATATAACGTGACCTATCGATAGCAATTGGATCTATTGGTCCACAAACGTCAGTTTGAATTCTTTCTAAAATTCTTGTTGCTTTATTTCTAGTGCCATCAAACGGAGATCGTACATGTTTTGCTTCAACACAAACATCATAAAAAATAACCTTTTCTGAGTTTATTTTTATTTCTGGAATGATATTGCTCTTAACCAGAGAATTTAAGCCTTGTTTTCCGATATGACAAAGACGACGATGCCATAAATTTATATTGTTGTCCCTGTAAGACGTAAAAGCTTCGCATCTTTCTACAATGATTTCAATTTCATAAAGGCCTCCATGAACATAGGCTACACCAATTAATATTTCATCTTTTATTATTAATGCCCGATTATCAACAAATCTCACTTCTGCTGCAGCTTTTGTTAACTTTCGAACTGACATAAGATTATCTCGCAAATCTGGTGCATATAGAACATCCTTCATTGTAATACTATTTCCAATATTTGTTTTACATTCTATTTTTCCACCTGATTTAGAAATTACTTTATGCTCTTTTGCCATATTTATTTCGACGGGAACTTCAAGATTAAAAAAATCAGAGATATACCATCTTTCATTAATAAGATGGTCGCTAGCCCCCGAATCCAATATAAATTTAACTTTGGAACTCTCAGCATGTTTATTTGAGTTTCGACAAGCCATAAAACAAAAGCTTTTTCAGTACTATGAACTTCACGACTTCTACAATCTTGGCCCGATGACCGAACTTGCTACACTTGTAACATTTGCCACTGACCTTCTTCTTAAAGTCCTTTTTACTTGAAAATGCAATCTTTTCTACCTCCTCAGTATGAACACGGTTATTAAGCTTGATTTCTTCGACAACTAATCGTTCCTTCACAAGTTCAAATGTTAATTTTTTGTCATCTATATTTTGCAATGCTGTCACCAAAGGATCGAATTTTTCAGGTAGAGATAGAAAAATTTGTGTAATTAAATCACTATATTCTATATTAGTTCCAAAATTTTTTAGCTGTCTTATTATATTGTAAAAATTTTCCAAATGTAATTTAATGGAATCTGCAGAACTCATACGTAGTGTTGCCAGTTGTCTTCGAAGAAGCAATTGATTTACTAATGACTTCTTAGCAAAAGCCTGTTCTAAACTGTTCCACCTTTCCTTAGCTGTTTTCTTATCTCTTACATAGCTTAAACAATCAGCATGAATATACCTTACCAAGCAGTCTTTAGCTCTCTTATCTCTCTTTAAAAATTCAGTACTACCATTAGAATCTTCAGGTGTATCGTCGGTTAGAACGTCTAAAATATTTAGTGAATCCAAATGAATCTTGACTCTAACTGCCAGTTATCGTATCCACAACCATTAAATTGTGGAATATCATTTGCCAATTCCTTTTCTGGTCCCATAACCTATGGACTTCTGATATTTATAATAAATTTAATTTAAGTCTTTATTATTGAATTGTTCGATTTAGGTTAAAGACAATATATTACAAAGTCAATTTAATTTTCAGAAACATTGAAACGATTGCTAATATAAAAAACCACTTTTATTTCAACAGTATATATATATATATATATATATATATATATATATATATATGTATATATACCTTTGTTAGCTTTCATAGATCAATGCACAGTGAACATATGCATGAATCCCGGACTTATCTTCTCCAATAATTTAAAATAATACACAGTTATATTCAATGCAATTTATTTGACTATAAATAAATTTATTATTAAAACAAAACAAAAAAGTTCTTGTATATATATATATATATATATATATATATATATATATATATATATATATATTATATATATATATATATATATATATATATATATTTATATATATATATATATATATATATATATATATATATTTATATATATATATATATATATATATATATATATATATACATTAGGGTGGGTAAATTTTTTTTGTAAGTAGACGTATAGCAAAAACGTAATCTATAGGTGATTTGCTCAAGAGACCATAGCTGTAAGTCGGATTTGGAGCCCCTCAAATTTTCAAAATATACATTTTTCCATATATGCATAGAACAATTTAATTAAATTCATCCTAAAATCGCATAGAATTATAGTAGATTTCACCTTTCAGAATCTGTATTGATACAAATATTTTTTTTTATTTTTAGTAGATATTAGGAATTTTTTTGTCGAAAAATAGCCTAAAATGAAAATTTTGAATTTTCTTCAATTTTTTTTGTGTTTTTGCAGATTAATAAAATTCAGATAATTTCCAAAAACTTTTATTACGATCAATTAATTTTTTTGTTTTCGAACTCCTTTTTGTAGGAAAACCGAACTGCAAAAACAGGTTTTAAAAAATCAATAAACACTAAATATTTTTTGATTATTTAATTTTTATTTAATGTAATCTTCCCAATATTTCGAATAGCTTCGCTATTCATCTTCAGGGGAACACTGTTGGGTACAAAACATAAACATTAATAAATTTACAATTACATAAATGTAAATTAAAAATTAAATAAAAATAGATTGAATTAACATATTTTCAATATGTCGATCGTCTGTAGTCCTTAGCTGCGAAACCTGATTTGTTTATGTTGTTTCTTATGTTTGTTTATCACACTTCTGTAAATTTGAGCGCATTTCTCTGTGTATTGTTTATAGTTGTCTCTTCTCTGCAGGAAGGTCAATTATGTGTAACATCTCTAAAGTAAATCTCCTAGAATAATGGTTTTCTTGTTGTAATATTTTTACATTATCAAAATTTGGCACATGATTTTCCTTTGCACAGTGGGCCGCAAGTGCAGTTTTTTGCTCTATGGGTTTGTTTTTCATTCTTATGTCTGATTTATGAGATGTTAGTCTGGTCTTCAGTTTATTTTTAGTTGTTCCAGCGTATTTTTTATTGCATGTGCCTGAGCCGTCACCGTTGCAGTCAATGCTATATATAACGTTGCATTTTTCCTCTTTCTTCAATTTAGTCTTTGTATTACTATATAGATTCTGCATTGTATTATTTGTTTTAAATGCAAGTTGATATTTTTCGATGTCATACAGATCTGAGTTCTTCAACCTCTCAGAAAAACCTTTTATATATTTTATATGAAGATGAATAGCGAAGCTATTCGAAATATTGGGAAGATAACATTAAGTAAAAATTAAATAATCAAAAAATATTTAGTGTTTATTGATTTTTTTAAACCTGACTTATAGCCGAACGATAAAATAAGAATATTATTAAAAAACACTATTTTTACATTTTTAATTCAATTTATTTTAAAATATTATTCTCCACCTACAATTTAATGTTTTAACGTGGTAATATTATTTTTCCAGGTTCTTTTTACTTTCCATTCGAGGAGTTTTCTTACGGCTTTCTAATGTCACGGCCATAACTCCTTCACGATTCTTTTTTATAACTCGTTTTGAAACACTACTTAATAATTATAAATGTCTTTCTGTTCCTTGTATGAGCATTGGAATTTATGGATCAGCCAGTGGTGGTTCATCGAAATTTACAAATAACATTGTTAATAAGATATTTTCTGGATGTGCGTAGTATGATTTGTTTTGAATTACACCATCTACAATATTACGAAAGTTTGATCACATGGAATCTTTCGAGTAAATGCTGGTTCAAATAATATATCGTCGTTATTCATATCAATCATATTGACATAATCGGTAGCATCGGAATTTAAGATATTTTTTTTGTAAGCTCTGAGTTTAGTTGGATCATCAAATAACATTGTTTGATCATCAAATAATATTGTTAATAAGATATTTTCTGGATGTGCGTAATATGAGTGGTTTTGAATTACACCTATATATATTACACCTACAATATTACGAAAGTTTGGTTGTAAGTATCGTGTCCAACATATAAATTTTAATGAAAGTGCACTGCCGTACACAACAGAGTTATAAAACCTCACATTGAAGTACATTGGCACATAAACTGTAATAATGTATTAGTTACATATAATCGTAGTAATCTATTGGCTTTGATTAACCAACGAGGATGTGCAATTGGTCCTGGTTTAATGTTAGCTAAATCAACTGGAACAATACCATTCGAAATTGATTTAGCTATTTGATATAAATATTTAACATCTGTTGATAGTTCGAGCTCATGTTCATGATCCATTATTACAGGTATATTATCCAGTGGTATTGCATCAAAATCAGCTACTACCTGAAAAATGAAATGTTTAGACCAATTAAAATGCAATTATTTTATTTTAACTTTATTCCAATCGAAAAAGTAAAATAATGACAATAAATAATGATAATAAAGGATGATATTAAATAACATAAAGTGTTACATACCTGCAGTTTCTCAGATTCTTGAATAGCTTTGAATAACTTTCCACTTGCTGCTCGTGATCCACTGGTTACTGTTTTGTCCAATTTTTCATATAAATGACGCAATGGCAGTTCATTGAAATGAAGCTGACATATAAACCATTGAATTGGTCTATTTAACTGTTTTTCAAATTATCGTAAAACACCATTTTCTGTTCCAGTATTTGCTGGCTCACCACCACTGCATACGCCAATTAATTGATCAACTGTTGTTTTATTGTTAAATAATTCATTCAGTTCTCTGTGTTTGGTTTTTGCATCTTCTTAACTACCCAAATTTACATATCCAAGTAACTCATTATAGGGCTCTTTCAGAACAACTAAATGCGGTTCTTTTACCATAGTGGTATGAAATTTGTCATTAATTTTCTCTTTAGTTAATAAGTCATCTTTTCTACTATCGAAAGAAAATGCAGTTATGAAAGAATTTGTATGTCGTGTACGAAGCACTGCATCTCTAGATTTAACAAGATTACCATGAACATCTCTAAAACTTATATCTTCGAATAAAGCTGTTGCTAAACATGAAGCGACTCTATCTGAAACACCGAATCCATCACACATCATAGCAAAATTTAAGGCTTCGTATCTTTGAGTATAATGACCTCGTCTCATTTGAACAGTTGCTTCTGCAACTTCTGTTGTTGCTTCATTTTCATCTTCATCCATGTGTAATTCAGGTGGTTCGTATCTTGGATCATCGGTACTAGTTGTAAGTGTTGGTATTGTTGTAGCTACTTCTTCAACGTCTTCCGTATATTCAAGTATTGTGAATTTTCTATCATTATGCTGGTCCATCATAAATTCTTTTAGATGTTCTGGAATCAATCCACACGAGCATTCTGTTGTTTTTAATTTGCAATTACATTTACCAATATAAAATAATTCGTTTATTGAATCAACAAATGCTTTAAATTCATCTCTTTTGTTTCTATGTTGTACATGTTTCTGGTATTTATCAAGCAAAACAGTTAATTTTTTTAAAGCACTATTTCTATTAATGATTTCAATATTTAATTTACACCAAATTAGGTCAATTTATCTGTTACGTGAGGAGTAAAAGTTTTGTACGAGAACATTTTGTTTTCAAATTTAGCACGATCACTTAAAAAAAACATTTTAAAATGTCACTTTTAGTAGGCAAACTAAGATCATTTAAATCACTTAATAAACCAAAAACAACAATATGTTGATGAAGCATGTTAGTCAATCTATAGTCAAAACTTGTTGATGTTGTTGCTTCCAATTGCGAAGACACCGCAGACGATGTTGATGGTTCTTGAAAAAATTAATCGTAATAAAAGTTATTGGAAATTATCTAAACTTTATGGTTATAACAAATGTTATAACCATAACCTCAATTGAAAACGACAAAAAATAGATTTTTATTATGCCAAATGAATTCCAAAATATTGCAAAAAAGCTTAAAAACACAGTAGCATTTCGAAAAGTTAAGACAACATTGACAAAAAGGGGCAATACGAGAAAGGCTTGAATTTCTTTAGATACAGATGCATTGAAGGAATACAAAGATGATGATGGAAACATGCATTTTAAGAATTATTTATTAAAAGAACAACATAATCTTGGCGAGGCAACGGTAAATGGTATTTCAACAGACGCACAGTAAGCTGTCGAGTGGAAAAAAACCAGAAAAAAACCTTTTGAATTTATCAATAAAATACATATGAAAGCTGACACTCCCGCGATTCCAGAGGTGGTTTGGTTTTTCATGTGCGCTACACATGTAAAAAGTTATACGGCCTTAAAGTCGAGTTATTTTCATAATATTTTAACACCTTTTAAGTGACAAAAAATGGGTTTGGAAAAATTAATATAAAAAATTAATTTTTCAATAAAAATGCTTGCAATTATATTTGTTTTATTCAGAAATGTAGCAGAAACAACGAAAATATCCTAAAACTCAAATATTTCCAGCAACACTGTAAGAAAAAATGTGACGAATTTAGCCAAAATATGTACTTAAAAAAAATAGTCAGCTTCGTTGGACCCGAAAAACTAGGCACATCACAAAACGACTTTCATGCATCAATAATCTTATTTTCTGATATATATACTTAAATATGTATAAGAAGGTTTAGGTGTTTTCTATGCCAGTTTTTGATATATAATCATTTTAAAAATCATCCATATTTGATATTTTTATTAAAATTATCAGTAGATATTTTTAATGTTTGATAATGTATGATAATAGGCTATGCTTTAAGCCAAGAAGGATGACTCTAAAACATATAAAACCTTATTCTCACATATTTAGACACCATGTAAAACTAACCCTTTATTGATACAACTACGTATTTAAGCAAGAACTGCCAAAGAGTCTGGACCGAAGTGCTTTATATGCCAAGCTAAACCTAAAGATATGACCAAACTTGCATTACTTATTCTCCCAACGAAGACCATAAAAGCTATGGAATTCCACCTTTACATTGTTTGCTTAGATGCTTTGAGAGCATGTTGCACGTGCGTATCGATTGCCTTTTAAGACTTGGCAATTTAGGAATGATTAAAAAACACTGTATAATAAAAATTAAAAAAAAAAATTCAACATAAATTTCGATCTGAGACGGGATTAACAGTTGATAAAGTGAAGCCTAATTTTGGCACTAGTATAGTATTGATATATATATATATATATATATATATATATGTATATATATATATATATATATATATATATATATATATATAAATATATATTTACATATATGCAGATATATATATATATATATATATATATATATATATTTACATGTATGTAGATATATATATATATATATATATATATATATAAATATATATATATATATATATATATATATATAAAGAAATTAATAGATTTGTTTAAGTTTTGAGGTTATTTTATATTAGTATACATTTCGATATTTCGTTAGCCTTCGGTTAGCTTCTTCAGATACAACAATATATGTACATATATATATATATATATATATATATATATATATATATATGTATATATATGTATATATATGTATATATATGTATATATATATGTGTATATATATATATATATATATATAAATATATATATATATATATATATATTTATGTCTATATATTTACAATATGTATATGTATATATATATATATATATATATATATATATATAAATATGTCTATATATTTACATATATATATATATATATATATATATATATATATATACATACATATATATATAATATATAATAGATATATATAATATATATATCCCTGATAAGTATCAGGGAGCGAAGCTCCAAGCATTTCTCGAAGCAAGATCAAATGTCCACACGGATATAG
Organism: Linnaemya vulpina; assembly: GCA_963675445.1. Taxonomy (NCBI): domain Eukaryota; kingdom Metazoa; phylum Arthropoda; class Insecta; order Diptera; family Tachinidae; genus Linnaemya; species Linnaemya vulpina. The sequence goes on from OY776276.1 coordinate 39,062,179, forward strand.
TTTCGATGTCTCGAGAAATACAGCGTTGTTTATGCAAATGACAGATGAGTTAAGCAGTGGAACTGCTAGTAAGGGCAAAGCTCATTGCAACAAGCAGACGCAGACAGGAGATATGGTAAGACCATTTCTACCTGGCCTTGCAAGTGCGACCCAAAAGCGCAGGAAGAAACGAAAACGCTCTTAGTCCAAAGGGGAATAGAGCTAAAAAGAAGAAGAATGACTCACTAAATGATGTCATAAGTGGTGAAAGTGGGTTTGTAATATCAGCTGTAGAGAAAAGTGCTGCTATGCCGAACCCAAGTAATAAAGACTCTGGATGGATAAAGGTCCGTCCCAGGGTAAGATATAAGCAGGCGTCACATTCGGATACCCTGATTATTAAATCGTGTGGGAACGCTCTCTATGCTGACATTTTCAGGCAAGTGAAGAAAGACCCTAAGCTTGTTGATCTCGGGGAGAATGTAAAAGGCATTCGGAAAACCGAGAGAGGTGAGCTGCTGCTAGAGCTGAATAGACCTGCTCACCAGAAGACAGGTGAGTTCAGGTCGAAAGTGGAAGCGCTACTGGGTAAAGCTGCCGAAGTACCAGCACCATCCTAGGAGGTCAGGATTGAAATTAGGGACATACATAGATGAAGTGGCTTCTAAAGAGGACTTCTATGATGCCATAATTAGTAAATCTAATGATTTTAAAGTACTGCAGATGAGTACAGTTAAATCCCTGAGGAAAGCGTATAGAGGCACACAAATTGCCATGATTGGCCTGAGTGCTCCTCTAGCTAGACGTCTTCTAAAGATGTCTAAAATACGCATCGGCTGGGTCGTATGTTGAATACGGGAAAAGGTGGCACCGAAAAGGTGCTACAACTGTCTCGACTAGGAACATAGGGCTAGTTATTGTAAGGGCCATGATCTATCAAAGAATTTCTTGCGGTGTCGGGAAACTGGCCATAGAATTGGAACATCTTCCAATAAACCGTCTTGCATGATCTGTAGAAAGAGAGCAAACACAAATGCTGACCATGTCACCGGATCTGTAGTTTGCCCGTACTACAAAAAAGCTTAAGGATTAGAACAATACCAAGAATAAAAACGCGCATATTACGGCTAAATCTAAATCATTATCAAGCAACACAAGAGTTGCTTAAGCAAATCAAACGAGATTTAAACATAGACGTTGCTGTAGTTAGTGAGCCATATAAGAAGCTCGTATCTGAAATTTGGGTTGCTGATAATACAGATACATCGGCTACATGACCTACCGGGTCACTAATATAGAGGGAAAAATCAGCACCACAACGTGGGTACACGCGGGCCACTGTCTCTGGTATATGTTTGTACAGCTGCTATGTTCCTTCTAGGTATTCTATCGAGGACTTCCGTGTTATTATAGACAACATAGTGATGGACGCTGGTGCCAAGTGGCCTGTTATAGTAGCAGGAGATTTCAATGCGTGGGCTGTTGAATGGGGTTGCCCTTCGACAAATGTAAGGGGGAAGGTTCTATTGGAATCCATTTCTGCACTAGGTGTTACACTCTTAAACTCTGAAGATGAGGAAATGGTACGAAATTTAATGTGATGAAAATTAATACCTTTTATAAGAATATTTTTGCTATCTGCATGGACGATATGGATTTGAGTGGTTCAGCTTCACGCGGTCGTACGATGAATCTATGGTGAAGCAGAAAGGCCACCGGTTTACTGGTGGAATGATATTGCTAGCTTGAGGGCTGAGTTTATACGTGCCAGAAGGCAATATACAAGAACTTGAGGTAGGTTACAAATGAGTGCACAACAACAAAATTATAGGGATAAGAAAATGGCCCTAAAAATTGCAATTCGTAGGAGCAAACGGCAGTGTTTTCTTAATATCTGTGATGAGGTAAATAGTTATCCTTGGGGTCTATAAGCTGGTCACCAAAAAACTTAAATGCTATAAATATGGTAGTGGAAACTGCTGCTTGTGCTATCTATGGAAGGAGCTGGAGGAAGGGTACAAAAGAGTGCTATGTTGTTGTGACGTTAGATGTGAAGCATGCGTTCTACACAGCAAACTGGGTTCGTATTGTTGACGCTTTAGCTCGATTAAACATCCCAGAATATCTGATAAGAATAGTGCAGGGTAATTTCCGCAACAGGGAATTGATCTATGATACAAATGTTGGAATAAGAAAACGTAGGATTAGTGGGGGGTTCGCCAAGGATCGATACTTGGACCATTATTGTGGAACGTAATCTACGATGGAGTACTAAGGCTGAGTTTACCTGAAAGGGTGAATATTCGCAGAAGACATAGCGTTAGTGTGTGAAGCCAAAGACTTGTTAGAGGCAGAAACAATATATATAAAAAACAGAAGAGTTTAAATTAAAATAATATATATTTGTAGAGGAGTCTTCAAAATTTTATTTGGATAAATTACCTCGTAAAGGTATGTTCGATTACAAAGATGTTAAATAAACTTTACCCGTAAAGTTACCTTAGCTATCCAAAGACGGAAGAATAGTAATTAATTCACATCTATTTCCTGTAGAAGTGACACAACAACACTTAAACACCGGTAACGGTCCAATTGCTGAATAGCAGTGATTGATAATTTTCGATTACTATTAACGAATCGAGAACACCAACAGAACAGATATATATTTAGGAGTTTAAAAAGAAAATCACCTTTTTCGACCTTCTTTCTTTCACGATATCAGACGAACGGACTACCCGATTTTGCAGTAGCCGACATGGTTTTTAAATCTAGAGAGCTGATTAGTTTAGGAATCGATAATCGTAAAGCCTTTTATGTTATTAAAAATAAAATATTTAATAATTGTTTATTAATTTTTAAAATCTACCGGTTGGAATCGGTTCACTGGAAATCTAAGTTCAGTAGAACGTTTTCGAACGCCATCAGTTTGGTTGAAATCGGTCAAGCCATTCCAAAGTTATAAGCGGTTCATATATTTACACACACACACATACATAGTAGCGTGTTCCCAGAACTAGTCAAGGAATTTTCTTAGGACCCCAAAACGTCGAGATCTGACAAGAACTTAATTTTTCAAAACGGGTAAAATGAATAAGTTCCCGACCATTGGAAATTTTAAATTTTCGTAGCAGGAAGTCATATATTATTTTATCCGTGAATTTGAGGTACATATCCAGCATACGGCCGATTAAAAAAAATTTATAATTCTAGATTATTTAAAAGAACAGTTAAATGATGAAAGTCTTGGAAATTCAGTTTTCGGATCATGGACCTCAGAAATTTTCTTATAAATCTACGTTCTTTTATTACATTTTGAAATGTTTGTGTCGGATATATTTTAAACCGATCTTGTTATATATAGAAAATTTATTTTAATATTCTTCAACATTTATTTACCAATACAGATCTTACTGAGTTTGATATTTCATGGACGTTTCAGTTAAGCGCTTAGTTATATGTATATGTATTTTAATAAAAATCGTTTCCCCGCGAACCCCGACTGACTAGGATGAAGGATTTTCTCTTCTATCATATAACAAAACCGTCTCCGCTACATATACATCAGTAATGTCAATTGCGATTGTAAGATTAGTCTTTGCTCTTACATTCACCGTGAAAATGCCTAGTGAAACGTCTTTTCTAAAACAGGTGTGATCAGGAAGCAAATTTTTGCAAATCGAATTCAGACGTTTTTTTTATTCTCTTTCATTTAGCCTTATTTGAGAAAAATTTTTACTTACTTTTTTACTAATTTTTCTCAAACAATAAACACACCATATAATAGCATAGTAGGGCTATTTAGAGCCCTTAAAACAGGCCTTGCGATACTTCCCTGTGAACAGGGTGTACTAACTAGGTGGCAGCGTTAAGTAAAATATTTTTTGCTGCTATTGGATTTTGTTTGTTTTGATTTTTGAATGTCAAATTTTGATTAATTCTATTTATTTTTTTTTCTGTGCTGAAAATTATTTATTAAAAAGAAAAATTTTAATTTGATTTTGGAAAAAGAGTTATATGAAAAGTTTGCGTAAATTAATCAGTTTTAAATTCTGCCATCACTTATCTAATTTATTTCGTTTGTACAGAATAATGGCTCAAAGTTTTCTTAAAGGAGCGACTTTTTTGATGCAAGATTTCAACGTGACTTTGCACTGCAAGACACTCTTTCCGACGGAACTAATGTGAAAACTAAAATACTCAAGAGATTTAGACCTATTTTGCAAGTAGATTATATAAATAGGTCTGTTGTAGCTACTGGCAAATATAGTATTAATTATTCAATTCCTTCCATCTATAAATTTTGCATTGCAGTATGATAATCTATATAAAAAAGCAACTTATATATATATATATATATATATATATATATATGTATATATTTAGTCAAACCGGACCCATGTCTCCATGTCAATATTGCTTTCCCTAACGACAAAAACTCTAGCTCAAGTGTTCCCAATTTTAATTCTGCATGTGAGTAAATAAAATATAGAGACGATGATTCTATTATATTTCTGGTAACATTGTCAACAAATGTGTCAGCACTTTTTAAGTTACTTCTTTCTCTCTCTCAATAGGTAAAGAATTTTCTTATATTTCTTTATTGTTTAAGATCTTTCAATGTGAAAACACGTACGCGCCTGCGAAGAAAAAATTGCGTAAAAGAGTTTAAAAATTAAAAAAATGATTAAAAATATATTTTCATAATGAGTAAAAGAAATTATAGAAAACAGGTTAAAAACCAAATAATTTTATGTAAAAAAAGTTTTAGAATGTAATAATCAAACTGAGAAAGAAATCTTAAGTGAAAGAGTAGAAATTGAAGAAGATTTTGAGGACAACTCCCGTACGCCCAGTAAGGCATTGTTTGAAAAACTAAAAAAGTGGTTTATTGAAACTGCTCCATCAAGAGAAAGCTTAGATAATCTCTTGTGTATATTGAAGGAGGAAGGTCTGGAGGTTCCACTTTCAGCAGAAACTTTGCTGAGGAAAAGAGATAAAGTACTAATTAGAAATGTCTCCCCTGGAACTTATTGCAAAAATATAATGAAATCATAATGGATGTAAACGTTGATGGAATCCCACTGTTTAAGAGTTCGTGAATCCAGTTGTGGCCAATTCTTTGTAGAATTGTAAACATAAAGGAACCAGTGCATCCTTTTGCTGTGGGAGTGTACTTTGCCTCACTAAACCGAATTGCGTTACGGATTATTTAAAAAATTTTACTCAGGAATTTCTTTCATTAAGAGATAATTTTGTTGTAAATGGGAAAAGTATTCGCATAAAGTTTCGTTGCTTAATATGTGATGCACCAGCAAAATCATTAATTTGTGGCGTTCCAGAACATACTTCTGCTAATGGCTGTACGAAGTGCACTCAAATTGCACAAAAAATTGGCAATGTGCTGACATACGGTAGTGATAAAGGCTCTCTAATTTCGGATGCTGATTTTACATTGCGAAGATACCCAAATCACCATATAACGAGGTTTAAAGAAGTGAAAGTACCTTTTGAAGAAATAGGTTGTGATATGGTATCACAAACTCCATTGGATCCAATGCATCTCATAGACCTAGGTGTAATGAATAAAATGTTTATTCATGTAATTAACAACAAAGTAGAGACCCCGAAGAGAAATTTATTACTGATATCTTCTGACTTGGTAAAATTAAGGAAATTCTTTAAAAAATAGTTTCCGATCAATAGAGGAACTGCATAATTGGAAAGCAACCGAATTTCATCAGTTCCTTGCCTACACATGCATAATTGTATTATACAAGAACGTGCACGAAGACATTTTCTACGAATTTTTAATTTTACACTGTGCTTATAGATTACTTAGTTCTCCACGACACACAGTGAACGGTACCCATAGTAAAAGTGAAAAAAAATCGAAGGAGTTATGATAGCTTAATGAAATTTTTGCCACATATCTCTCTTGGCCTACTATTTTCGAAAATGAATTAAAGTTCTTAGAAATCCTTTTATTTTTCCGGTGCGGGGACAATGAAATAAAAATTCCCCAATTTCAGTAATTATTATTTTTTTTACTTTTAATATATCATTTCACATACAAAATGATAAAGCGTGACAGCCTTTTATGAAATATAACCAATTAATAATTATTTGGGGTTGCCTTATACTTCAGATAAAAAACATATTTATATAGAGATTAATAATAAAGTAACAAACAAATTCAAATAATACAAGAATTGTAAACAATTTGTTAATCATTAAAATAAGTTTCTGAGTCTGAATCAGTGTTAAACGATTCATCTACCATTATGTAATTACTAATATCTTGATTATTGTAGAAAGAGCTGCTTGTATTTATTGTATTTCTATTAGATGAAATTAATGGATCAGGAGAAATTAGGAGTTTATTAATTAAATCTCGAGTCTTCTTTCTAATTGTTTTGTGTAGACATTCTAAAGCATCTTCAGAAAGCATTTCTAAAATAAACCAAGATAATATTTGAAACAAAATGTACATTTTATACAGGTATTTAAATATTACCAATAGTTAAATCAAAATATTTTATAATTTCACAACCATGAATGAGAAGTTTATGCAACGTTGATGGCATATAATACCAATCATAGTTATTTAAATATATTTCTCGAATTTCCTCCGTTAGATGTTCAAAGTTCGATATATTTAAGGTTAAATGCAAATTATATATAAATTTTTTATTAACTCCTATAATTTCGGACGATTTTTTGAATTCGTTAAAAAATTTTCGAGCTGTATTGGTATTATTACTAGTTCCAAAATTAGACTTATAATCCCGTATCAGATCGAAATTTATCTTGAATTTATCTTTTTATCTTGAATTGTAGTGTTTTCTTATCATTCCTAACTTGCCTAACACATGTGTAACATGCTATGTTGTTCTTTATAAAGAATTATTGACTACTAGAATACACTGTTAACTTGTTGCACCCGCGATGCAAAATATACAAAAAGTTTACTTTTTGTACAGAAATAAAGAGCTATCGGTCTGAAACTTTGCAAAAGTAAGAAGAACTCAAATGCAAACTTAAATAATTTGTTTTTAAGAGTGTAATAATTGGTAGGTTAAAATTAACGATAACTTAAAGTGGTGGCACCCGCGATGTCGATGTAAGATCAGTCTCTGATAACATAACATATTTGTATATCTTCAGTGACAATTGCGCCGCCCAACTTAAGAATCGATATTTAATATCAACTATGAATTTACTCAAAGCAGAATATGGATGCGATCACCTCGAATGGAACTTTTTCGCTGCCTCAAACGGATGACGACTTGGAACCTCTTACAAATCTCAAATTACAAAATATAATTCCGGGTCCTGTTATACAGAGAATCCATCCCATAATCGGACAAGCGTTTCTTTGATATGTATGTATGTGCTCTAAACTAAATAAAAATACCAAATATTTGTTTTTTTTTGCGTTTATGAATGCACTACACTCTAATCTTACAATATACTAAAATAACAACAACATTTTTCACAACAACGGTAAATTTTCAAAGAACAACAATATTTACTTATTATTTTGTGATCAAAGCATAATCGGAAATCAATGCAATATCAATGCTTTAAATCTTGAAAAGAAACAATATATTTAAAATTAATATTTAAATTGATATTTATTGATATTTATGTTCACTTAAA
>OY776276.1:39074816-39332316 GCA_963675445.1 Linnaemya vulpina
CTGCGGCAACACTTTATTTACTAGTTTATTAACACGAGTATTTGTACTACTCAACACTTAGCGATGTTAACACGTCTATATCTGAAATCACACTAATATCCGCTGAGCTCTGGCAGCGCCTTTATATAGCAAAAATGACGTCGTCTGGTAACCTCGCGAAACTTCTGAGCATAGTGGTTGTATTTTACTTGACATGTGTGTTTGTATACATGACAATGCTGACTTGTTTGTTTTGCTTATGATAACTATGTGCAGTTGTAAGTATGAGTGTTCTGTGTGTTTTGCCTATGGTATCTGTGAGTCGTTGTATGGATGAGTGTTCTGTGTGTTGTGTGGTTTTGTTTCTTCTTCTATGTGTAGATGTGTATACTTGTGAATCTGTTTAGCTTTATTAGCAGCGAATAATTGCATACAAGATCATTAAGAATAACATCTCTTAGCATTTATGTTGCTAGGTTTGTTGTTGTTGTTGTTGTTGCTGTTGTTTACACTTATTGGCACAGCCTCGAATGATCTTGTATATTCTGGAGTATTCCATCTCCTTTAATTTGAATATTATCTATATTGTGTTGACCAGGGTTGTAACATTTTGACAACTATAGATTAATTGGCAGTGCTGCCAAGTACATATAGCCACATTGTCGTTTTATTTAAGTCTATTTCCAATCTTTGTAGCACTACCGCCCACTTAAGCCTGTTCGACCCGAATAGGCATACAATCACCTCTTCCATAGTGCGCCAATCGTGCGAGATGTACTATCTTCATTTTCGACCTGGGGCTATTGTGCTTCTGTATCCGGTATACAACGTCATTCACTCTCTCAATCACTTTATATGGGCCATCCCAGTGGGTCTGTAATTTTGGGGACAATCCTTTCTTCCGTTGTGGGTTATACAGTAAAACCAATTGTCCTTCCATAAATCCCTCCGAGTTTGCTGCGCGGTCATACCTAGCCTTCATCTTGTCACTGACCATCTTGATTCTATTGCGCACGAACTCATGCAGTTCGTTTAAGTCCTCCTTCTCCTGGGAAGTAATAGCTCCTTCCTCTACAGTTGGCTTAACACCAAATTCCAAATCACCAGGTAGTTTTAATTCCGTCCCGAAGATAATTTTGGCTGGCGTTCTCGATGTTGAGTCGTATACAGCTGACCTATATGCCATCAAAAATTTGGGGATGTGCTCGTCCCAATCCCTCTGATGGGTGCCTACTACTTTTCGTAGGTACTCTTCTAAGGTGCGATTGAACCTTTCTACCATGCCATCAGACTGTGGATGCAGCGGCGTCGTTCTGGTTTTCTTTATCCCATACAACTCGCACATTTCCTTGAATATGGCAGACTCGAAATTCCTTCCTTGGTCGGAATGTAATTCTATTGGGACACCATAGCGACATACCCAGTTGTTGACGAAAGCATTTACAATTGTCTTTGCTTCCTGGTTAGGTATAGCATATACCTCTGGCCATTTACTGAAATAGTCCATTACCACAAGTACATAACGATTTCTGGCTTCGGTGACGGGAAAGGGACCTGCTACATCCATTGCGATCCGCTCGAATGGTGCTCCTAAGTTGTATTGTTGCAGCTGTCCCCGGCTTCTTCTTACTGGGCCTTTGGCTGCTATGCACTGTTTGCTATCCAGTCAGCTACGGCTTGTTGACATCCAACCCAATAAAAACGCTGCTTCCGTTTCTCAAGTGTTTTTGTTACTCCAAGATGACCGCCACTGGGTCCATTATGAAACTCCTGTAAAACTTTACTTATCTTGGAGTATGGCACAACTATTAAATTTGAAGTTGTTTTGCCATCTACACTTTCCCATACGCGGTATAAACACCCTTTTATTACCTTAAGGCTGTTCCACTGATCCCAATAAGATTTGGCGAATGGGCTTTCAGTTGAAATTTCATTCCGGGATGGTCGTCTGTCCTCTTCTTTGGCCGCTATGATTTTCCTTAGTATATCGTCGTCCCTCTGTGCCGCTGACCAGTCTTCATCAGGGCCGATGTGCATTAGCCGAACATCCACAACGCCTTCCTTTTGCTCGGTTCTAACATAATGTTTACACTCTAAACAGCACGGTCTTCTCGAAAGAGCATCCGCATTGTTATGCTTTGTGCCCCTTCTATGCTCAATGCTGAAGTCGTAGCTCTGCAGGCGCTCAATCCACCTTGCCAGTTGCCCTTCAGGATTTTTAAACTGCAATAGCCATCTCAGTGCAGAATGATCGGTCCTTAATGTAAAGTGTTGACCATACAGGTACTTATGGTAATGTTTAATGCATTCCAATACCGCCAGAAGCTCACGTCGTGTCACACAGTAGTTCCTCTCAGGTTTTGAGAGTACACGGCTATAGTACACTATGACCTTCTCAGTGCCATTTACTACTTAGGATAGCACACCCCCTATGCCATAGCCGCTCGCATCGGTATCCAGCACAAATTTTTCTCCAGCTATGGGATACGCTAGCACTGGTGACGTACATAATAATTCTTTGAGTTTCTGGAAGGATTTTTTCTGTGGCTCGCCCCAATGGTATGGTCTTGACTTCTTTGTCAGCTCATGCAAGCTTGCAGCTACACTGGCAAAATTCGGCACAAAACGTCTGTAGTATGTACAAAGGCCCAAAAAGCTGCGCAATTCATGAAGATTTTTAGGTTGATGCCAGTCCCTTACTGCTTTTATTTTATCTTCATCTGTTGAGATTCCGTCTGCTGTAACACGATGCCCCAAATACTTTACTTCTTTCTGGAACAATGCATATTTCTTCAAGCTGAGTTTCAATCCAGCTGATGATATCCGTTGAAGAACTTCTGCCATGTTTTTGAGGTGTTCATCAAAAGTTTTCTCCATCACGATTATGTCATCGAGATATACCAAGCATGTCTTCCAGTGAAGTCCTATCAGTACCTTCTCCATTAGGCGTACAATGTGGCCGGAGCATTGCAGAGACCAAATGGCATGACTTTGAACTGCCATAATCCGTTGCCGACACTGAAGGCAGTTTTCTGCCTTTTTGTCTTTCTCTGCAATCTCCACTTGCCAATATCCGCTTCGCAAGTCCAACGTAGAGAACCATTTGGTACCAGCTAGCGTGTCCAAAGTGTCATCGATCTTGGGGAGCGGATAACTGTCCTTCTTGGTTATGTCATTGAGCTTCCTGTAGTCCACGCAGAATCTAGTACTGCCATCTTTCTTTTTAACTAAGACTACATGCGAACTCCAAGGACCAGAAGATGGCTCAATTACTCCATCACGCTCCATTTCACTTACAAGCTCTTTTACTTTATCTCGCTTTGCTAGGGGTACGCTTCTGGGTGGCTGTCTAATCGGCCTAGCTTCGCCTGTGTTAATTTCATGTTTAACCAATGCAGTTATACCCTGGCTTTGGCTTCCCATGGAGAAGATACTGGCATGCCTTTTTAGTAACTGTTTGGCTTTATTTTTGTCTGTCGCAGATAGACCTGCTACCCATTTCTCTACGTATTCCTCAAACTGTTCACGTTCTTTTGCGGACAAATTAGAAGGCTCTATCTTCTCGCAGTCTATTATTGCCTCTGCTGGAGTACACTGGCCAACATCGGAATTTTCTTTGATGACTTTTTCATGGTCTGACAAGTTAAGCACTCTTATAGGGACTATTCCTCCTTTACTAGTTTTCACTAGAGCTTACGCTGTTATAAGCTCTCTCTTTAGATCTGCCGGTTCTACAACCCACAACCGATTGTCCTCACAATCTCCCTTCATCCGGGCCCATATGACTGTTTCAGACTGCGGCGGTAACGTCTGACTCTCAATAGCAAATACTCTTGTTACTTGCGGTTTGTTGTCATATCCAACATCAAGGGGTATTTCCACATTACGCAAAATCATCAGCTGTTGTCCCATATGTAGATTAATGCCATGATTAATCATAAAATCGGCTCCAATAATAACCTCATCGACAATATCGGCAACAATAAACACATGTCTCACGTTTATGTTGGCTATAGTCACCTTCACTTCAATCTTGCCACAGACAGTGGCAGGCTCTCTAGTAGCTGTACGTAGCCGTATATTGCTTAACCGCTCGCATTTCCCCTTTACTATATCGGGCCTTGTTATTGACTGCGATGCCCCTGTGTCTAGGGTAAGTAAGTGCTTTTCCCCGTTGATGTGTCCGGACGCAGTGAGGTTGCTATTTTTCTGCTGCATCACAGATATGGAGATTGTGGGGCCCTCGTTTCTGAGAGCTAGCTCTTGCCCCTTAGTGATAGCTCGTTTTAGTTTAACGGGGACTCTTGTGATGTTGTTTGGTTCACCCGTTTGCTGTTTCTTGGTGGCGAAACAGATCTACCTCTCTTCCTTTGTGCTTTGCAGCTGCGCTGAAAATGACCGATCTTTGCGTAGTTAAAGCACTTAGGCTTTTCTTTGATAGCCTTCTCTGCCAGCAGTTATCGCATTGCCTCCTTAACGCTAGCCACTAGGTTGTTATCCTCCTCAGACAAAACCTCCACATTCCGCACTTTACATATCTGTGGCTTGAAAACCATCCTGGCAGTCTCTTGAGCCAGCGCAAATGACAGTTTCAGCGAAAGTGGATTTCTGCGTAGCGCACACCGCCAGTTTAACATCAGAATCGCGAATGCCGTTACCGAAAGCCTCAGTTTTAAAATGGTCCAGGAACGGGTGACTCTCGCCTGGATATGTGAGCTGCACTAAACGCTCGATTTCCATTGCGAAATCTTGTAGAGATTCGTTAGGCTTCTGAACTCTACATCGCATTTCCATTCTGTATAAATCGCGCTTGTGCTCACCACCATACTTGCGCTGCAATGCAGCCATTATTTCATTATAGTTGTTTCTGCAGCTTACTGGCACCGTCTCAAGTACCTCTGCGGCTGTACCCTTTAAGGACAAGATCAACTCTATGGCCTTTTCTTCAGCATCCCATCCATTTCTGCTAGCAACCGTCTCAAACTGGAATTTGAAGATGCTTAATGGTACGCCGCCGTCGAAGCATGGCAGAAACCTCCGCAACTGCTCTTATTGGCCCGCCGCTACACTCCAGGTTATGTACTTTGTCCTCTAGAGTATGCAATTTCTCTTCGACCTCCTTTGCATGCTGTTCCAGCTCTGAGAATTTATTCTCAATGGAATCCACCCTCCTGTTAATGGCTTCAGAAACCTCTACCAGGGTCTCGTTCATGGCTTTATTTGACTCCTGTATTTCGGCTACAAGCTGCTCCTGCATCTGCTGAGAGTTTTGTTTTATTTCAGTTATTTTGGCAACAAGCTTGTCCTGCATCTGTTTCGGCTAAAAGCTATTCACTGTTGACCCTTGATGCCTCCTGTATCTGCTGAGAGTTCTGTTTCATTTCGATCATCATAGTAGCGAACATTGAATTTATGTCCATGCTGCTGGTCGTGGTAGGAGGGCATACCTGCACATCATCTTTGTCCTCAAACTCGTATGTCCCGATGTCCAAGAGGATTCTTAAACTCATCTATCAGCCTCTTCTGCAGTTCAGCCTTGTTACCTGCAGTTGGCAATTCAAGCTTACTGAGCTCCTTTTTTAGCTGTTCAACTTTTAACTCATCAAATTTCATGATTATTTATTTTAATTTTTTATTGCCCTTTTTTTCTTAAATTGCAATGTCCTTTTAATTATTTTTGCAATCCCACTTCTGACACCAATTGTTACGTTTTTGGACCTTTTCGTAAAAACGGTTTTATTACTTATCCTTCAAAGATTCGTTTTATTGCATCAAATTAAAACACGGACAAATTAATTTTAGAAATATACTGCGGCAACACTTTATTTACTAGTTTATTAACACGAGTATTTGTACTACTCAACACTTAGCGATGTTAACACGTCTATATCTGAAATCACACTAATAATAATATATACTTATACACATATATATATATATATATATATATATATATATATATATATATAATTGAATTGAAACACATTGAATGTAGAAGCAAAAAAATTGAGCTCTGATAAAATTGATAAAATAATATTATAATAGTAATAAAAAATTGAAAAACTATTAGATTTTTTGAATTGAACTTTGTTTTGTCCGGGAGAGTGAATATTGCACAATACTTGCACCAGTTTGATTAATATCTCTAAAAACGTAGTCCCCAAAAATGACTGAGTGCAGTTCATGCAAATCAGCAATAAGGGGTGAGATGGGCATAAGGTGCAATGGTGTTTGTGATAAAGTTTATCACTGCACAAAAAAATGCTCTGGCCTTGACCAATACTCGATTGGGGTGTTGGAATCAAAAAATTTTATTAGATTCATTTGCGAAGATTGCATGCAATATATTAGAAATGTAGATCTGGTGGTCGGTGAAATTCAAGATGGTGTACGGGTAAATAAACAAAACTTAATAGAATATAAACGCGAATTTGAAACATCATTGAGACAGAACGAAAATGAAATTAAAAAATTATTGGAGGCCATTGAAAAACGTTATGAGGAAAGATTTAAAATTCTTGATAAAACCCAAAAGGAATGTGAAAAAAATGTAAATGAAGTAAAAAAACTTTTCGGCACAGTTAAAGATCACGAAAATAAAAGCAAAGAAAAAAAACAATGTAAAGATGTGTAACGAAATAAAAAAGTGATAAAAGAGACAAACGAAAAACAGAATAAGTTATCATTTGCAGAGGCATTAAAAAGTAATAAAGTGTTGCCAGAGAGGAAAAATCAAGTGCCATTAATAGTAAGACCGAAAGAAAAGCAAAAAATTTAAAAAACAAGAGACGACTTAAATAGAAATGTAGATCCAATAAATTTAAAAATAACAAGCGTTGAAAATAGGAAAAATGGAACTGTGGTTATACCAAGTGAAAATGTGAGCGAAAGGGAAAAAATAAAATTAGCAATAGAAAATGAAATGAGTGAAAACTATGAAGTAAGGGTTCCAAATAAAACTGAAATGTCTATTGTCGTAACTGACATGAATTTTATATACGAGGACAAGGAAATAATAGAAAATATTAAAAAACAAAATCAGTTTATGGAAAACAGTAAAATCGAATTAATAAAAATATATGAAATTAAAAGATACAACAAAAAAATTTATAATGCAAAGTTCTTAATTGATAACGAGACATATCCAAAAATCTTAGCTAAGCAAAAAATAAATATCGGATGGGAAAAATGTAGAGTTTTTGATGGTACCGAAGTAATTCAGTGTTTTAAATGCAGAGGATTCAACCATAAATCTAAAGACTGTAGAAGTAATGAAGTGTGTCTAAAATGTCATGAAAGTTATGCAACAAAAGACTGTAATAAAGAATATTTATTAAGAATGTACAAGGACTAATTAACAATTTTAACCAAGTTGAGGCGCTTGCAGATATCGAAAAGCTGGACTTCATAATACTAGCGGAAACACATTTAACGGATAGAGTAGATGAAGCGGAAATACAACTAGAAGGGTACAGTCTATATGTAACATTATCCAATTCTTCAAGAACGGGTGGCACAAGTATATACTTTAATAAGGATTGGCAGGTGAATGCTATATGTGAAAAGGTGCAAAACTTGAAATATTGGATTAGCGCGTATAGCATTAAGGTAAAAAATACGTCAATCATATTCGCAGCAGTATATCGATCACCAAGCAGTCAGGATTCAGAATTTTATGAAGTATTTGAACAATAGAAGAAATATGTGATAGGAGCACGGACATAATTATTGCTGGTGATTTTAATGTGGATTGGGCAAAAGAAAGTTTTTATAAAAACAAATTACAACAGATCATAAATGATAATGGACTAATGCAAATAACATCTAATTACACAAGAGTTACGCGAGACTCAAAAACAATAATTAATTATGTTATAACAAACAATTTCTATGTTAATGTAAATAATAGCAGAATAAACAAAATTTCTGATCATGAAATAATAGAAATATGTATAAAAAATAGTTTGAATAAAGACCATGACAACAAGAAACAAGTAGAAATTTTTAGATATGATAAACAAAAATTTAGAAGAGAAATTAGTGAAGTATTGAAATTTGATGAAAACATGGCATTAAATGAGAATGTCAACAATTTTGATAAATCTATTGAAAATGCAATGAAAAAACTTACGGTGAGAAAAACTATTCGAGAAAAATGCTATGTAAATAAGTGGTTTAACAGGCAATTACGAAAACTAAAAAAGGATAAAATTGAAAAATACAATATAGCAAAACGTGAAAATACTAGTATAGCCTGGAATAACTATAAAATAGTCACAAATATTTACAAAATCAAACTAGAAAATTAAAATAGATATATTAATAAAAAAATTTGCAACACCAAAGATCAAAAACAAATGTGGAATAACATAAAAGCTTTAGTCCTAAAAAGAAATATACATGTGATAAAAAATGTGATATTTAACAATGTGTACCCTCAATAAAACATGTTTAGAAATTTCCCAATTATTTATTGAATCAAATAAATTAAAGGAACTTCACATGCCTGCTCATTTTGTGCGTGATTACGTAATCTGTTTTCTATCATTCTTGGTTTTTGAACTTTCAGCACTGCTATTGAGATGCTGACATTGGAATATTATTCCAAGGACGAGCGGCATGCACATAGACCTGCCATTCTGAAACTAGGCACTTGTGACGGGGTATTACACTGTTAGGATTGCGTTGAGATTGGAAAAAACAAATTTTATCAAAACTTCACTTTGTTAATCGAATATTTATGATTTTATGAGAAAAAATAATTGTCCTAATTTTTAATGTCCTAATTTAATTTATTTTAAGATTATTATTATTCATACCTTTCTATACATATCTCATAATATTATTAAAGTACTTTTTTCATACAATATTTTTTTAAAGAAAAAATTTAATTTTCTGAAATTAATTTGTGTTAAAGTTCTTTAAATTAATTAAATGCTTAAGGATATGAAATTTTTCAGAACTGTAACTATAGCTCCGCAAGTTTCAAAAATTATGCTGCTTATAGACGGCTGGGATATATGTTTTAAATTTTAAAGAAGCAAAAGTTTCATCCGTTACCAAAAATCGTAAAGTGGAAGATAATCGTTCATGCGGTGAAATAGATTCTCTCATTTGTGTGTCCTGCTTTACAATTAAAGGAACCACTTTCTGCAGCAATTCCCAATAAATATTTTTATCCATTCTCAAGAAATTTCTGTAGTCTTCAGGTGCGGTTGCTTCTAATTCCATTAATAAATTGGAATGGGAAAATGTTTTCCTTTTTCCCAACCATTCTTTTACCCATATTTTAATTTTTCTTTTATTTACGTTTTCCTCCTCTTGTTATAGTATTTCATTGATAACCATAGCTGATACAACCTTCCGCTTCATTGCAATGCTTTCACTTCAAAAATTTTTGTAAAATAAAGTACGCCATCAGCTTTGGATAGTGTAATAGCAAAACGTAAACTTCGCCGTCGAGCATGTCGGCCGACATGTTTGTCAGTCTAATAGCCCTATTACGCTGCCACATAATTTACGCCATGCCTGTGAATGAGTGCGTTTTTCAGGAAAAAAAAATTTGCTTTATGCAATATATAAGAGCCAAATGCTTCATATTTTGATGAATATTTAAAGTCTATTTCGGTACGCTTTCAGTTTTACAGTCAGACTTAAATACTTCCAAAAACTTATGCGAAAAATGTGGTAGCACCATGAATAAAAATCGCCATTGTAAAGAAAAACAGGTGTTTAACATATGATTCAAATTATTTCAAGTGTACTGCTTGAAACTATTTTAAGATTCTCAATTGTGTTGAGTCCACTAGTAAAATAAATATTGTTTTATTTTTAATTATGTGCTAGTTCTTTTTTACCAAAATTTTTTAAACTTCCAAAGTGATCAGTTTAGAGGTTTTAGCTAGTTCCTATGCGCATTTCATTGGGGTTAATGCAGATCATTAGGGAACCTTTACCCAACAGTTCTTAGAATAACTAAAGACCTTTATTTCATACTTCCACACTACTTAGTGAGAAGCTTCGAAACCAAATATCAAAGTAACATCAAGAACTCACATAAATTTTCTTTTTTTATTTTCTTACGTTTTACCACTGATATACACACATTTCCATATATGCATTAAATAATTTTTTCAACAATTACCAATATAGTTTAAAATTTTTTTTTTATTTTTTTGCATTTCCGATACTCAACTATAAATTTGTTTTTTTTTTTTAATTTTCTTTCACTTCATTTTTATCTTTATTCTACTTTAACATGCGTTTTCTTGTAAGTCAAAATGAACAAATAAATTTATATTGAACATAATAAAGTAATCCTACATACCTGGTGTATCTTTCTCTCTTTGTATGTAAGCCGATTTTGTCTTATAATCATGTGTTTGATAATTAGATTCTGGGATGGGTATTATGCGTCCAGTACGAACTGATACCCGCACCTTTTCCCCTTCCACTGTGTATCGCCATTCAAACTCGCACCCTTGCAAGTCCGAGGGATCAATAAGACGTAAGTCCTTGGTAACCTGCATAAAATTGAAATTATTAATATATTATATCATTAAGTGTTTTCAGTACTACTTAACATACGTCTAAAGGAGCTTCTGATTTAATTAAAACACCAGGAAAATCGTTTTCGGCTGCAACTGTCCTATAGTGCCAATTTAAACCATCCACTACCACCCAATTGCGTTCAGGTATAACCTGTGAAACATAACCATGTTTCCCTTTGTCTTTCCCTGCTATAACTTCAATACGATCACCACGGAAAAAGCCCCAGTCCTCTGTGAAAACATTAAATTTTGTAATGTATTTTAACGCACATTATTCAGTTGTGTAATGTTACCTATGGGCGTTAAAAATACTTTTTTACGCATTGTACCCGGCATATTTTGTTGACGAAATTGCGCGGTCCAAGGGCGATTCATGGTGTAACGAAATCGTTTACGCTCAACCGCACGGTTTAAATACTGTGCAGTGTCTTTAGGAGTTTCATAGTAAACCTGCAATTAATATTAATTTTTAAATATTATAGTACTTATTAGTCTATTAATATATATTATATTTCATTCGTCTGCATTACTTGTCTTTGGCTTCTTTCTATGTATTCTTCAGGAAAATTAGAAAAATTTTTTACTTTGGACTTTAAAAACTGTACTAACCGCATTTTTATTTATATTTTCTTGATAGATTAAAAAGCAAGCATCGGGGACAACAGCCAGAGATCTGCGCCCACCAGTTTATAGGCGGTAAAGCGCAGCCGCCAGGTATATTAATGCGCCGTCGCCACTTATCTTTATCCGTCTGAAATTGGTTGACGGCTAACCGCATATCATCCCAATAATTCTTGATTTTAATCATTTTAAAAAAGAATGGACATATTTGTTGTTTACTATACCTTAAATAATTTCCAATTAAGTATATCTTAACGAAATTTTTTAATTTTTGTATTATTATAATCACATTGAATATAATAAAAAAAACCCCCATGATTGTCAATGCTGCCACATATAAAGATTTTTATGTTTAAATGCGCTAGCCTACACGAACACAATTATGCTGGCAAAACTTGAGTTTTGGAATTTTCCAAGGCATAAATGCGCCTTGGAACTTTCGGTGAGGGGAGTTGTTTTTGCGTGGCACAGTTTTTCATTCAGCTTCAAACCCGCATTAGCAGAACAAAACTAAAGCTGGATTCACCCATAGTTTCAGGACGATATTGACGTTCGACAACATTTCTAGTTTTTTGAGAGTATGCTCTGTAGCGATTCACCCACTTCGCGCATTTGTTCTGCAACATCAAGGCTACCATGTGAAATAATTTAGTAAACTAAGTGTGTGAGTTTTCCAATTGGGCAATATCACTATTTATTTAATTTTATTTATAACAATATTCACCAGTTATATATATTTTCATAAAAAACAAATGCTCCGTATTTTATTAAATACATAAACAATACGAAACAAGTGTGTTCCCTACAAGAACAGAGCCGGTCATATTACCGGTAAAATGACTGGCACTGATGACCGAATTTCGGTCATCACGTAGAACAAAGTTTCTATCATTTTATTAAGGCCAAACGGAAAAAAATGACTAAAACTCTTGTGTACGTGTGATCTTGCATCCCTTTCTAACTTGTGGTATATCATTGCCTGTTAAACATACATTCAAACTACTTACTATAATGTTTTTGTTCTATATAAATTCTTCTCTAGTGACTTTTATGGTTTCACTGGTGACCGGGCACCCTTTACGGGTATGGTTTCACTGGTGACCACACACCCTTGACGGGTATGGTGTCACTGATGACGGGGTTGCTAACAATCCTAACCTAACCAAATTCGATGAAATAAAACGCATTTAATATCATTTCAATTATATTATAGCAAATTTATTATTTATATATATATATATATATATATATATATATATATATATACAAATATGCTTGTATTATATTTTAACATACACAAAACTTACTGATATTAGTCCATCGACCAAAATAATTAAATAACCCCGTGGTAGACAACAAACCCTAAGAACAAGCCACCAAAAACGCTAGGGTCGTCGTGATTACTATGTATGGAGTATACCCGTACGGAGATATTCAGGTCACGATCACCAAGAGTATACATTGTCAATAGTTTCATTCATCTAAAGATGGATATAAATTTAGTTTTATATCTTGTTTTTTCTTTAAAACTAAACTTACTTGCGCAAATGCATTTTGGCTTGGCACATCATTGTGATATAAATCACCGCCCAACAAAATTAAATCGACATCTCCCGTACAGCTAATTCCAACATTTCCTAGAAAGCGAGGAAACTGTCATCAGTTGCAATATAAGAATAAAATATAACCGCAAGTTTTTAAAAAAATAGATTTACCTCTTGTAGTGTCCTTTTCTCCGTATCCCAAATGATCATCAGTGGACATCATATTACGCAAGGACATTCACTTTATTTATATTATATTTTAAATTTTATTTTATTTTGCTTCAATTTACAATTTTTCTATAGAAAAGGTTGACAAATTTATTGTCTTACTCTTGCACACAGTATTCTAGCCTGTAAATACCAGCGTTGTCGCTCATACTTCTTTTCTTAATTCCTATATAATGTATTTTTCATACTCCAAAAATCCCTGAATCTCGTGGAACATTTAAAACAACAATTAGAGTAAAATTTAAGCTAGTTTTGTTAATTGGTTCATTATATAACTATTTTTGCAACTTCATTGAACTCGTACATACACAAACATACTGAAAAAGTATATATTTGATCAACTAAAAACAAATCGTAAGAATTTGGGTATGAAAAGTCTAAAAATGGTAACGCTGTTAGGCTAAAACATTTTTAATTGTGTTAGTGAAAATGTTTTTGTGTGTATTAGTTTCAGTCATTCATTTCTTGTAGGGTTGTTATACATACAAAAGTATAAAACAAGTTCTATATTCAACTACACATATATATATATAATATGCTGTGGCATCTCAGTTCTCCTTCACTTAAGAAATTAAACTTTCTGGCAGCGCAGTTGCAATGTTTGGGAACGTGAATTAAAATTAAACCAATTCAGGTTCCGAAACACGTTACTCTCTTTCGCTCTCTCACTCTTTAAAACAGAAACGTCAAAATACATATAAAAAAAACATGTTTCGGAACGTGAAATTCGTTCTGAAACCATGGGTTAATGCTGTATTCTTTCTGTGTTTTCTATATTACAGAGCGTTTTTCAATTTTCAGTTGTCGTGCGGTGCGTCAACATGAGTATGAAAACAAAAGGGGATGATCGTGGCAACAAACAGCAGAACTAATAAAAGAAACTCATAAAAGTTTTTGCATTAATTTTTAGTAACTAGTAAGAGTAAAAATTTTTGGTCACACAAAATTTCAGCAATATTTTTCTGAAATTTCTTAAATAAAATTTAATAGTCGCATGAATAAGCAAAAACTTCTATTGGTTTTTGAATAATCTTTTTATTTACGTTTGAGAAAATAATCTTATATGTATGTACCTTTAAAATTTCACTTTTCATGTTTGTGCAAATTGCACTACATACATACTTTTTTTTTTTTGCTTATTTCTCTTAAAAAAACAATTATATATAAACTATAAAAACATTCGTTAACAATATAAATAATTTTTTACATACGTAAATATGCATTTTTATATGGTCCTAGTTGATTTCCATAACATTTGATTTAGGTTTCAGTTATTTACATGAAAATGTATTTATAATGAAACTAGACATTTCTCATAAGATTATTGCCCATTTCTCATCACTTATCTGCTAACTTTGTTTCAAAACGCATGTGTACAGCGAACGAAAAGTAAAGGCCCAACTACAATATGCGTACGCTAGCGCAGGCGAATTCGCGAATACATGCAGTCAAATGTGTACAATCATAATTTGGTTTGCTAACTTTTCGTTGATTTTAATTTTCGTACGAATAGAGCGAAACTGATCGCATTTTCCTTAAGTGGCCAACTGTTTGTTCGTTGTTATTGATAATTACTTTTAGGTACACACATACCATAGAATGTGATACGTGCACACAAGAGAAGCTGCAATGTACGCCGAAATCAATTCTACAGATAATTGAGTATATAATGTCAAAATTTAATGGAAACATTAAATGTTTAGCGTTTTTTTATTGTATATATATTATAATGTATTTGTGTATTTTCCTACAATTTATGATACGTTGCCAACCACTTGCTCACATTGTTGTACATTGTAGTACTTTCCAATTTATTTCTTAAAATACTTTTTAAATTGGTAATAACCTACTTGTGATAATATATTTATGTATGTATAATTGAAAATATTTATATATGTATTTACATGTTATGTATATATCATAAATTAGTTTTTGCAAAAGTGCATTTCTTTACAACTGAGTGTAAGTATAATATAGCCATACATATGTTCGCACATGCATTTGACAGCCTTTTCGTCGAGATTTGACAGTAGCCAAAGCTAGCCTAAGCATATTATAGTTGGGCCTTAACAAATGAAGAAAGAAATACTAGCATTCTCAAATCTATGTATGTTTATGCCAGATGAATTCATCCCGTGTTTTGAAAAGAACAATAATTGTGCGGACTAAAAAATGTGCTCGTTTATACAAGTGAAATGGTGCTAAGGCTGGCTACATGTATACAAACATGCTCTACTGTGTTAAAATAGTAGAATATATTTTGCAAAACGTAATAGACATATACACATATATATATATATATATATATATATATATATATATGTATATATATATATATATATATATGTCTATATATATATATATATATATATATATATATATATACATATATATATATATATATATATATATATATATATATATTTACATATATATATATATATATATATATATATATATATATATATATAAATATATATATATATATATATATATATATATATATCTATATATGTATATAGCTATATATGTATATAGCTATATATAGATATATATACATATATATCTTTATATATATATATATATATATATATATGTATTAATATGTATATATATATATATATATATATATATATATATATTAGAATGACCTCGGTTACTGCCACTAATAAAAACCAATGCAGTTTCAAGAACCGCGGTTGTTGCATTGACCGAGTCACACATATATAAATTGCTTTAAGTATTTATGTACAAACAATATTTATTTTATATTGTCCCAAAGATAATTTCGTGCTTAATTAATTGGGGATTCACACTGCAGTCATAGAGTCATAAGTCATATAATAGCACTAAATATATGACAAGTGTGAACAACCCGTCATAACTTGGTCTGTTAAATAAAGTTGTATATATAAACTCTAATAGAAGTTTACGTTTTGCTATTACACTATCGAACGCTGATGGCGTACTTCATTATACAAAAATTTTTTTAAGCGAAAGCATGGCAATGAAGCGGAAAGTTGTAGCAGCTAGGGTTATCAATTAAATACAAATATAAGAGGACGAAAACGAAGATAAAATTTAATTTATTGTACCCAATAATATTTAATTGCATATTGTGATATCTATCTTATGATTTTTTTATACAATTGCGGCAGGTTTTTATACAATTCAATGAATTCTTCCCAAAAATTAACTTTACTGAAACACATGTTTTTTGCAACTTTCCGATCAACGCACAGCAAGGTCAACGGCAACGGCAGCAAGTGAACTGAATTTTTACATGAAGTCCAACCGACAGGTTATTACACCAGTACGTTGGTACGCCACGAAGATCAGAATATGAAAAATTTTTGAAAACCGACCAACATGTCTCAGGACATGCTATTACACCAGGAGATTTTGTACGTTGTGGAGCATGTTGGCCAACATGTATGTTAGTGTAATAGGGCTATAACAGCTGCTGCCTTTTTATGACCTGAATAATTTTTTTTGCGGTGGCACATGGAAAAACGTTCAGTGGCTGCTAGCAACGTAATTTAAACGAGAAAAATGTTTACTTGTATATATTTAGTTTTTGCGATTTAATGCTCGTTTAATATATTTTATGTTATAAAAATGTGGTTTAATGTACAGACGTATAAGTATGAATAATTTTTTAGTCGTGAAACATATCTAACTAACGGCGGCAAACATGTACAATCGCCGTCCTGCCTAATGATTTCCAGAGTTCGACTCAGATCTCTAGAGCTATTTTATGACAACACAGAAACATAACTGCAAGAGTGCTATTAAGCTGGATTCACCCATGGTTTCAGAACGATATTGACGTTGGACAAAATTAATAGGTTTTCGAGAGTATGCTTCGCGTAATTGTTCTGCAACATCAAGGCTACCATGTGAAATAATTTTGTAAACTATGTGTGTGAGTTTTACATTTGGGCAATATCACTTGCATAGATGCGTTATGACAATATGACTAAATAGCACGAAGTGTGAATCCCCCAAATATATTTTTTTAAATAAAACAACTTAAGTGTTATCAATTACTATTTTTCAAGAATATATAATTCATTTTATTAATTATAAATAATATAAAACACAACATTACAAACAAACACATGTAATTTAATTTAAAAAAAAATACACAGTCTTATGTACAAAATACATATGAGTAATGGGTCATTTGTTTGAATTTTAAAAGAAGTCAGAAATTTTATATTGTTTTTTGGCACCAAAATTTGTTTCTGCACTGCAGTTTCGCGATGATCTTGAAAAAGCAAAACTTCTTTTAAGCCGATTTTGTTTTCTTCAGCACATTGAATACAAATGTACATAGTGTGTATTTGTATATTCTGAGAAAAATGGTGAAAAATAGTTAAGAAAGAAGCAAACAACCTAACGGCAAAATTAAAAAGTTGCGTTTATTGAGTCACAAATTTTTGCCAAGTTGCATACACTGAGTCTATAATGTAAATATTTTAGTTGTTGCAATAATCGAGGAGTTGCGCTCTTCGAGGGTTGCAGTAACCGAGGTCATACTGTATGTATACATATATATATATATATATATATATATATATATCTATATATGTATAAATAAATATATATATATATATATATATATATATATATATATACATACATACATATATATATATATATATATATATATATATATATTAATATACATACATAAATAATATATACATAATATACATAAATAATTAAAAGGACATTGCAATTTAAGGAAAAAAGGACATAAAATTAAAATAAATAATCATGAAATTTGATGAGCTAAAAGTTGAACAGCTGAAAAAGGAGCTCAGTAAGCTGGAATTGCCAAGTGCAGGTAACAAGGCTGAACTGCAGAAGAGGCTAATAGATGAGTTTAAAAATCGCGGCATTGACATCGGGACATACGAGTTTGAGGACAAGGACGATGTGCAGATGTGCCCCCCTGCCACGACCAGCAGCATGGACATAAATTCAATGCTCGCTGCTATGATGATCCAAATAAAACAGAACTCTCAGCAGATGCAGGAAAAGCTTGTAGCCGAAATAAGTGAAATAAAACAAAACTCTCAGCAGATGCAGGAGGCATCAAGGGTCAGCAGTGACAAGCTTGTCACCGAAATAAGTGAAATAAAAAAAAACTCTCAGCAGATGCAGGAAAAGCTTGTTGCCGAAATAACTGAAATAAAACAGAACTCTCAGCAGATACAGGAGTCAAATAAGGCCACGAACGATATCCTGGTAGAGGTTTCTGAAGCCATCAACAGGAGGATGGATTCTATTGAGAATAAATTCTGAGCTGCCGGATAGAGTCCAACATTTAGAAAGTGGTGGCCTGGAACAGCATGCAAAGGAGTTCGAAGAGAAATTGCATGCTCTAGAGGACAAAGTGCATAACCTGGACTGTAGTGGCGGGCCAGTACGAGTAGTTGCGGAGGTTTCTGCGCGGATAAAAGCGCCATGCTTCGACGGCAGCGTAATTAAGAGGACATAGCAATTTAAAAAAAAGGACATTAAAAAAATTTTAATAAATAATCATGAAATTTGATGAGCTAAGTTAAGCTGGAATTGCCAACTGCAGGTAACAAGGCTGAACTGCAGAAGAGGCTGATAGATGAGTTTAAGAATCGCGGCTTGGAAATCGGGACATACGAGTTTGAGGACAAAGACGATGTGCAGGTATGCCCCTCTACCACGACCAGCAGCATGGACATAAATTCAATGTTCGCTGCTATGATGATCGAAATGAAACAGAACTCTCAGCAGATACAGGAGGCATCAAGGGTCAACAGTGAAAAGCTTTTAGCCGAAACTCAGCAGATGCAGGACAAGCTTGTTGCCAAAATAACTGAAATAAAACAAAACTCTCAGGAGATGCAGGAGCATCTTGTAGCTGAAATACAGGAGTCAAATAAAGCCATGAACGAGACTCTGGTAAAGGTTTCTGAAGCCATTAACAGGAGGGTGGATTCTATTGAGAATAAATTCTCAGAGCTGGCACAGCATGCAAAGGAGGTCGAAGAGAAATTGCATACTCTAGAGGACAAAGTGCATAATCTGGAGTGTAGCGGCGGGCCAATACGAGCAGTTGCGGAGGTTTCTGCGCGGGTAAAAGCGCCATGCTTCGACGGCAGTGTACCATTAGGCATCTTCAAATTCCAGTTCGAGACGGTTGCTAGCAGAAATGGATGGGATGCTGAAGAAAAGGCCATTGAGTTTATTTTGTCCTTAAAGGGTACAGCCGCAGAAGTACTTGAGACTGTGTCAGTAAGCAGCAGGAACAACTATAATGAAATAATGGCAGCATTGCAGCGCAAGTATGGTGGTGAGCACAAGCGCGATTTATACAGAATGGGATTGCGATGTAGAGTTCAGAAGCCTAACGAATCTTTACAAGATTTCGCAATGGAAATCGAGCGTTTAGTGCAGCTCACATATCCAGGTGAGAGTCACCTGTTCCTGGACCACTTTAAAACTGAGGCTTTCGTTAACGGCATTCGCAACTCTGATGAAACCGGCGGTGTGCGCTACGCAGAAATCCACTTTCGCTGAAAGTGTTTCATTTGAGCTGGCTCAAGAGACTGCAAGGATGATTTTCAAGCCACAGATATGTAAATGTGGAGGTTTTGTCTGAGGAGGATAACAACCTAGTTGCTAGCGTTCAGGAGGCAATGCGACAACTGCTGGCTGAGAAGGATATCAAAGAAAAGCCTAAGTGCTTTAACTGCGGAAAGATCGGTCATTTTCAGCTCAGCTGCAAAGCATCAAGGAAGAGATGTAGATCTGTTTCGCCACCAAGAAACAGCAAATGGGTGAACCAAACAACATCACAAGAGTCCCCGTTAAACTAAAACGAGCTATCACTAAAGGGCAAGAGCTAGCTCTCATAAACTAGGGCCCCACAATCTCCATATCAGTGATGCAGAAGAAAAATAGCAACCTCACTGCGTCCAGACACATCAACGGGGAAAAGCACGACTTACCATAGACCCAGGAGCATCGCAGTCAATAATAAGGCCCGATATAGTAAAGGGGAAATGCGAGCGGTTAAGCAATATACGGCTACGTACAGCTACTGGAGAGCCTGCCACTGTCTATGATAAGATTGAAGTGAAGGTGACTATAGCCAACATCAACGTGAGACATGTGTTTATTGTTGCCGATATTGTCGGTGCGGTTATTATTGGAGCCGATTTTATGATTAATCATGGCATTAATCTACATATGGGACAACAGCTGATAATTTGGCGTAATGTGGAAATACCCCTTGATGTTGGATATGACAACAAACCGCAAGTAACAAGAGTATTTGCTATTGAGAGTCAGACGTTACCTCCGCAGTCTGAAACAGTCATATGGGCGCGGATGAAGGGAGATTGTGAGGACAATCGGTTGTGGATTGTAGAACCGGCAGATCTAAAGAGAGAGCTTATAACAGCGAAAGCTCTAGTGAAAACTAGTAAAGGAGGAATAGTTTTTATAAGAGTGCTTAACTTTTCAGACCATGAAAAAGTCACCAAAGAAAATTCCGATGTTGGCCAGTGTACTCCAGCAGAGGCAATAATAAACTGCGAGAAGAAGATAGAGCCTACTAATTTGTCCGCAAAAGAACGTGAACAATTTGAGGAATACGTAGAGAAATGGGTAGAAGGTCTATCAGCGACAGATAAAAATAAAGCCAAACAGTTACTAAAAAGGCATGCCAGTATCTTCGCCATGGGAAGCCAAAGCCAGGGTAGAACTGCATTGGTTAAACATGAAATTAACACAGGCGAAGCTAGGCCGATTAGACAGCCACCCAGAAGCGTACCCCTAGCATATCGAGATAAAGTAAAAGAGCTTGTAAGTGAAATGGAGCGTGATGGCGTAATTGAGCCATCTTCTGGTCCTTGGAGTTCGCCTGTAGTCTTAGTTAAAAAGAAAGATGGCAGTACTAGATTTTGCGTAGACTACAGGAAGCTCAATGACATAACCAAGAAGGACAGTTATCCGCTCCCCAGGATCGATGACACTTTGGACACGCTAGCTGGTACCAAATGGTTCTCTACGCTGGACTTGCGAATCGGATAGTGGCAAGTGAAGATTGCAGAGAAAGACAAAAAGGTAGAAAACTGCCTTCAGTGTCGGCAACGGATTATGGCAGTTCAAAGTCATGCCATTTGGTATCTGCAATGCTCCGGCCACATTTGAACGCCTAATGGATAAGGAACTGATAGGACTTCACTGGAAGACATGCTTGGTATATACCGATGACATAATCGTGATGGGGAAAACTTTTGATGAACACCTCAAAAACAAGGCAGAAGTTCTTCAACGGATATATTCAGCTGGATTGAAACTCAGCTTGAAGAAATGTGCATTATTCCAGAAAGAAGTAAAGTATTTGGGGCATCGTGTTACAGCAGACGGAATCTCAACAGATAAAGATAAAATAAAAGCAGTAAGGGACTGGCATCAACCTAAAAATCTTCATGAATTGCGCAGCTTTTTGGGTCTTTGTACATACTACAGACGTTTTGTGCCGAATTTTGCCAGTGTAGCTGCAAGCTTGCATGAGCTGACAAAGAAGTCAAGACCATACCATTGGGGTGAGCCACAGAAAAAATCCTTCCAGAAACTCAAAGAATTATTATGTACGTCACCAGTGCTAGCGTATCCCATAGCTGGAGAAAAATTTGTGCTGGATACTGATGCGAGCGGCTATGGCATAGGGGGTGTGCTATCCCAAGTAGCAAATGGCACTGAGAAGGTCATGGTGTACGATAGCCGTGTGCTCTCAAAACCTGAGAGGAACTACTGTGTGACACGACGTGAGCTTCTGGCGGTATTGGAATGCATTAAACATTACCATAAGTACCTGTATGGTCAACACTTTACATTAAGGACCGATCATTCTGCACTGAGATGGCTATTGCAGTTTAAAAATCCTGAAGGGCAACTGGCAAGGTGGATTGACCGCCTGCAGAGCTACGACTTCAGCATTGAGCATAGAAGGGGTACAAAGCGGATGCTCTTTTGAGAAGACCGTGCTGTTTAGAGTGTAAACATTGTGTTAGAACCGAGCAAAAGGAAGGCGTTGTGGATGTTCGGATGTTGTATAACCCACAACGGAAGAAAGGATTGTCCCCAAAATTACAGACTCACTGGGATGGGCCGTATAAAGTTATTAAGAGAGTGAATGACGTTGTATACCGGATACAGAAGCTCAATAGCCTAAGGTCGAAAATGAAGATAGTACATCTCGAACGATATGCGCACTATGGAAGAGGTGATTGTATGCCTATTCGGGTCGAACAGGCTTAAGTGGGCGGCAGTGTTACAAAGATTAGAAATCGATTTAAATAAAACGACAATGTGGCTATATGTACTTGGCAACACTGCCAATTAATCTATAGTTGTCAAAATGTTACAACCCTGGTCAACACTATATAGATAATATTCAAATTAACGGAAATGGAATACTCCAGAATATACAAAATCATTCAAGGCTGTGCCAATAAGAGTAAACCACAACAACAACAAACCTAGCAACATAAATGCTAAGAGATGTTATTCTTAATGATCTTGTATGCAAGTATTCGCTGCTAATCAAGCTAAACGGATTCACAAGTATACACAGCCATGTACACGTAGAAGAAACAAAACCACACACTCATCCATACAACCACTCATAGTTACCATAGGCAAAACACACAGAACACTCATACATTCAACCACACATAGTTACCATAAGCAAACCAAACAAGTCAGCATTGTCATGTATACAAACACACACATGTCAAGTAAAATACAACCACCATACCCAGAACTTTCGCGGGGTTACCAGACGACGTCATTTTTGCTATATAAAGGCGCTGCCAGAGCTCAGCGTTAGTCAGTGTGATTTCAAATATAGACGGGTTAACATCGCTAAGTGTTGAGTAGTACAAATACTCGTGTAAATAAAGTAATAAATAAAGGGTTGCCGCATTATATTTCTAAAATTAATTTGTCCGTGTTTTAATTTGATGCAATAAAACGAATCCTTGAAGCATAAATAATAAAACCGTTTTTACGAAAAGGTCTAAAAACGTAAAAATATGTATGATTATGAAAAATCTTACTTGTTATGGTTGTCCTCTTTACTTCTTATTAAAACAGATTTGTGATTTTTGTTAAATATTCTTTGAAAAATAAGGAGAATTAGATAATAATGTAACCACACCATTTTTAAAAAACGTAATTTTTAGGGGTAAAATCGGCAAATTTAAATTTTTGAGGTAAAAAATAATCTAAATGCCGATAAATCGGCATTTTTGGCAGCCCTGGTCGTGAACAAGAACGCCCAATCTAGAACTTAGTCAACAAATATTCAAAACTAAATCGTTTGTTAAGTGTAACTGCCATTTGTCGCAGACTTTTACAAAGAAAAAGCTCCAAATCTATTGTTCGAAATCCTTGGAGTTCAGAAGAGCAAGATCGTGAACGCAAGTTTTGGATAAAGCTTACTCAAGATTCATATTTTCACGCGGAAATTAAAACTCAATGGTCGCCAGCAATTAAGTTCTCATCCTCTCAGCAAGTTTATGCCATTTGGCTACTGCTTGTTGGCGGGCGGCTACGAAATGCTTTAATTGATCCAGATGCAAAGCATTCGATTTCGTTGCCACTCAAGTCAGCAATCATTAACTTATTGATAGCAGAAGCGCATGAGAAGACTCTACATGGTGGTACCCAAGTCATGAACGTATATTTATGGCAATCTTATTGGATACTAGGTAGTCGTTCGGTTATCAAATCGTTTAATCGTCGATGTGTTCGTTGTGCGAAAATCCGAGGAGCAACGGCTCGACAACTGATGGGCCAACTTCCAACAAATCGAATCACTCCTTCAAGGTCACTCATTGGTGTTGATTGTGCAGGCCCGTTGTTAGTTAAGACATGGCTAGGGCGCGGTACAAAGCAATATAGCGGATTGTTCGGAAAATTTTGTTGTTGAACAGTGTAAAATCTAAGTTCTATATTGCGTCAAACTTTTTTTGTGAACCCTGTTTATCGTTAAATACCTCTACACTCTTCTAGGTAAGGATCAGTCGTTTTCTTGCATTCACCTCATTAGTTTGTCACCCGAGTATAGATGTGCCTTGGTTGGGCCTTTAGTATAGAAAATGAGTCAGTCGCGAGTCACACTAGACTAAGTATGCTGGCATAACATCACAGAAACAACAGAAAACTCATGTGATAGTGCAAGCGAGTACAAAATATATATACACAATGTTGAATAAGTATGTCTATACATAGTCATCTCTAAACACATGTTTTACAATGTACGCAAATAATGGTAATTGAATATAAAACTAAAATTTCGTTTAAGAGAAAAATTGTGATATAATTAATAAAAACAAGTGATTTTAAGACAATATTAAACTGTTTATAAACAGTAAAGTAAATTGTGGCTGGCGGTCAATACTGTAAAGAAATCAACACAAAAATGAAATTCTATAATATTAATTTTGTTTATATTATTTATTAAATAAATTTTTAGAAAATATGGCTAAATTTTTAGAATATAAGAATCGTCGCAGTGATCATCACGTAATCAATCTGAATAAATAATTTACTTGGGACTATGGGAGGCAAAACAAGTGCTTAGTGCATGGCTAAGGGGCTAAAAATACATGCTCACGGGTGTAATGAGAACGTTAAATTATAAATTGAGCCGGGAATGAGTTTCATTCAAGTCACAGAAGATAGAGTCAAAAAAAATCAATTTCGAATCGGTGATACAACTTAAGTTGAACTGCTGCAACAACATTGGATATTCCACAGACTTAGAAATAGGCGGTACGTATAATTTATTTTTAACAAAAGCTATGCTTACAATAGATCTTTTATGAAATTTACTTATATACAATTTGTTATTCCATATATTTTCGTACTAGGCATTATGTTGACTTCAATGAATATTTCGAAGTGGACAAAACTACTGATAATTTCCAATAGATCTATCTGCCTATTCTATACCTCGATGTTAGTGATAGCTTCAAATCCTTTATGTTTACCAGTCCTACTAAATATATTATTTTTTAACTGATAATATTCTGTACAGATTTCAAGGTATTTATATTTGTCAACATATTTATTTATTAAAAACAAATAAGAACAATTTTCTATTACCTTTTATGAAATATCGTTTTTTAAACATGACTGCCTTTTTCAATTTCAGTGACAAATAAGAATATTGGAAACCAATATTAAGGAAATCAATCTTTGGCTATAACACAAATCATGGAAATCCTGCTGAAAGAATGTTAGACCGTTTTGATAACTTGCATAAAGTTCTAAAAGCAATTAGTGAACTGCATTTGAAAGAAACGATTGTGTTGAAACAAGCAAGATCGTATCAAATGTAAGTATTATTCTGTTATAAAAAAATTTAAAACTTATAAGTGAAATCTCCATCAGATTAATGGTGCATTAAACCTAATTTAAAAATATCGAAATTTCTCTATTTCTTTTAGCGTCACAGTGTCTACAAAGAATTGGCTAATGAAAAAGGTTATTGGAAACAAATTTTAAAGTAGCTGGAAAACATTAGAGTAGAAAATTGTTGAAGTAAATGCAATTGTGATGATGTAAGATTAAAAATTTATACGTATAAAAAAATATTTATAATAAACCATGCTGTAATGTTTTTAAATTTATTTTACTCTCAATAAAAATTCAACTTCTTTAAAATGTAATACTAAATCTTATTTATTTATTAACAAATCTTGTATATAATGTGTAGGTTTCCACACCACCATAGAGGTACTACACTTAGTGCGTTGGAAATTTTTTTTAATGGCTGGCTTCACCAATAGTCCTACATAACATAAGTATGAATAAGTATGAACATAAGGTAAAACTTACAGTTTTTCCTCGTTCCGAAAACCTGTTGCGATACATATATTCATATAAATCACTTTTCCCTCACTTTAATTAATTTAAAAAAAATACTTTCCTATTCTTTCTTCCATTTTTATATTTACTTGATCACTGGTGGAAAGGAGGAATAACTTCACCGTACTAATATCACTGTTTTAAATTATACACATCACATAAAATATGTTTTTTTTGTACCATTCCTTTTTATAAACTTTAATTCCACATTCATTTTCCAAAACAACAGCCTGCTGCTGATGCTAAAGATTATTGAATGCGGTTCTATACACTTCTATTTACTTACCTGGTCGTATAATTCGGAAACAAATGAAGATTTTCTTCTTCTCCATACCATTTGCATATCGTTGGCTACTGAAAAATAAAAGAATTTTAGATATTATTGAATTTATATATGTATAAGAAAAATTTACTTACATATTTTCGCTGCTACCACTACCGATTTTATTGTTTTTCTGTAATTATTTTGGCATTTACACTATTGGTAATTCGTGGACGAAAGATAGATTATGTTTCCTCCATAAATTACCAATTTCAAACACTAAATCTTACGAGAATTTCATTATTTTCAATTGTTTCCCAATAATCCTGCCAAGAAATTAAATTTTTTTTATGTACAAATATATGTCATTTTATATCGACAAGAAAAAGGAAAGAGATAGCAGGCAAAGAAATTTGTCGTCACTATCGCAACATCGATCAAAAACATTATTGGCATTTTTAGTGAAGCGTCATTATTAGCGTAGTATTAGTTTTTAAGTTATAAGCTCAAAACTAAAATAACTCACTATAAAGTATAGCGAGCGCATGGCGTAAATCAATTCTTTGAAAAAAACGCCCACACCCCACTTTAATAACAAGCTTGTAAACAAATCAACTATGTTTGTAAACAAACCAGCCACGTTGTTTCCAAGAAAACATATCTTGTTAAAACTAGAAGAAGCATATCTTGTTTTCTTTATAGAGATCACATAGTTATTTACGTGCTGTTAAAATGAAAACGTATTGATATATTTGTTTATTGCCTAATATTTGAACGTCAACGTATCTGATTGACGAAAAAAACGTAATTTGCTTGTTGAATTTGTTGCGTGGAGACATAAAGAAGTGCAAATTACTTGTTTTTCCTCAATCAGATACGATGACGTTCAATATATTAGGTGATAAATAAAAATATCAAAATCTTTTTTCGTTTTTTTCAGAGCCGACAACATGTACGTGTAGATGGAAAACACGACTCCATGCACACAACTATGTGATTGATGGCTTATTTTGTACGTCTCCAGAGCCCATAATGTGCTTAAGCTACCGCAAGCGAATATGCAAATACATACACGCTTGTGAAGA
The DNA here is from genome assembly GCA_963675445.1 of Linnaemya vulpina. Lineage (NCBI taxonomy): Eukaryota > Metazoa > Arthropoda > Insecta > Diptera > Tachinidae > Linnaemya > Linnaemya vulpina. The sequence goes on from OY776276.1 coordinate 39,102,022, forward strand.
AAACAAGATACCATACTTTTGGATTTTCCCTTCGAATCCAATATGGCTGACTGTATACAAGCAATACAAATTGCTCAGCTGATAAATACAGTATTAAAACGTTAACAAAATTATTTGGTTTGCTTACAAGCTTACCATATGCACGTTATTTCTGAGAAGGTAATGGTGCCATGTGCTCGCTAAATATTTTGGGGGTAGTGTGAACTATTCGTTTATAACTTCAAAACTATGAAAGTGCGCCCAGTGCTGCTACCTCCAATCGAAATCTTACTAAGTTACGTTGTGCCTTGGAATATTTATCATCATGTCTTTCTGAGATTTAAATTAAGTTCGAACAATAAGCCTATAAATCTGAGTTCGATTTATTATAGCAATATAAATGTTCGTTGAAATAATCACCACATACAAATCTAAGCTAAGGCTTGAGCTACCAATGAAAATTGGAAAACGTTCTCATATACATAAGTGTAAAATTCAAACCAAAAATTTTTTACTTAGGTATGATGGAACAAAAAATTCAGAAAAATGGGACATGAGGAAAATAATCAAACGGTAACACGGGTTTTAAAACATAAACGTGTTAACATCAGGTTGATATAGTTCTCGGATTCTTTATCACTATAGAATTTGTGTAAATAGGAATTGTTATCACATTCAACTAAGCCACCTAAAAAGTGGTGACAAACACAATATACACATGAGCGCTGATGATGAAAGTGTTGCGACTTTCGAAAACAGCTGTTCTGCTCTGAAAGTTGAATAAAACTGATGTTGACTTTCCTTTGTGCCTTAGAATATTTATCATCATGTGTTTCTGAGATTTAAGTTAGTTCGAACAATTAGCCTCTGAATCTGAGTTCGACTTAATAAATAATTATTTAATCTAACAAATAATTTCAGTTTTTTGTTAGTCATCGTTAATGAAAGGTGAAAATACGGAAAACTTTGACGAAAGTTCTTTCGTGGGATCTAATTCTGGGATATTACATTGACGGAGTGCATGGCAAGGTGCCACTTAAAAAGTTTAAAAGGATTTTTGGTGCTTTAAAAGGTGGGATAATTACCTGGCTTAACGAATTATTTTTATTTTTAATTAATTTTCCTCAATTAATTTCTTGTCATTCACTAGATGCAATTCCTACTAATGGTGAAGACGAAATAGCATTAAGAAATGCAATAAAACTAAATAAAAAGCGAAATTAATGTTGTTTTTAATGATGTTATATACTAATATTCTCTTAAATAAAATTCCATAGATGAAAAATGATAAACAACTTTTTTATCAAATCAAAGCAATAGTTTAGCCAGCCATAGGTGCATTCATTTTATTTGCACCTTAAGTCAACCCATAAAAGTCTAGCAAATCACCAACCAGCTTATAGCTAACTCATGACGCCCTCGTATTAAATCCATAATAAGCTAACTAAAAATGAGCTAGTTTGTGGTTAGCCTGAAACTGATGCAATATGAGTGCACTCATTCGTAGGACATTACATGTTAAAAATTATCCAGCGTTGGTATAGAAAATGAGTCAGTTGCGATTCACCCCTATCTCATTTACGATCTACCATAAGTTAGCTTATGGTTAACTCAAATTCCGACAGGGCGCGTTTACAAACAAACACACGAATGGTGGAGGGTTATTTCTGTCTACTGCGCACACATAATTTTTTAAAATTTTAATTTTTTAAGAAACAAAAAAATAATAAAACTCCATTAGCGAGACGCTAAAACGCAAGCGCAGCGCGCTAACGCAACTCCGCTTATACAATGCTTAAAAACGCACCATGTTTTTACAGAAAAAAATTTTTTATGTACATACATATGTATGTATATGTACATACAACAAATTTTAGTGTTCAAAGTTAATTTAGTGGTAATATTAAAAAAGAAGATATGTATGTATATTGTAAAATGGATATGGAAAATACATATTTATTTGTTTAAACTTTTTACGTTTGTGCAAAACGTCACAGAATACTGTTTAGCTTGTGGTGTTTATCATTTAAAACAAAAACCAAAACAGCTGCTTGAAACAGTGATGGCACTTTCCCTTTTGCGTTTCTACAGAAAACGTACGAAATTTTATAAATAGTACAATATTTTATTTTAAATTTATGGATCGATGTAATATCTTTATTATATGTATAGCTAAATTATAATTTTACTAACACAAGACTACGATGCCTTAGACCCCGAGATTGACGTCGCCCTCAATCATGAATATGGTTTCGAATTTTTTTGACGTGCATTAGTGCGACATGGTGTTTATTGTTATCGGGTTGTCTCAATGGCATAGCACTGGTCGCTAAACATTACCGACACATTTGCCTTTATGTACATACATAAATTACATTTGTAGTAATATTGGTACCACATAAATTTATGCCCATGCGTTCATATATCTGCATGTACATCAGAGAACGAAATAGTGTACTTTTTAGCCTTTGTGTAAACAAGTTTACATCAACGACATCGAAAAAAAAGACATTGAAAAATTTATATGTACATACCACACCTTATAAACAAATACATCTTGAGTGTACAGGCCTGTGCATTGAAAACATTGAATTCACTTTATGTCCGTATACACATTTGCGGTGATAAGATTATATTTGTTTTTGGTTCTTTATAAAATTAATGTGTGGGACTATGGGGCGCCAAGAGTTTTTAAATAGACGCACACATAACAACAAACCCACAAAGAACAGATATACTCATAATAAAAAGGGTCAAATACAATATATTAGTTTTTCGGGCAAGCAATAACATAAAACAAAAGAAACGCGGCTATTTTCCACGATTTTGCTGCATTTTGCATATTTTGCAAATGAAATTTAATGTGAAAGAGGTAAGTATACTTTCATAATATAGTGGCTTGCCACTTTGAAATATGGCATCTCCATATACACGGAAATGTACGCAAGTACAGGCCGAAGTTGTACACAATTTCGTTCTCTGATATAGATACGTATTTATAAGATTAACCTACTATTGTACAAAATATATTTACAGTCTTTTGTGATTTTGTAAGGTACAACAAGCTATATAGCAAATTAATTTATTGAATATGCTATGTATATCTACAAATGTATCAACTAAATGTTCAAATATCAAACCAAACAAGAAGTACAAAAAAAAAACGCTTTTGTGCCGCACTCTCATTCAACATACATACATGTCATCACTCTTGCGTATTTCTGCGTAAAATTCTATTTTCTGCCTGGGCTGAGTTGCGTTTTTCAGCGTTGAATAAGCATTTTCGCAACTTTCCGTGTGAAAAATTGGATCAGCTGACGCGTTTGCGCAGCGTGGCGTCTCGCTAATTGGGCCTATACAATCAAATGTGTACAACCATAATTTGCTTTGCAAATTAACTTTTCGTTGAATTTTATTTTTCTACGCCTAGTGCGAAACTGATCGCATTTTCCGTAAGTAGCCAACTGTTTATCTGTTGTTATTGACAATAATTTTTACATACACACATATCATAGACTGTGATACATGCACACAAGACAAGCCGCAATGTACACCGAAATCAATTCTACAGAAAATTTAATAAATAATGTCAAAAATTAATTGAAATATATAATGTTTAGCGTTTGTTTATGTATATTTATTATAGTGTTTTTGTGTATTTTCCTAATATAAATGATACGTTGCCAACCACTTGCACACATTGGTATACATTATAGTACTTTTCCTATTTATTTCTTAAATTACTTTCTAAATTAGTAATAATCAACTTATGAAAATATATTTATGTATGTATAAGTTGAAAATATTTATATATGTATTTACATTTTATGTATATATCATATATTAGTTTTTGCAAAAGAGCATTGCTTTACAACTGAGTGTAAGTATAATATAGCCACACAAATGGTCGCATAAGCATTTGACAGTATTTTCGTCTGAAATTCTGAAAAATGTGGTTTTTATAAATCAATTATAAATATCCAATTTGGACATTGTTATTAAATCGTTATTTATTTCGATGTTGAAGCAATCAGAGTTTTTCAATTTCAAATAATCCTTAGAATGAAGAATTCCTTCTAAAGTTTTATTTTTTAAGAAATATCGGAATTTTGTTTTATTAAGATTCACTTTACTAAATGTACGCTCAACGTTTGCTTATGAAAGTGAATATATTTAGTAGGTGTTGGTAAAGCTGCAGCTTCAGTTCCTCGTTTTATTTCTGAAATTTTTTCCAAAATTATTCCAAATTTATTTCAGACTTTTTAAAACACATCTTTAAGATTTCAATTCTCTGAACTCAGACTTCAAAATTTGTCTTTCATCTCTTGATACGAATTTTGGAAACTGGTCGACAATTTCCATACACGATCCAAATATATTTTCAATTATGAATTTAGGATTAACTATGTATAAATATTTAAACATCAACAACAAGGCAATTGAATTGTTATTTTACTATTATGCTTGACATTTCAAATAACAATATATATGTATGTCTATATGTATACATATGTATGATTATGAAAAATCTTACTTGTTATGGTTGTCCTCTTTACTTCTTAGTAAAACAGATTTGTGATTTTTGTTAAATATTGTTTGAAAAATAAGGAGAATTAGATAATAATGTAACCACACCATTATTAAAAAAACGTAATTTTTAGGGGTAAAATCGGCAAATTTAAATTTTTGAGGTAAAAAATCATCAAAATGCCGATAAATCGGCATTTTTGGTAGCCCTGGTCGTGAACAAGAACGCCCAATCTAGAACTTAGTCAACAAATATTAAAAACTAAATCGTTTGTTAAGTGTAACTGCCATTTGTCGCAGACTTTTACAAAGAAAAAGCTCCAAATCTATTGTTCGAAATCCTTGGAGTTCAGAAGAGCAAGATCGTGAACGCAAGTTTTGGATAAAGCTTACTCAAGATTCATATTTTCACGCGGAAATTAAAACTTTAATGGTCGGCAGCAATTAAGTTCTTATCCTCTCAGCAAGTTTATGCCATTTGGCTACTGCTTGTTGGCGGGCAGCTATGAAATGTTTTAATTGATCCAGATGCAAAGCATTCGATTTCGTTGCCATTCAAGTCAGCAATCATTACCATATTGATAGCAGAAGCGTATGAGAAGACTATACATGGTGGTACCCAAGTCATGAACGTATATTTATGGCAATCTTATTAGATAATAGATAGTCGTTCGGCTATCAAATCGTTTAATCGTCGATGTGTTCGTTGTGCGAAAATCCGAGGAGCAACGGCTCGATAACTGATGGGCCAACTTCCAACAATTCGAATCACTCCTTCAAGGTCATTTATTGGTGTTGATTGTGCAGGCCCGTTGTTAGTTAAGACATGGCTAGGACGCGGTACAAAGCAATATAGCGAATTGTTCGGAAAATTTTGTTGTTGAACAGTGTAAAATCTAAGTTCTATATTGCATCAAACTTTTTCTGTAAACCCTGTTTATCGTTAAATACCTCTACTCTCTTCTAGGTAAGGATCAGTCGTTTTCTTGCATTCACCTCATTAGTTTGTCACCCGAGTATAGATGTGCCTTGGTTGGGCCTTTAGTATAGAAAATGAGTCAGTCGCGAACCACACTAGACTAAGTATGCTGGCATAACATCACAGAAACAACAGAAAACTCATGTGATAGTGCAAGCGAGTACAAAATATATATACACAATGCTGAATAAGTATGTCTATACATAGTCATCTCTAAACACATGTTTTACAATGTACGCAAATAATGGTAGTTGAATATAAAACTAAAATTTCGTTTAAAAGAAAAATTGTGAAATAATTAATAAAAACAAGTGTCAAGTGATTTTAAGACAATATTAAACTGTTTATAAACAGTAAAGTAATATACCAAAACTCCTAAATTGTGGCTGGCGGTCAATACTGTAAAGAAATCAACACAAAAATGAGCCACGATTCCCAAAGAATTGAAATTCTATAATATTAATTTTGTTTATATTATTTATTAAATAAATTTTTAGAAAATATGCCTAAATTTTTAGAATATAAGAATCGTCGCAGTGATCATCACGTAATCAATCTGGATACATAATTTACTTGGGACTATGGGAGGCAAAACAAATGCTTAGTCCATGGCTAAGGGGCTAAAAATACATGCTCACGGGTGTAATGAGGACGTTAAATTATAAATTGAGCCGGGAATGAGTTTCATTCAAGTCACAGAATATAGAGTCAAAAAAATCAATTTCGAATCAGTGATACAACTTAAGTTGAACTGCTGCAACAACGCAGCGGTACGTATAATTTATTTTTGACAAAAGCAATGCTTACAATAGATCTTTTATGAAATTTACTTATATACAATTTGTTATTCCATATATTTTCGTACTAGGCATTATGTTGACTTCAATGAATATTTCGAAGTGGACAAAACTACTGATAATTTCCAATAGATCTATCTGCCTATTCTATACCTCGATGTTAGTGATAGCTTCAAATCCTTTATGTTTACCAGTCCTACTAAATATATTATTTTTTAACTGATAATATTCTGTACAGATTTCAAGGTATTTATATTTGTCAACATATTTATTTATTAAAAAAAAATAAGAACAATTTTCTATTACCTTTTATGAAATATTGTTTTTTAAACATGACCGCCTTTGTCAATTTCAGAACTTTGCTATTATATTTGAGAGTATACTAAAAATTATCTCTAGATTCTGAAATACGATTTCCAAAATACAATTAAAGATATAGAATATTACCTAATATGTAACCGTAAATTCTCAAATTTTTGAACAAAATTCTTATATATTATTAAAAAATTCTGAAGAATGTGGTTTTTATAAATCAATTATAAATATCCAATTTGGACATTGTTATTAAATCGTTATTTATTTCGTTGTTGAAGCAATCAGAGTTTTTCAATTTCAAATAATCCTTAGAATGAATAATTCCTTCTAAAGCTTTATTTTTTAAGAAATATCGGAATTTTGTTTAACTAAGATTCACTTTACTAAATGTACGCTCAACGTTTGCTTATGAAAGTGGAAGAATAAAATAAAGTGAATAAATTTAGTAGGTATTGGTAAAGCTGCAGCTTCAGTTCCTCGTTTTATTTCTGAAATTTTTTACAAAATTATTCCAAATTTATTTCAGACTTTTAAAACACATCTTCAAAATTTCAATTCTCTGAACTCAGACTCCAAAATTTGTCTTTCATCTCTTGATATGAACTTTGGAAACTGGTCTACAATTTCCATACACGATCCAAATATATTTTCAATTATGAATTTAGGATTAACTATGTATAAATATTTAAACATCAACAACAAGGCAATTGAATTGTTATTTTACTATTATGCTTGGCATTTCAAATAACAATATATATGTATGTCTATATGTATACATATGTATGATTATGAAAAATCTTACTTGTTATGGTTGTCCTCTTTACTTCTCAGTAAAACGGATTTGTGATTTTTGTTAAATATTCTTCGAAAAATAAGGTAAATTAGATAATAATGTAACCACACCATTATTAAAAAACGTAACTTTTAGGGGTAAAATCGGCGAACTGAAATTTTTGAAGTAAAAAATAATCAAAATGCCGATAAATCGGCATTTTTGGCAGCCCTGGTCGTGAACAAGAACGCCCAATCTAGAACTTAGTCAACATATATTAAAAACTAAATCGTTTGTTAAGTGTAACTGCCATTTGTCGCAGACTTTTACAAAGAAAAAGCTCCAAATCTATTGTTCGAAATCCTTTGAGTTCAGAAGAGCAAGATCGTGAACGCAAGTTTTGGATAAAGCTTACTCAAGATTCATATTTTCACGCGGAAATTAAAACTCTCAATGGTCACCAGCAATTAAGTTCTCATCCTCTCAGCAAGTTTATGCCATTTGGCTCCTGCTTGTTGGAGGGCGGCTACGAAATGCTTTAATTGATCCAGATGCAAAGAAAGTGGAAGAATAAAATTAAGTGAATATATTTAGTAGGTATTGGTAAAGCTGCAGCTTCAGTTTCTCGTTTTATTTCTGAAATTTTTTACAAAATTACTTTAAAATTTTAAAATTTAAATTCTCTGAACTCAGACTCCAAAATTTTTCTTTCATCTCTTGATACGAATTTTGGAAACTGGTCTACAATTTCCATACACGATCCAAATATATTTTCAATTATGAATTTAAGATTAACTATGTATAAATATTTAAACATCAACAACAAGGCAATTGAATTGTTATTTTACTATTATGCTTGACATTTCAAATAACAATATATATGTATGTCTATATGTATACATATGTATGATTATGAAAAATCTTACTTGTTATGGTTGTCCTCTTTACTTCTTAGTAAAACAGATTTGTGATTTTTGTTAAATATTGTTTGAAAAATAAGGAGAACTAGATAATAATGTAACCACACCATTATTAAAAAACGTAATTTTTAGGGGTAAAATCGGCAAATTTAAATTTTTGAGGTAAAAAATCATCAAAATGCCGATAAATCGGCATTTTTGGTAGCCCTGGTCATGAACAAGAACGCCCAATCTAGAACTTAGTCAACAAATATTCAAAACTAAATTGTTTGTTAAGTGTAACTGCCATTTGTCGCAGACTTTTACAAAGAAAAAGCTCCAAATCTATTCGAAATCCTTGGAGTTCAGAAGAGCAAGATCGTGAACGCAAGTTTTGGATAAAGCTTACTCAAGATTCATATTTTCACGCAGAAATTAAAACTTCAATGGTCGCCAGCAATTAAGTTCTCATCCTCTCAGCAAGTTTATGCCATTTGGCTACTGCTTGTTGGCGGGCAGCTATGAAATGTTTTAATTGATCCAGATGGAAAGCATTCGATTTCGTTGCCATTCAAGTCAGCAATCATTAACATATTGATAGCAGAAGCGCATGAGAAGACTATACATGGTGGTACCCAAGTCATGAACGTATATTTATGGCAATCTTATTAGATACTAGGTAGTCGTTCGGCTATCAAATCGTCGATGTGTTCGTTGTGCGAAAATCCGAGGAGCAACGGCTCGATAACTGATGGCCCAACTTCCAACAAATCGAATCACTCCTTCAAGGTCATTCATTGGTGTTGATTGTGCAGGCCCGTTGTTAGTTAAGACATGGCTAGGACGCGGTACAAAGCAATATAGCGGATTGTTCGGAAAATTTTGTTCTTGAACAGTGTAAAATCTAAGTTCTATCTTGCATCAAACTTTTTTTGTAAACCCTGTTTATCGTTAAATACCTTTACACTCTTCTAGGTAAGGATCAGTCGTTTTCTTGCATTCACCTCATTAGTTTGTCACCCGAGTATAGATGTGCCTTGGTTGGGCCTTTAGTATAGAAAATGAGTCAGTCGCGAGTCACACTAGACTAAGTATGCTGGCATAATATCACAGAAACAACAGAAAACTCATGTGATAGTGCAAGCGAGTACAAAATATATATACACAATGTTGAATAAGTATGTCTATACATAGTCATCTCTAAACACATGTTTTACAATGTACGCAAATAATGGTAATTGAATATAAAACTAAAATTTCGTTTAAGAGAAAAATTGTGATATAATTAATAAAAACAAGTGATTTTAAGACAATATTAAACTGTTTATAAACAGTAAAGTAAATTGTGGCTGGCGGTCAATACTGTAAAGAAATCAACACAAAAATGAAATTCTATAATATTAATTTTGTTTATATTATTTATTAAATAAATTTTTAGAAAATATGGCTAAATTTTTAGAATATAAGAATCGTCGCAGTGATCATCACGTAATCAATCTGGATAAATAATTTACTTGGGACTATGGGAGGCAAAACAAGTGCTTAGTGCATGGCTAAGGGGCTAAAAATACATGCTCACGGGTGTAATGAGAACGTTAAATTATAAATTGAGCCGGGAATGAGTTTCATTCAAGTCACAGAAGATAGAGTCAAAAAAATCAATTTCGAATCGGTGATACAAATTAAGTTGAACTGCTGCAACAACATTGGAAATTCCACAGACTTAGAAGTAGGCGGTACGTATAATTTATTTTTAACAAAAGCAATGCTTACAATAGATCTTTTATGAAATTTACTTATATACAATTTGTTATTCCATATATTTTCGTACTAGGCATTATGTTGACTTCAATGAATATTTCGAAGTGGACAAAACTACTGATAATTTCCAATAGATCTATCTGCCTATTCTATATCTCGATGTTAGTGATAGCTTCAAATCCTTTATGTTTACCAGTCCTACTAAATATATTATTTTTTAACTGATAATATTCTGTACAGATTTCAAGGTATTTATATTTGTCAACATATTTATTTATTAAAAACAAATAAGAACAATTTTCTATTACCTTTTATGAAATATCGTTTTTTAAACATGACCGCCTTTGTCAATTTCAGAACTTTGCTATTATATTTGAGAGTATACTAAAAATTATCTCTAGATTCTGAAATACGATTTCCAAAATAAAATTAAAGATTTAGAATATTACCTAATATGTAACCGTAAATTCTCAAATTTTTGAACAAAATTCTTATATATTATTAAAAAATTCTGAAGAATGTGGTTTTTATAAATCAATTATAAATATCCAATTTGGACATTGTTATTAAATCGTTATTTATTTCGTTGTTGAAGCAATCAGAGTTTTTCAATTTCAAATAATCCTTAGAATGAAGAATTCCTTCTAAAGCTTTATTTTTTAAGAAATATCGGAATTTTGTTTTATTAAGATTCACTTTACTAAATGTACGCTCAACGTTTGCTTATGAAAGTGGAAGAATAAAATAAAGTGAATATATTTAGTAGGCATTGGTAAGGCTGCAGCTTCAGTTCCTCGTTTTATTTCTGAAATTTCTTACAAAATTATTCCAAATTTATTTCAGACTTTTAAAACACATCTTCTAAATTTCAATTCTCTGAACTCAGACTCCAAAATTTGTCTTTCATCTCTTGATACGAATTTTGGAAACTGGTCTACAATTCCCATACACGATCCAAATATATTTCCAATTATGAATTTAGGATTAACTATGTATAAATATTTAAACATCAACAACAAGGCAATTGAATTGTGATTGTACTATTATGCTTGACATTTCAAATAACAATATATATGTATGTCTATATGTATACATATGTATGATTATGAAAAATCTTACTTGTTATGGTTGTCCTCTTTACTTCTTAGTAAAACAGATTTGTGATTTTTGTTAAATATTCTTCGAAAAATAAGGTGAATTGAAATTTTTGAGGTAAAAAATAATCTAAATGCCGATAAATCGGCATTTTTGGCAGCCCTGGTCGTGAACAAGAACGCCCAATCTAGAACTTAGTCAACAAATATTCAAAACTAAATCGTTTGTTAAGTGTAACTGCCATTTGTCGCAGACTTTTACAAAGAAAAAGCTCCAAATCTATTGTTCGAAATCCTTGGAGTTCAGAAGAGCAAGATTGTGAACGCAAGTTTTGGATAAAGCTTACTCAAGATTCATATTTTCACGCGGAAATTAAAACTCAATGGTCGCCAGCAATTAAGTTCTCATCCTCTCAGCAAGTTTATGCCATTTGGCTACTGCTTGTTGGCGGGCGGCTACGAAATGCTTTAATTGATCCAGATGCAAAGCATTCGATTTCGTTGCCACTCAAGTCAGCAATCATTAACTAATTGATAGAAGAAGCGCATGAGAAGACTCTACATGGTGGTACCCAAGTCATGAACGTATATTTATGGCAATCTTATTGGATACTAGGTAGTCGTTCGGCTATCAAATCGTTTAATCGTCGATGTGTTCGTTGTGCGAAAATCCGAGGAGCAACGGCTCTACAACTGATGGGCCAACTTCCAACAAATCGAATCACTCCTTCAAGGTCACTCATTGGTGTTGATTGTGCAGGCCCGTTGTTAGTTAAGACATGGCTAGGGTGCGGTACAAAGCAATATAGCGGATTGTTCGGAAAATTTTGTTGTTGAACAGTGTAAAATCTAAGTTCTATATTGCGTCAAACTTTTTTTGTGAACCCTGTTTATCGTTAAATACCTCTACACTATTCTAGGTAAGGATCAGTCGTTTTCTTGCATTCACCTCATTAGTTTGTCACCCGAGTATAGATGTGCCTTGGTTGGGCCTTTAGTATAGAAAATGAGTCAGTCGCGAGTCACACTAGACTAAGTATGCTGGCATAACACCACAGAAACAACAGAAAACTCATGTGATAGTGCAAGCGAGTACAAAATATATATACACAATGTTGAATAAGTATGTCTATACATAGTCATCTCTAAACACATGTTTTACAATGTACGCAAATAATGGTAATTGAATATAAAACTAAAATTTCGTTTAAGAGAAAAATTGTGAAATAATTAATAAAAACAAGTGATTTTAAGACAATATTAAACTGTTTATAAACAGTAAAGTAAATTGTGGCTGGCGGTCAATACTGTAAAGAAATCAACACAAAAATGAAATTCTATAATATTAATTTTGTTTATATTATTTATTAAATAAATTTTTAGAAAATATGGCTAAATTTTTAGAATATAAGAATCGTCGCAGTGATCATCACGTAATCAATCTGGATACATAATTTACTTGGGACTATGGGAGGCAAAACAAGTGCTTAGTGCATGGCTAAGGGGCTAAATATACATGCTCACGGGTGTAATGAGGACGTTAAATTATAAATTGAGCCGGGAATGAGTTTCATTCAAGTCACAGAAGATAGAGTAAAAAAAAATCAATTTCGAATCAGTGATACAACTTAAGTTGAACTGCTGCAACAACATTGGAAATTCCACAGACTTAGAAGTAGGCGGTACGTATAATTTATTTTTAACAAAAGCTATGCTTACAATAGATCTTTTATGAAATTTACTTATATACAATTTGTTATTCCATATATTTTCGTACTAGGCATTATGTTGACTTCAATGAATATTTCGAAGTGGACAAAACTACTGATAATTTCCAATAGATCTATCTGCCTATTCTATACCTCGATGTTAGTGATAGCTTCAAATCCTTTATGTTTACCAGTCCTACTAAATATATTATTTTTTAACTGATAATATTCTGTACAGATTTCAAGGTATTTATATTTGTCAACATATTTATTTATTAAAAACAAATAAGAACAATTTTCTATTACCTTTTATGAAATATCGTTTTTTAAACATGACCGCCTTTTTCAATTTCAGTGACAAATAAGAATATTGGAAACCAATATTAAGGAAATCAATCTTTGGCTATAACACAAATCATGGAAATCCTGCTGAACGAATGTTAGACCGTTTTGATAACTTGCATAAAGTTCTAAAAGCAATTAGTGAACTGCATTTGAAAGAAACGATTGTGTTGAAACAAGCAAGATCGTATCAAATGTAAGTATTATTCTGTTATAAAAAAATTTAAAACTTATAAGTGAAATCTCCATCAGATTAATGGTGCATTAAACCTAATTTAAAAATATCGAAATTTCTCTATTTCTTTTAGCGTCACAGTGTCTACAAAGAATTGGCTAATGAAAAAGGCTATTGGAATCAAATTTTAAAGTAGCTGGAAAACATTAGAGTAGAAAATTGTTGAAGTAAATGCAATTGTGATGATGTAAGATTAAAAATGTATACGTATAAAAAAATATTTATAATAAACCATGCTGTAATGTTTTTAAATTTATTTTACTCTCAATAAAAATTCAACTTCTTTAAAATGTAATACTAAATCTTATTTATTTATTAACAAATCTTGTATATAATGTGTAGGTTTCCACACCACCATAGAGGTACTACACTTAGTGCGTTGGAAATTTTTTTTAATGGCTGGCTTCACCAATAGTCCTACATAACATAAGTATGAATAAGTATGAACATAAGGTAAAACTTACAGTTTTTCCTCGTTCCGAAAACCTGTTGCGATACATATATTCATATAAATCACTTTTCCCTCACTTTAATTAATTTAAAAAAAATACTTTCCTATTCTTTCTTCCATTTTTATATTTACTTGATCACTGGTGGAAAGGAGGAATAACTTCACCGTACTAATATCACTGTTTTAAATTATACACATCACATAAAATATGTTTTTTTTGTACCATTCCTTTTTATAAACTTTAATTCCACATTCATTTTCCAAAACAACAGCCTGCTGCTGATGCTAAAGATTATTGAATGCGGTTCTATACACTTCTATTTACTTACCTGGTCGTATAATTCGGAAACAAATGAAGATTTTCTTCTTCTCCATACCATTTGCATATCGTTGGCTACTGAAAAATAAAAGAATTTTAGATATTATTGAATTTATATATGTATAAGAAAAATTTACTTACATATTTTCGCTGCTACCACTACCGATTTTATTGTTTTTCTGTAATTATTTTGGCATTTACACTATTGGTAATTCGTGGACGAAAGATAGATTATGTTTCCTCCATAAATTACCAATTTCAAACACTAAATCTTACGAGAATTTCATTATTTTCAATTGTTTCCCAATAATCCTGCCAAGAAATTAAATTTTTTTTATGTACAAATATATGTCATTTTATATCGACAAGAAAAAGGAAAGAGATAGCAGGCAAAGAAATTTGTCGTCACTATCGCAACATCGATCAAAAACATTATTGGCATTTTTAGTGAAGCGTCATTATTAGCGTAGTATTAGTTTTTAAGTTATAAGCTCAAAACTAAAATAACTCACTATAAAGTATAGCGAGCGCATGGCGTAAATCAATTCTTTGAAAAAAACGCCCACACCCCACTTTAATAACAAGCTTGTAAACAAATCAACTATGTTTGTAAACAAACCAGCCACGTTGTTTCCAAGAAAACATATCTTGTTAAAACTAGAAGAAGCATATCTTGTTTTCTTTATAGAGATCACATAGTTATTTACGTGCTGTTAAAATGAAAACGTATTGATATATTTGTTTATTGCCTAATATTTGAACGTCAACGTATCTGATTGACGAAAAAAACGTAATTTGCTTGTTGAATTTGTTGCGTGGAGACATAAAGAAGTGCAAATTACTTGTTTTTCCTCAATCAGATACGATGACGTTCAATATATTAGGTGATAAATAAAAATATCAAAATCTTTTTTCGTTTTTTTCAGAGCCGACAACATGTACGTGTAGATGGAAAACACGACTCCATGCACACAACTATGTGATTGATGGCTTATTTTGTACGTCTCCCTCCAGAGCCCATAATGTGCTTAAGCTACCGCAAGCGAATATGCAAATACATACACGCTTGTGAAGAAAACAAGATACCATACTTTTGGATTTTCCCTTCGAATCCAATATGGCTGACTGTATACAAGCAATACAAATTGCTCAGCTGATAAATACAGTATTAAAACGTTAACAAAATTATTTGGTTTGCTTACAAGCTTACCATATGCACGTTATTTCTGAGAAGGTAATGGTGCCATGTGCTCGCTAAATATTTTGGGGGTAGTGTGAACTATTCGTTTATAACTTCAAAACTATGAAAGTGCGCCCAGTGCTGCTACCTCCAATCGAAATCTTACTAAGTTACGTTGTGCCTTGGAATATTTATCATCATGTCTTTCTGAGATTTAAATTAAGTTCGAACAATAAGCCTATAAATCTGAGTTCGATTTATTATAGCAATATAAATGTTCGTTGAAATAATCACCACATACAAATCTAAGCTAAGGCTTGAGCTACCAATGAAAATTGGAAAACGTTCTCATATACATAAGTGTAAAATTCAAACCAAAAATTTTTTACTTAGGTATGATGGAACAAAAAATTCAGAAAAATGGGACATGAGGAAAATAATCAAACGGTAACACGGGTTTTAAAACATAAACGTGTTAACATCAGGTTGATATAGTTCTCGGATTCTTTATCACTATAGAATTTGTGTAAATAGGAATTGTTATCACATTCAACTAAGCCACCTAAAAAGTGGTGACAAACACAATATACACATGAGCGCTGATGATGAAAGTGTTGCGACTTTCGAAAACAGCTGTTCTGCTCTGAAAGTTGAATAAAACTGATGTTGACTTTCCTTTGTGCCTTAGAATATTTATCATCATGTGTTTCTGAGATTTAAGTTAGTTCGAACAATTAGCCTCTGAATCTGAGTTCGACTTAATAAATAATTATTTAATCTAACAAATAATTTCAGTTTTTTGTTAGTCATCGTTAATGAAAGGTGAAAATACGGAAAACTTTGACGAAAGTTCTTTCGTGGGATCTAATTCTGGGATATTACATTGACGGAGTGCATGGCAAGGTGCCACTTAAAAAGTTTAAAAGGATTTTTGGTGCTTTAAAAGGTGGGATAATTACCTGGCTTAACGAATTATTTTTATTTTTAATTAATTTTCCTCAATTAATTTCTTGTCATTCACTAGATGCAATTCCTACTAATGGTGAAGACGAAATAGCATTAAGAAATGCAATAAAACTAAATAAAAAGCGAAATTAATGTTGTTTTTAATGATGTTATATACTAATATTCTCTTAAATAAAATTCCATAGATGAAAAATGATAAACAACTTTTTTATCAAATCAAAGCAATAGTTTAGCCAGCCATAGGTGCATTCATTTTATTTGCACCTTAAGTCAACCCATAAAAGTCTAGCAAATCACCAACCAGCTTATAGCTAACTCATGACGCCCTCGTATTAAATCCATAATAAGCTAACTAAAAATGAGCTAGTTTGTGGTTAGCCTGAAACTGATGCAATATGAGTGCACTCATTCGTAGGACATTACATGTTAAAAATTATCCAGCGTTGGTATAGAAAATGAGTCAGTTGCGATTCACCCCTATCTCATTTACGATCTACCATAAGTTAGCTTATGGTTAACTCAAATTCCGACAGGGCGCTTTTACAAACAAACACACGAATGGTGGAGGGTTATTTCTGTCTACTGCGCACACATACCCTAATTTTTTAAAAAACCAAAAACTAATAAAACTCCATTAGCGAGACGCTAAAACGCAAGCGCAGCGCGCTAACGCAACTCCGCTTATACAATGCTTAAAAACGCACCATGTTTTTACAGAAAAAATTTTTTATGTACATACATATGTATGTATATGTACATACAACAAATTTTAGTGTTCAAAGTTAATTTAGTGGTAATATTAAAAAAGAAGATATGTATGTATATTGTAAAATGGATATGGAAAATACATATTTATTTGTTTAAACTTTTTACGTTTGTGCAAAACGTCACAGAATACTGTTTAGCTTGTGGTGTTTATCATTTAAAACAAAAATCAAAACAGCTGCTTGAAACAGTGATGGCACTTTCCTTTTTGCGTTTCTACAGAAAACGTACGAAATTTTATAAATAGTACAATATTTTATTTTAAATTTATGGATCGATGTAATATCTTTATTATATGTATAGCTAAATTATAATTTTACTAACACAAGACTACGATGCCTTAGACCCCGAGATTGACGTCGCCCTCAATCATGAATATGGTTTCGAAGTTTTTTGACGTGCATTAGTGCGACATGGTGTTTATTGTTATCGGGTTGTCTCAATGGCATAGCACTGGTCGCTAAACATTACCGACACATTTGCCTTTATGTACATACATAAATTACATTTGTAGTAATATTGGTACCACATAAATTTATGCCCATGCGTTCATATATCTGCATGTACATCAGAGAACGAAATAGTGTACTTTTTAGCCTTTGTGTAAACAAGTTTACATCAACGACATCGAAAAAAAAGACATTGAAAAATTTATATGTACATACCACACCTTATAAACAAATACATCTTGAGTGTACAGGCCTGTGCATTGAAAACATTGAATTCACTTTATGTCCGTATACACATTTGCGGTGATAACATTATATTTGTTTTTGGTTCTTTATAAAATTAATGTGTGGGACTATGGGGCGCCAAGAGTTTTTAAATAGACGCACACATAACAACAAACCCACAAAGAACAGATATACTCATAATAAAAAGGGTAATATAAAACATATTAATTTTTCGGGCAAGCAATAACATAAAACAAAAGAAACGCGGCTATTTTCCACGATTTTGCTGCATTTTGCATATTTTGCAAATGAAATTTAATGTGAAAGAGGTAAGTATACTTTCATAATATAGAGGCTTGCCACTTTGAAATATGGCATCTACATATACACGGAAATGTACGCAAGTACAGGCCGAAGGTATACACAATTTCGTTCTCTGATATAGATACGTATTTATAAGATTAACCTACTATTGTACAAAATATATTTACAGTCTTTTGTGATTTTGTAAGGTACAACAAGTTATATAGCAAATTAATTTATTCAATATGCTATGTATATCTACAAATGTATCAACTAAATGTTCAAATATCAAACCAAACAAGAAGTACAAAAAAAACGCTTTTGTGCCGCACTCTCATTCAACATACATACATGCCATCACTCTTGCGTATTTCTGCGTAAGATTCTATTTTCTGCCTGGGCTGAGTTGCGTTTTTCAGCGTTGAATAAGCATTTTCGCAACTTTCCGTGTGAAAAATTGGATCAGCTGACGCGTTTGCGCAGCGTGGCGTCTCGCTAATTGGGCCTATACAATCAAATGTGTACAACCATAATTTGCTTTGCAAATTAACTTTTCGTTAAATTTTATTTTTCTACGCCTAGTGCGAAACTGATCGCATTTTCCGTAAGTGGCCAACTGTTTATCTGTTGTTATTGACAATAATTTTTACATACACACATATCATAGACTGTGATACATGCCCACAAGACAAGCCGCAATGTACACCGAAATCAATTCTACAGAAAATTTAATAAATAATGTCAAAAATTAATTGAAATATATAATGTTTAGCGTTTGTTTATGTATATTTATTATAGTGTTTTTGTGTATTTTCCTAATATAAATGATACGTTGCCAACCACTTGCACACATTGGTATACATTGTAGTACTTTTCCTATTTATTTCTTAAATTACTTTCTAAATTAGTACTAATCAACTTATGAAAATATATTTATGTATGTATAAGTTGAAAATATTTATATATGTATTTACATTTTATGTATATATCATATATTAGTTTTTGCAAAAGAGCATTGCTTTACAACTGAGTGTAAGTATAATATAGCCACACAAATGGTCGCATAAGCATTTGACAGTATTTTCGTCAAGTTTTGACAGTAGCCAAGGCTAGCCTACGCATATTATAGTTTGGCCTTAAGGTTGTCGCAATGAGTACTTTGTGAACGGGTTGACAATCAGTTTTTTTATACATATATATATTTTTTAAAGCACACACAAAGCTCGAACGTGTATTGAGAAAATAGAGAGAGTGAGAGAGAGGTTGTCAAATTACTCAACGTACGTCAAAAGTTAAAATTTGCCCAACTCTGTACTTTGCATTGACGGAGAAGTACTGTATGCAGGCAATCAGCAAATTTCCAAAAAAAATACCGGCATTATCGACACTTTCATTTCTTAAAATCGGCATTATGTCATATATTATTTTTACATATAAAAACTTTTTTTATTAAAGAGAACAAAAACAATTCAATAATAAGCAATTAAAAAAAAATTATTTATAATTTTATTCATTTAGAATGATTTTTACTTACAAAATATACAAAAGATCAACTTGGTTTTTATAGAATAGTTTAAATAATTAAATTAAAATATACAAGTCTTTTCCAATAGTATTTCAGAACTTTGCTATTATATTTCAGAGTATACTAAAAATTATCTCTAGATTCTGAAATACGATTTCCAAAATACAATTAAAGATTTAGAATATTACCTAATATGTAACCGTAAATTCTCAAATTTTTTAACAAAATTCTTATATATTATTAAAAAATTCTGAAAAATGTGGTTTTTATAAATCAATTATAAATATCCAATTTGGACATTGTTATTAAATCGTTATTTATTTCGTTGTTGAAGCAATCAGAGTTTTTCAATTTCAAATAATCCTTAGAATGAAGAATTCCTTCTAAAGTTTTATTTTTTAAGAAATATCGGAATTTTGTTTAATTAAGATTCACTTTACTAAATGTACGCTCAACGTTTGCTTATGAAAGTGGAAGAATAAAATAAAGTGAATATATTTAGTAGGTATTGGTAAAGCTGCAGCTTCAGTTCCTCGTTTTATTTCTGAAATTTTTTACAAAATTATTCCAAATTTATTTCAGACTTTTAAAACACATCGTCAAAATTTCAATTCTCTGAACTCAGACTTCAAAATTTGTCTTTCATCTCTTGATACGAATTTTGGAAACTGGTCGACAATTTCCATACACGATCCAAATATATTTTCAATTATGAATTTAGGATTAACTATGTATAAATATTTAAACATCAACAACAAGGCAATTGAATTGTTATTTTACTATTATGCTTGACATTTCAAATAACAATATATATGTATGTCTATATGTATACATATGTATGATTATGAAAAATCTTACTTGTTATGGTTGTCCTCTTTACTTCTTAGTAAAACAGATTTGTGATTTTTGTTAAATATTGTTTGAAAAATAAGGAGAATTAGATAATAATGTAACCACACCATTATTAAAAAAACGTAATTTTTAGGGGTAAAATCGGCAAATTTAAATTTTTGAGGTAAAAAATCATCAAAATGCCGATAAATCGGCATTTTTGGTAGCCCTGGTCGTGAACAAGAACGCCCAATCTAGAACTTAGTCAACAAATATTAAAAACTAAATCGTTTGTTAAGTGTAACTGCCATTTGTCGCAGACTTTTACAAAGAAAAAGCTCCAAATCTATTGTTCGAAATCCTTGGAGTTCAGAAGAGCAAGATCGTGAACGCAAGTTTTGGATAAAGCTTACTCAAGATTCATATTTTCACGCGGAAATTAAAACTTTAATGGTCGGCAGCAATTAAGTTCTTATCCTCTCAGCAAGTTTATGCCATTTGGCTACTGCTTGTTGGCGGGCAGCTATGAAATGTTTTAATTGATCCAGATGCAAAGCATTCGATTTCGTTGCCATTCAAGTCAGCAATCATTACCATATTGATAGCAGAAGCGTATGAGAAGACTATACATGGTGGTACCCAAGTCATGAACGTATATTTATGGCAATCTTATTAGATAATAGATAGTCGTTCGGCTATCAAATCGTTTAATCGTCGATGTGTTCGTTGTGCGAAAATCCGAGGAGCAACGGCTCGATAACTGATGGGCCAACTTCCAACAATTCGAATCACTCCTTCAAGGTCATTTATTGGTGTTGATTGTGCAGGCCCGTTGTTAGTTAAGACATGGCTAGGACGCGGTACAAAGCAATATAGCGAATTGTTCGGAAAATTTTGTTGTTGAACAGTGTAAAATCTAAGTTCTATATTGCATCAAACTTTTTCTGTAAACCCTGTTTATCGTTAAATACCTCTACTCTCTTCTAGGTAAGGATCAGTCGTTTTCTTGCATTCACCTCATTAGTTTGTCACCCGAGTATAGATGTGCCTTGATTGGGCCTTTAGTATAGAAAATGAGTCAGTCGCGAACCACACTAGACTAAGTATGCTGGCATAACATCACAGAAACAACAGAAAACTCATGTGATAGTGCAAGCGAGTACAAAATATATATACACAATGCTGAATAAGTATGTCTATACATAGTCATCTATAAACACATGTTTTACAATGTACGCAAATAATGGTAGTTGAATATAAAACTAAAATTTCGTTTAAAAGAAAAATTGTGAAATAATTAATAAAAACAAGTGTCAAGTGATTTTAAGACAATATTAAACTGTTTATAAACAGTAAAGTAATATACCAAAACTCCTAAATTGTGGCTGGCGGTCAATACTGTAAAGAAATCGACACAAAAATGAGCCACGATTCCCAAAGAATTGAAATTCTATAATATTAATTTTATTTATATTATTTATTAAATAAATTTTTAGAAAATATGCCTAAATTTTTAGAATATAAGAATCGTCGCAGTGATCATCACGTAATCAATCTGGATACCTAATTTACTTGGGACTATGGGATGCAAAACAAGTGCTTAGTGCATGGCTAAGGGGCTAAAAATACATGCTCACGGGTGTAATGAGAACGTTAAATTATAAATTGAGCCGGGAATGAGTTTCATTCAAGTCACAGAAGATAGAGTCAAAAAAATCAATTTCGAATCGATGATACAAATTAAGTTGAACTGCTGCAACAACATTGGAAATTCCACAGACTTAGAAGTAGGCGGTACGTATAATTTATTTTTAACAAAAGCTATGCTTACAATAGATCTTTTATGAAATTTACTTATATACAATTTGTTATTCCATATATTTTCGTACTAGGCATCTGCCTATTCTATACCTCGATGTTAGTGATAGCTTCAAATCCTTTATGTTTACCAGTCCTACTAAATATATTATTTTTTAACTGATAATATTCTGTACAGATTTCAAGGTATTTATATTTGTCAACATATTTATTTATTAAAAACAAATAAGAACAATTTTCTATTACCTTTTATGAAATATCGTTTTTTAAACATGACCGCCTTTGTCAATTTCAGAACTTTGCTATTATATTTGAGAGTATACTAAAAATTATCTCTAGATTCTGAAATACGATTTCCAAAGTAAAATTAAAGATTTAGAATATTACCTAATATGTAACCGTAAATTCTCAAATGTTTGAACAAAATTCTTATATATTATTAAAAAATTCTGAAGAATGTGGTTTTTATAAATCAATTATAAATATCCAATTTGGACATTGTTATTAAATCGTTATTTATTTCGTTGTTGAAGCAATCAGAGTTTTTCAATTTCAAATAATCCTTAGAATGAAGAATTCCTTCTAAAGCTTTATTTTTTAAGAAATATCAGAATTTTGTTTTATTAAGATTCACTTTACTAAATGTACGCTCAACGTTTGCTTATGAAAGTGGAAGAATAAAATAAAGTGAATATATTTAGTAGGTATTGGTAAAGCTGCAGCTTCAGTTCCTCGTTTTATTTCTGAAATTTTTTACAAAATTATTCCAAATTTATTTCAGACTTTTAAAACACATCTTCAAAATTTCAATTCTCTGAACTCAGACTCCAAAATTTGTCTTTCATCTCTTGATACGAATTTTGGAAACTGGTCTACAATTTCCATACACGATCCAAATATATTTCCAATTATGAATTTAGGATTAACTATGTATAAATATTTAAACATCAACAACAAGGCAATTGAATTGTTATTGTACTATTATGCTTGACATTTCAAATAACAATATATATGTATGTCTCTATGTATACATATGTATGATTATGAAAAATCTTACTTGTTACGGTTGTCCTCTTTACTTCTTAGTAAAAGAGATTTGTGATTTTTGTTAAATATTCTTCGAAAAATAAGGTGAATTGAAATTTTTGAGGTAAAAAATAATCTAAATGCCGATAAATCGGCATTTTTGGCAGCCCTGGTCGTGAACAAGAACGCCCAATCTAGAACTTAGTCAACAAATATTCAAAACTAAATCGTTTGTTAAGTGTAACTGCCATTTGTCGCAGACTTTTACAAAGAAAAAGCTCCAAATCTATTGTTCGAAATCCTTGGAGTTCAGAAGAGCAAGATCGTGAACGCAAGTTTTGGATAAAGCTTACTCAAGATTCATATTTTCACGCGGAAATTAAAACTCAATGGTCGCCAGCAATTAAGTTCTCATCCTCTCAGCAAGTTTATGCCATTTGGCTACTGCTTGTTGGCGGGCGGCTACGAAATGCTTTAATTGATCCAGATGCAAAGCATTCGATTTCGTTGCCACTCAAGTCAGCAATCATTAACTTATTGATAGCAGAAGCGCATGAGAAGACTCTACATGGTGGTACCCAAGTCATGAACGTATATTTATGGCAATCTTATTGGATACTAGGTAGTCGTTCGGTTATCAAATCGTTTAATCGTCGATGTGTTCGTTGTGCGAAAATCCGAGGAGCAACGGCTCGACAACTGATGGGCCAACTTCCAACAAATCGAATCACTCCTTCAAGGTCACTCATTGGTGTTGATTGTGCAGGCCCGTTGTTAGTTAAGACATGGCTAGGGCGCGGTACAAAGCAATATAGCGGATTGTTCGGAAAATTTTGTTGTTGAACAGTGTAAAATCTAAGTTCTATATTGCGTCAAACTTTTTTTGTGAACCCTGTTTATCGTTAAATACCTCTACACTCTTCTAGGTAAGGATCAGTCGTTTTCTTGCATTCACCTCATTAGTTTGTCACCCGAGTATAGATGTGCCTTGGTTGGGCCTTTAGTATAGAAAATGAGTCAGTCGCGAGTCACACTAGACTAAGTATGCTGGCATAACATCACAGAAACAACAGAAAACTCATGTGATAGTGCAAGCGAGTACAAAATATATATACACAATGTTGAATAAGTATGTCTATACATAGTCATCTCTAAACACATGTTTTACAATGTACGCAAATAATGGTAATTGAATATAAAACTAAAATTTCGTTTAAGAGAAAAATTGTGATATAATTAATAAAAACAAGTGATTTTAAGACAATATTAAACTGTTTATAAACAGTAAAGTAAATTGTGGCTGGCGGTCAATACTGTAAAGAAATCAACACAAAAATGAAATTCTATAATATTAATTTTGTTTATATTATTTATTAAATAAATTTTTAGAAAATATGGCTAAATTTTTAGAATATAAGAATCGTCGCAGTGATCATCACGTAATCAATCTGAATAAATAATTTACTTGGGACTATGGGAGGCAAAACAAGTGCTTAGTGCATGGCTAAGGGGCTAAAAATACATGCTCACGGGTGTAATGAGAACGTTAAATTATAAATTGAGCCGGGAATGAGTTTCATTCAAGTCACAGAAGATAGAGTCAAAAAAAATCAATTTCGAATCGGTGATACAACTTAAGTTGAACTGCTGCAACAACATTGGATATTCCACAGACTTAGAAATAGGCGGTACGTATAATTTATTTTTAACAAAAGCTATGCTTACAATAGATCTTTTATGAAATTTACTTATATACAATTTGTTATTCCATATATTTTCGTACTAGGCATTATGTTGACTTCAATGAATATTTCGAAGTGGACAAAACTACTGATAATTTCCAATAGATCTATCTGCCTATTCTATACCTCGATGTTAGTGATAGCTTCAAATCCTTTATGTTTACCAGTCCTACTAAATATATTATTTTTTAACTGATAATATTCTGTACAGATTTCAAGGTATTTATATTTGTCAACATATTTATTTATTAAAAACAAATAAGAACAATTTTCTATTACCTTTTATGAAATATCGTTTTTTAAACATGACTGCCTTTTTCAATTTCAGTGACAAATAAGAATATTGGAAACCAATATTAAGGAAATCAATCTTTGGCTATAACACAAATCATGGAAATCCTGCTGAAAGAATGTTAGACCGTTTTGATAACTTGCATAAAGTTCTAAAAGCAATTAGTGAACTGCATTTGAAAGAAACGATTGTGTTGAAACAAGCAAGATCGTATCAAATGTAAGTATTATTCTGTTATAAAAAAATTTAAAACTTATAAGTGAAATCTCCATCAGATTAATGGTGCATTAAACCTAATTTAAAAATATCGAAATTTCTCTATTTCTTTTAGCGTCACAGTGTCTACAAAGAATTGGCTAATGAAAAAGGTTATTGGAAACAAATTTTAAAGTAGCTGGAAAACATTAGAGTAGAAAATTGTTGAAGTAAATGCAATTGTGATGATGTAAGATTAAAAATTTATACGTATAAAAAAATATTTATAATAAACCATGCTGTAATGTTTTTAAATTTATTTTACTCTCAATAAAAATTCAACTTCTTTAAAATGTAATACTAAATCTTATTTATTTATTAACAAATCTTGTATATAATGTGTAGGTTTCCACACCACCATAGAGGTACTACACTTAGTGCGTTGGAAATTTTTTTTAATGGCTGGCTTCACCAATAGTCCTACATAACATAAGTATGAATAAGTATGAACATAAGGTAAAACTTACAGTTTTTCCTCGTTCCGAAAACCTGTTGCGATACATATATTCATATAAATCACTTTTCCCTCACTTTAATTAATTTAAAAAAAATACTTTCCTATTCTTTCTTCCATTTTTATATTTACTTGATCACTGGTGGAAAGGAGGAATAACTTCACCGTACTAATATCACTGTTTTAAATTATACACATCACATAAAATATGTTTTTTTTGTACCATTCCTTTTTATAAACTTTAATTCCACATTCATTTTCCAAAACAACAGCCTGCTGCTGATGCTAAAGATTATTGAATGCGGTTCTATACACTTCTATTTACTTACCTGGTCGTATAATTCGGAAACAAATGAAGATTTTCTTCTTCTCCATACCATTTGCATATCGTTGGCTACTGAAAAATAAAAGAATTTTAGATATTATTGAATTTATATATGTATAAGAAAAATTTACTTACATATTTTCGCTGCTACCACTACCGATTTTATTGTTTTTCTGTAATTATTTTGGCATTTACACTATTGGTAATTCGTGGACGAAAGATAGATTATGTTTCCTCCATAAATTACCAATTTCAAACACTAAATCTTACGAGAATTTCATTATTTTCAATTGTTTCCCAATAATCCTGCCAAGAAATTAAATTTTTTTTATGTACAAATATATGTCATTTTATATCGACAAGAAAAAGGAAAGAGATAGCAGGCAAAGAAATTTGTCGTCACTATCGCAACATCGATCAAAAACATTATTGGCATTTTTAGTGAAGCGTCATTATTAGCGTAGTATTAGTTTTTAAGTTATAAGCTCAAAACTAAAATAACTCACTATAAAGTATAGCGAGCGCATGGCGTAAATCAATTCTTTGAAAAAAACGCCCACACCCCACTTTAATAACAAGCTTGTAAACAAATCAACTATGTTTGTAAACAAACCAGCCACGTTGTTTCCAAGAAAACATATCTTGTTAAAACTAGAAGAAGCATATCTTGTTTTCTTTATAGAGATCACATAGTTATTTACGTGCTGTTAAAATGAAAACGTATTGATATATTTGTTTATTGCCTAATATTTGAACGTCAACGTATCTGATTGACGAAAAAAACGTAATTTGCTTGTTGAATTTGTTGCGTGGAGACATAAAGAAGTGCAAATTACTTGTTTTTCCTCAATCAGATACGATGACGTTCAATATATTAGGTGATAAATAAAAATATCAAAATCTTTTTTCGTTTTTTTCAGAGCCGACAACATGTACGTGTAGATGGAAAACACGACTCCATGCACACAACTATGTGATTGATGGCTTATTTTGTACGTCTCCAGAGCCCATAATGTGCTTAAGCTACCGCAAGCGAATATGCAAATACATACACGCTTGTGAAGAAAACAAGATACCATACTTTTGGATTTTCCCTTCGAATCCAATATGGCTGACTGTATACAAGCAATACAAATTGCTCAGCTGATAAATACAGTATTAAAACGTTAACAAAATTATTTGGTTTGCTTACAAGCTTACCATATGCACGTTATTTCTGAGAAGGTAATGGTGCCATGTGCTCGCTAAATATTTTGGGGGTAGTGTGAACTATTCGTTTATAACTTCAAAACTATGAAAGTGCGCCCAGTGCTGCTACCTCCAATCGAAATCTTACTAAGTTACGTTGTGCCTTGGAATATTTATCATCATGTCTTTCTGAGATTTAAATTAAGTTCGAACAATAAGCCTATAAATCTGAGTTCGATTTATTATAGCAATATAAATGTTCGTTGAAATAATCACCACATACAAATCTAAGCTAAGGCTTGAGCTACCAATGAAAATTGGAAAACGTTCTCATATACATAAGTGTAAAATTCAAACCAAAAATTTTTTACTTAGGTATGATGGAACAAAAAATTCAGAAAAATGGGACATGAGGAAAATAATCAAACGGTAACACGGGTTTTAAAACATAAACGTGTTAACATCAGGTTGATATAGTTCTCGGATTCTTTATCACTATAGAATTTGTGTAAATAGGAATTGTTATCACATTCAACTAAGCCACCTAAAAAGTGGTGACAAACACAATATACACATGAGCGCTGATGATGAAAGTGTTGCGACTTTCGAAAACAGCTGTTCTGCTCTGAAAGTTGAATAAAACTGATGTTGACTTTCCTTTGTGCCTTAGAATATTTATCATCATGTGTTTCTGAGATTTAAGTTAGTTCGAACAATTAGCCTCTGAATCTGAGTTCGACTTAATAAATAATTATTTAATCTAACAAATAATTTCAGTTTTTTGTTAGTCATCGTTAATGAAAGGTGAAAATACGGAAAACTTTGACGAAAGTTCTTTCGTGGGATCTAATTCTGGGATATTACATTGACGGAGTGCATGGCAAGGTGCCACTTAAAAAGTTTAAAAGGATTTTTGGTGCTTTAAAAGGTGGGATAATTACCTGGCTTAACGAATTATTTTTATTTTTAATTAATTTTCCTCAATTAATTTCTTGTCATTCACTAGATGCAATTCCTACTAATGGTGAAGACGAAATAGCATTAAGAAATGCAATAAAACTAAATAAAAAGCGAAATTAATGTTGTTTTTAATGATGTTATATACTAATATTCTCTTAAATAAAATTCCATAGATGAAAAATGATAAACAACTTTTTTATCAAATCAAAGCAATAGTTTAGCCAGCCATAGGTGCATTCATTTTATTTGCACCTTAAGTCAACCCATAAAAGTCTAGCAAATCACCAACCAGCTTATAGCTAACTCATGACGCCCTCGTATTAAATCCATAATAAGCTAACTAAAAATGAGCTAGTTTGTGGTTAGCCTGAAACTGATGCAATATGAGTGCACTCATTCGTAGGACATTACATGTTAAAAATTATCCAGCGTTGGTATAGAAAATGAGTCAGTTGCGATTCACCCCTATCTCATTTACGATCTACCATAAGTTAGCTTATGGTTAACTCAAATTCCGACAGGGCGCGTTTACAAACAAACACACGAATGGTGGAGGGTTATTTCTGTCTACTGCGCACACATAATTTTTTAAAATTTTAATTTTTTAAGAAACAAAAAAATAATAAAACTCCATTAGCGAGACGCTAAAACGCAAGCGCAGCGCGCTAACGCAACTCCGCTTATACAATGCTTAAAAACGCACCATGTTTTTACAGAAAAAAATTTTTTATGTACATACATATGTATGTATATGTACATACAACAAATTTTAGTGTTCAAAGTTAATTTAGTGGTAATATTAAAAAAGAAGATATGTATGTATATTGTAAAATGGATATGGAAAATACATATTTATTTGTTTAAACTTTTTACGTTTGTGCAAAACGTCACAGAATACTGTTTAGCTTGTGGTGTTTATCATTTAAAACAAAAACCAAAACAGCTGCTTGAAACAGTGATGGCACTTTCCCTTTTGCGTTTCTACAGAAAACGTACGAAATTTTATAAATAGTACAATATTTTATTTTAAATTTATGGATCGATGTAATATCTTTATTATATGTATAGCTAAATTATAATTTTACTAACACAAGACTACGATGCCTTAGACCCCGAGATTGACGTCGCCCTCAATCATGAATATGGTTTCGAATTTTTTTGACGTGCATTAGTGCGACATGGTGTTTATTGTTATCGGGTTGTCTCAATGGCATAGCACTGGTCGCTAAACATTACCGACACATTTGCCTTTATGTACATACATAAATTACATTTGTAGTAATATTGGTACCACATAAATTTATGCCCATGCGTTCATATATCTGCATGTACATCAGAGAACGAAATAGTGTACTTTTTAGCCTTTGTGTAAACAAGTTTACATCAACGACATCGAAAAAAAAGACATTGAAAAATTTATATGTACATACCACACCTTATAAACAAATACATCTTGAGTGTACAGGCCTGTGCATTGAAAACATTGAATTCACTTTATGTCCGTATACACATTTGCGGTGATAAGATTATATTTGTTTTTGGTTCTTTATAAAATTAATGTGTGGGACTATGGGGCGCCAAGAGTTTTTAAATAGACGCACACATAACAACAAACCCACAAAGAACAGATATACTCATAATAAAAAGGGTCAAATACAATATATTAGTTTTTCGGGCAAGCAATAACATAAAACAAAAGAAACGCGGCTATTTTCCACGATTTTGCTGCATTTTGCATATTTTGCAAATGAAATTTAATGTGAAAGAGGTAAGTATACTTTCATAATATAGTGGCTTGCCACTTTGAAATATGGCATCTCCATATACACGGAAATGTACGCAAGTACAGGCCGAAGTTGTACACAATTTCGTTCTCTGATATAGATACGTATTTATAAGATTAACCTACTATTGTACAAAATATATTTACAGTCTTTTGTGATTTTGTAAGGTACAACAAGCTATATAGCAAATTAATTTATTGAATATGCTATGTATATCTACAAATGTATCAACTAAATGTTCAAATATCAAACCAAACAAGAAGTACAAAAAAAAAACGCTTTTGTGCCGCACTCTCATTCAACATACATACATGTCATCACTCTTGCGTATTTCTGCGTAAAATTCTATTTTCTGCCTGGGCTGAGTTGCGTTTTTCAGCGTTGAATAAGCATTTTCGCAACTTTCCGTGTGAAAAATTGGATCAGCTGACGCGTTTGCGCAGCGTGGCGTCTCGCTAATTGGGCCTATACAATCAAATGTGTACAACCATAATTTGCTTTGCAAATTAACTTTTCGTTGAATTTTATTTTTCTACGCCTAGTGCGAAACTGATCGCATTTTCCGTAAGTAGCCAACTGTTTATCTGTTGTTATTGACAATAATTTTTACATACACACATATCATAGACTGTGATACATGCACACAAGACAAGCCGCAATGTACACCGAAATCAATTCTACAGAAAATTTAATAAATAATGTCAAAAATTAATTGAAATATATAATGTTTAGCGTTTGTTTATGTATATTTATTATAGTGTTTTTGTGTATTTTCCTAATATAAATGATACGTTGCCAACCACTTGCACACATTGGTATACATTATAGTACTTTTCCTATTTATTTCTTAAATTACTTTCTAAATTAGTAATAATCAACTTATGAAAATATATTTATGTATGTATAAGT
This sequence comes from Linnaemya vulpina, assembly GCA_963675445.1. NCBI lineage: Eukaryota > Metazoa > Arthropoda > Insecta > Diptera > Tachinidae > Linnaemya > Linnaemya vulpina. The sequence continues at coordinate 39,133,198 of OY776276.1, forward strand.
TGAAAATATTTATATATGTATTTACATTTTATGTATATATCATATATTAGTTTTTGCAAAAGAGCATTGCTTTACAACTGAGTGTAAGTATAATATAGCCACACAAATGGTCGCATAAGCATTTGACAGTATTTTCGTCTGAAATTCTGAAAAATGTGGTTTTTATAAATCAATTATAAATATCCAATTTGGACATTGTTATTAAATCGTTATTTATTTCGATGTTGAAGCAATCAGAGTTTTTCAATTTCAAATAATCCTTAGAATGAAGAATTCCTTCTAAAGTTTTATTTTTTAAGAAATATCGGAATTTTGTTTTATTAAGATTCACTTTACTAAATGTACGCTCAACGTTTGCTTATGAAAGTGAATATATTTAGTAGGTGTTGGTAAAGCTGCAGCTTCAGTTCCTCGTTTTATTTCTGAAATTTTTTCCAAAATTATTCCAAATTTATTTCAGACTTTTTAAAACACATCTTTAAGATTTCAATTCTCTGAACTCAGACTTCAAAATTTGTCTTTCATCTCTTGATACGAATTTTGGAAACTGGTCGACAATTTCCATACACGATCCAAATATATTTTCAATTATGAATTTAGGATTAACTATGTATAAATATTTAAACATCAACAACAAGGCAATTGAATTGTTATTTTACTATTATGCTTGACATTTCAAATAACAATATATATGTATGTCTATATGTATACATATGTATGATTATGAAAAATCTTACTTGTTATGGTTGTCCTCTTTACTTCTTAGTAAAACAGATTTGTGATTTTTGTTAAATATTGTTTGAAAAATAAGGAGAATTAGATAATAATGTAACCACACCATTATTAAAAAAACGTAATTTTTAGGGGTAAAATCGGCAAATTTAAATTTTTGAGGTAAAAAATCATCAAAATGCCGATAAATCGGCATTTTTGGTAGCCCTGGTCGTGAACAAGAACGCCCAATCTAGAACTTAGTCAACAAATATTAAAAACTAAATCGTTTGTTAAGTGTAACTGCCATTTGTCGCAGACTTTTACAAAGAAAAAGCTCCAAATCTATTGTTCGAAATCCTTGGAGTTCAGAAGAGCAAGATCGTGAACGCAAGTTTTGGATAAAGCTTACTCAAGATTCATATTTTCACGCGGAAATTAAAACTTTAATGGTCGGCAGCAATTAAGTTCTTATCCTCTCAGCAAGTTTATGCCATTTGGCTACTGCTTGTTGGCGGGCAGCTATGAAATGTTTTAATTGATCCAGATGCAAAGCATTCGATTTCGTTGCCATTCAAGTCAGCAATCATTACCATATTGATAGCAGAAGCGTATGAGAAGACTATACATGGTGGTACCCAAGTCATGAACGTATATTTATGGCAATCTTATTAGATAATAGATAGTCGTTCGGCTATCAAATCGTTTAATCGTCGATGTGTTCGTTGTGCGAAAATCCGAGGAGCAACGGCTCGATAACTGATGGGCCAACTTCCAACAATTCGAATCACTCCTTCAAGGTCATTTATTGGTGTTGATTGTGCAGGCCCGTTGTTAGTTAAGACATGGCTAGGACGCGGTACAAAGCAATATAGCGAATTGTTCGGAAAATTTTGTTGTTGAACAGTGTAAAATCTAAGTTCTATATTGCATCAAACTTTTTCTGTAAACCCTGTTTATCGTTAAATACCTCTACTCTCTTCTAGGTAAGGATCAGTCGTTTTCTTGCATTCACCTCATTAGTTTGTCACCCGAGTATAGATGTGCCTTGGTTGGGCCTTTAGTATAGAAAATGAGTCAGTCGCGAACCACACTAGACTAAGTATGCTGGCATAACATCACAGAAACAACAGAAAACTCATGTGATAGTGCAAGCGAGTACAAAATATATATACACAATGCTGAATAAGTATGTCTATACATAGTCATCTCTAAACACATGTTTTACAATGTACGCAAATAATGGTAGTTGAATATAAAACTAAAATTTCGTTTAAAAGAAAAATTGTGAAATAATTAATAAAAACAAGTGTCAAGTGATTTTAAGACAATATTAAACTGTTTATAAACAGTAAAGTAATATACCAAAACTCCTAAATTGTGGCTGGCGGTCAATACTGTAAAGAAATCAACACAAAAATGAGCCACGATTCCCAAAGAATTGAAATTCTATAATATTAATTTTGTTTATATTATTTATTAAATAAATTTTTAGAAAATATGCCTAAATTTTTAGAATATAAGAATCGTCGCAGTGATCATCACGTAATCAATCTGGATACATAATTTACTTGGGACTATGGGAGGCAAAACAAATGCTTAGTCCATGGCTAAGGGGCTAAAAATACATGCTCACGGGTGTAATGAGGACGTTAAATTATAAATTGAGCCGGGAATGAGTTTCATTCAAGTCACAGAATATAGAGTCAAAAAAATCAATTTCGAATCAGTGATACAACTTAAGTTGAACTGCTGCAACAACGCAGCGGTACGTATAATTTATTTTTGACAAAAGCAATGCTTACAATAGATCTTTTATGAAATTTACTTATATACAATTTGTTATTCCATATATTTTCGTACTAGGCATTATGTTGACTTCAATGAATATTTCGAAGTGGACAAAACTACTGATAATTTCCAATAGATCTATCTGCCTATTCTATACCTCGATGTTAGTGATAGCTTCAAATCCTTTATGTTTACCAGTCCTACTAAATATATTATTTTTTAACTGATAATATTCTGTACAGATTTCAAGGTATTTATATTTGTCAACATATTTATTTATTAAAAAAAAATAAGAACAATTTTCTATTACCTTTTATGAAATATTGTTTTTTAAACATGACCGCCTTTGTCAATTTCAGAACTTTGCTATTATATTTGAGAGTATACTAAAAATTATCTCTAGATTCTGAAATACGATTTCCAAAATACAATTAAAGATATAGAATATTACCTAATATGTAACCGTAAATTCTCAAATTTTTGAACAAAATTCTTATATATTATTAAAAAATTCTGAAGAATGTGGTTTTTATAAATCAATTATAAATATCCAATTTGGACATTGTTATTAAATCGTTATTTATTTCGTTGTTGAAGCAATCAGAGTTTTTCAATTTCAAATAATCCTTAGAATGAATAATTCCTTCTAAAGCTTTATTTTTTAAGAAATATCGGAATTTTGTTTAACTAAGATTCACTTTACTAAATGTACGCTCAACGTTTGCTTATGAAAGTGGAAGAATAAAATAAAGTGAATAAATTTAGTAGGTATTGGTAAAGCTGCAGCTTCAGTTCCTCGTTTTATTTCTGAAATTTTTTACAAAATTATTCCAAATTTATTTCAGACTTTTAAAACACATCTTCAAAATTTCAATTCTCTGAACTCAGACTCCAAAATTTGTCTTTCATCTCTTGATATGAACTTTGGAAACTGGTCTACAATTTCCATACACGATCCAAATATATTTTCAATTATGAATTTAGGATTAACTATGTATAAATATTTAAACATCAACAACAAGGCAATTGAATTGTTATTTTACTATTATGCTTGGCATTTCAAATAACAATATATATGTATGTCTATATGTATACATATGTATGATTATGAAAAATCTTACTTGTTATGGTTGTCCTCTTTACTTCTCAGTAAAACGGATTTGTGATTTTTGTTAAATATTCTTCGAAAAATAAGGTAAATTAGATAATAATGTAACCACACCATTATTAAAAAACGTAACTTTTAGGGGTAAAATCGGCGAACTGAAATTTTTGAAGTAAAAAATAATCAAAATGCCGATAAATCGGCATTTTTGGCAGCCCTGGTCGTGAACAAGAACGCCCAATCTAGAACTTAGTCAACATATATTAAAAACTAAATCGTTTGTTAAGTGTAACTGCCATTTGTCGCAGACTTTTACAAAGAAAAAGCTCCAAATCTATTGTTCGAAATCCTTTGAGTTCAGAAGAGCAAGATCGTGAACGCAAGTTTTGGATAAAGCTTACTCAAGATTCATATTTTCACGCGGAAATTAAAACTCTCAATGGTCACCAGCAATTAAGTTCTCATCCTCTCAGCAAGTTTATGCCATTTGGCTCCTGCTTGTTGGAGGGCGGCTACGAAATGCTTTAATTGATCCAGATGCAAAGAAAGTGGAAGAATAAAATTAAGTGAATATATTTAGTAGGTATTGGTAAAGCTGCAGCTTCAGTTTCTCGTTTTATTTCTGAAATTTTTTACAAAATTACTTTAAAATTTTAAAATTTAAATTCTCTGAACTCAGACTCCAAAATTTTTCTTTCATCTCTTGATACGAATTTTGGAAACTGGTCTACAATTTCCATACACGATCCAAATATATTTTCAATTATGAATTTAAGATTAACTATGTATAAATATTTAAACATCAACAACAAGGCAATTGAATTGTTATTTTACTATTATGCTTGACATTTCAAATAACAATATATATGTATGTCTATATGTATACATATGTATGATTATGAAAAATCTTACTTGTTATGGTTGTCCTCTTTACTTCTTAGTAAAACAGATTTGTGATTTTTGTTAAATATTGTTTGAAAAATAAGGAGAACTAGATAATAATGTAACCACACCATTATTAAAAAACGTAATTTTTAGGGGTAAAATCGGCAAATTTAAATTTTTGAGGTAAAAAATCATCAAAATGCCGATAAATCGGCATTTTTGGTAGCCCTGGTCATGAACAAGAACGCCCAATCTAGAACTTAGTCAACAAATATTCAAAACTAAATTGTTTGTTAAGTGTAACTGCCATTTGTCGCAGACTTTTACAAAGAAAAAGCTCCAAATCTATTCGAAATCCTTGGAGTTCAGAAGAGCAAGATCGTGAACGCAAGTTTTGGATAAAGCTTACTCAAGATTCATATTTTCACGCAGAAATTAAAACTTCAATGGTCGCCAGCAATTAAGTTCTCATCCTCTCAGCAAGTTTATGCCATTTGGCTACTGCTTGTTGGCGGGCAGCTATGAAATGTTTTAATTGATCCAGATGGAAAGCATTCGATTTCGTTGCCATTCAAGTCAGCAATCATTAACATATTGATAGCAGAAGCGCATGAGAAGACTATACATGGTGGTACCCAAGTCATGAACGTATATTTATGGCAATCTTATTAGATACTAGGTAGTCGTTCGGCTATCAAATCGTCGATGTGTTCGTTGTGCGAAAATCCGAGGAGCAACGGCTCGATAACTGATGGCCCAACTTCCAACAAATCGAATCACTCCTTCAAGGTCATTCATTGGTGTTGATTGTGCAGGCCCGTTGTTAGTTAAGACATGGCTAGGACGCGGTACAAAGCAATATAGCGGATTGTTCGGAAAATTTTGTTCTTGAACAGTGTAAAATCTAAGTTCTATCTTGCATCAAACTTTTTTTGTAAACCCTGTTTATCGTTAAATACCTTTACACTCTTCTAGGTAAGGATCAGTCGTTTTCTTGCATTCACCTCATTAGTTTGTCACCCGAGTATAGATGTGCCTTGGTTGGGCCTTTAGTATAGAAAATGAGTCAGTCGCGAGTCACACTAGACTAAGTATGCTGGCATAATATCACAGAAACAACAGAAAACTCATGTGATAGTGCAAGCGAGTACAAAATATATATACACAATGTTGAATAAGTATGTCTATACATAGTCATCTCTAAACACATGTTTTACAATGTACGCAAATAATGGTAATTGAATATAAAACTAAAATTTCGTTTAAGAGAAAAATTGTGATATAATTAATAAAAACAAGTGATTTTAAGACAATATTAAACTGTTTATAAACAGTAAAGTAAATTGTGGCTGGCGGTCAATACTGTAAAGAAATCAACACAAAAATGAAATTCTATAATATTAATTTTGTTTATATTATTTATTAAATAAATTTTTAGAAAATATGGCTAAATTTTTAGAATATAAGAATCGTCGCAGTGATCATCACGTAATCAATCTGGATAAATAATTTACTTGGGACTATGGGAGGCAAAACAAGTGCTTAGTGCATGGCTAAGGGGCTAAAAATACATGCTCACGGGTGTAATGAGAACGTTAAATTATAAATTGAGCCGGGAATGAGTTTCATTCAAGTCACAGAAGATAGAGTCAAAAAAATCAATTTCGAATCGGTGATACAAATTAAGTTGAACTGCTGCAACAACATTGGAAATTCCACAGACTTAGAAGTAGGCGGTACGTATAATTTATTTTTAACAAAAGCAATGCTTACAATAGATCTTTTATGAAATTTACTTATATACAATTTGTTATTCCATATATTTTCGTACTAGGCATTATGTTGACTTCAATGAATATTTCGAAGTGGACAAAACTACTGATAATTTCCAATAGATCTATCTGCCTATTCTATATCTCGATGTTAGTGATAGCTTCAAATCCTTTATGTTTACCAGTCCTACTAAATATATTATTTTTTAACTGATAATATTCTGTACAGATTTCAAGGTATTTATATTTGTCAACATATTTATTTATTAAAAACAAATAAGAACAATTTTCTATTACCTTTTATGAAATATCGTTTTTTAAACATGACCGCCTTTGTCAATTTCAGAACTTTGCTATTATATTTGAGAGTATACTAAAAATTATCTCTAGATTCTGAAATACGATTTCCAAAATAAAATTAAAGATTTAGAATATTACCTAATATGTAACCGTAAATTCTCAAATTTTTGAACAAAATTCTTATATATTATTAAAAAATTCTGAAGAATGTGGTTTTTATAAATCAATTATAAATATCCAATTTGGACATTGTTATTAAATCGTTATTTATTTCGTTGTTGAAGCAATCAGAGTTTTTCAATTTCAAATAATCCTTAGAATGAAGAATTCCTTCTAAAGCTTTATTTTTTAAGAAATATCGGAATTTTGTTTTATTAAGATTCACTTTACTAAATGTACGCTCAACGTTTGCTTATGAAAGTGGAAGAATAAAATAAAGTGAATATATTTAGTAGGCATTGGTAAGGCTGCAGCTTCAGTTCCTCGTTTTATTTCTGAAATTTCTTACAAAATTATTCCAAATTTATTTCAGACTTTTAAAACACATCTTCTAAATTTCAATTCTCTGAACTCAGACTCCAAAATTTGTCTTTCATCTCTTGATACGAATTTTGGAAACTGGTCTACAATTCCCATACACGATCCAAATATATTTCCAATTATGAATTTAGGATTAACTATGTATAAATATTTAAACATCAACAACAAGTCAATTGAATTGTGATTGTACTATTATGCTTGACATTTCAAATAACAATATATATGTATGTCTATATGTATACATATGTATGATTATGAAAAATCTTACTTGTTATGGTTGTCCTCTTTACTTCTTAGTAAAACAGATTTGTGATTTTTGTTAAATATTCTTCGAAAAATAAGGTGAATTGAAATTTTTGAGGTAAAAAATAATCTAAATGCCGATAAATCGGCATTTTTGGCAGCCCTGGTCGTGAACAAGAACGCCCAATCTAGAACTTAGTCAACAAATATTCAAAACTAAATCGTTTGTTAAGTGTAACTGCCATTTGTCGCAGACTTTTACAAAGAAAAAGCTCCAAATCTATTGTTCGAAATCCTTGGAGTTCAGAAGAGCAAGATTGTGAACGCAAGTTTTGGATAAAGCTTACTCAAGATTCATATTTTCACGCGGAAATTAAAACTCAATGGTCGCCAGCAATTAAGTTCTCATCCTCTCAGCAAGTTTATGCCATTTGGCTACTGCTTGTTGGCGGGCGGCTACGAAATGCTTTAATTGATCCAGATGCAAAGCATTCGATTTCGTTGCCACTCAAGTCAGCAATCATTAACTAATTGATAGAAGAAGCGCATGAGAAGACTCTACATGGTGGTACCCAAGTCATGAACGTATATTTATGGCAATCTTATTGGATACTAGGTAGTCGTTCGGCTATCAAATCGTTTAATCGTCGATGTGTTCGTTGTGCGAAAATCCGAGGAGCAACGGCTCTACAACTGATGGGCCAACTTCCAACAAATCGAATCACTCCTTCAAGGTCACTCATTGGTGTTGATTGTGCAGGCCCGTTGTTAGTTAAGACATGGCTAGGGTGCGGTACAAAGCAATATAGCGGATTGTTCGGAAAATTTTGTTGTTGAACAGTGTAAAATCTAAGTTCTATATTGCGTCAAACTTTTTTTGTGAACCCTGTTTATCGTTAAATACCTCTACACTATTCTAGGTAAGGATCAGTCGTTTTCTTGCATTCACCTCATTAGTTTGTCACCCGAGTATAGATGTGCCTTGGTTGGGCCTTTAGTATAGAAAATGAGTCAGTCGCGAGTCACACTAGACTAAGTATGCTGGCATAACACCACAGAAACAACAGAAAACTCATGTGATAGTGCAAGCGAGTACAAAATATATATACACAATGTTGAATAAGTATGTCTATACATAGTCATCTCTAAACACATGTTTTACAATGTACGCAAATAATGGTAATTGAATATAAAACTAAAATTTCGTTTAAGAGAAAAATTGTGAAATAATTAATAAAAACAAGTGATTTTAAGACAATATTAAACTGTTTATAAACAGTAAAGTAAATTGTGGCTGGCGGTCAATACTGTAAAGAAATCAACACAAAAATGAAATTCTATAATATTAATTTTGTTTATATTATTTATTAAATAAATTTTTAGAAAATATGGCTAAATTTTTAGAATATAAGAATCGTCGCAGTGATCATCACGTAATCAATCTGGATACATAATTTACTTGGGACTATGGGAGGCAAAACAAGTGCTTAGTGCATGGCTAAGGGGCTAAATATACATGCTCACGGGTGTAATGAGGACGTTAAATTATAAATTGAGCCGGGAATGAGTTTCATTCAAGTCACAGAAGATAGAGTAAAAAAAAATCAATTTCGAATCAGTGATACAACTTAAGTTGAACTGCTGCAACAACATTGGAAATTCCACAGACTTAGAAGTAGGCGGTACGTATAATTTATTTTTAACAAAAGCTATGCTTACAATAGATCTTTTATGAAATTTACTTATATACAATTTGTTATTCCATATATTTTCGTACTAGGCATTATGTTGACTTCAATGAATATTTCGAAGTGGACAAAACTACTGATAATTTCCAATAGATCTATCTGCCTATTCTATACCTCGATGTTAGTGATAGCTTCAAATCCTTTATGTTTACCAGTCCTACTAAATATATTATTTTTTAACTGATAATATTCTGTACAGATTTCAAGGTATTTATATTTGTCAACATATTTATTTATTAAAAACAAATAAGAACAATTTTCTATTACCTTTTATGAAATATCGTTTTTTAAACATGACCGCCTTTTTCAATTTCAGTGACAAATAAGAATATTGGAAACCAATATTAAGGAAATCAATCTTTGGCTATAACACAAATCATGGAAATCCTGCTGAACGAATGTTAGACCGTTTTGATAACTTGCATAAAGTTCTAAAAGCAATTAGTGAACTGCATTTGAAAGAAACGATTGTGTTGAAACAAGCAAGATCGTATCAAATGTAAGTATTATTCTGTTATAAAAAAATTTAAAACTTATAAGTGAAATCTCCATCAGATTAATGGTGCATTAAACCTAATTTAAAAATATCGAAATTTCTCTATTTCTTTTAGCGTCACAGTGTCTACAAAGAAATGGCTAATGAAAAAGGCTATTGGAATCAAATTTTAAAGTAGCTGGAAAACATTAGAGTAGAAAATTGTTGAAGTAAATGCAATTGTGATGATGTAAGATTAAAAATGTATACGTATAAAAAAATATTTATAATAAACCATGCTGTAATGTTTTTAAATTTATTTTACTCTCAATAAAAATTCAACTTCTTTAAAATGTAATACTAAATCTTATTTATTTATTAACAAATCTTGTATATAATGTGTAGGTTTCCACACCACCATAGAGGTACTACACTTAGTGCGTTGGAAATTTTTTTTAATGGCTGGCTTCACCAATAGTCCTACATAACATAAGTATGAATAAGTATGAACATAAGGTAAAACTTACAGTTTTTCCTCGTTCCGAAAACCTGTTGCGATACATATATTCATATAAATCACTTTTCCCTCACTTTAATTAATTTAAAAAAAATACTTTCCTATTCTTTCTTCCATTTTTATATTTACTTGATCACTGGTGGAAAGGAGGAATAACTTCACCGTACTAATATCACTGTTTTAAATTATACACATCACATAAAATATGTTTTTTTTGTACCATTCCTTTTTATAAACTTTAATTCCACATTCATTTTCCAAAACAACAGCCTGCTGCTGATGCTAAAGATTATTGAATGCGGTTCTATACACTTCTATTTACTTACCTGGTCGTATAATTCGGAAACAAATGAAGATTTTCTTCTTCTCCATACCATTTGCATATCGTTGGCTACTGAAAAATAAAAGAATTTTAGATATTATTGAATTTATATATGTATAAGAAAAATTTACTTACATATTTTCGCTGCTACCACTACCGATTTTATTGTTTTTCTGTAATTATTTTGGCATTTACACTATTGGTAATTCGTGGACGAAAGATAGATTATGTTTCCTCCATAAATTACCAATTTCAAACACTAAATCTTACGAGAATTTCATTATTTTCAATTGTTTCCCAATAATCCTGCCAAGAAATTAAATTTTTTTTATGTACAAATATATGTCATTTTATATCGACAAGAAAAAGGAAAGAGATAGCAGGCAAAGAAATTTGTCGTCACTATCGCAACATCGATCAAAAACATTATTGGCATTTTTAGTGAAGCGTCATTATTAGCGTAGTATTAGTTTTTAAGTTATAAGCTCAAAACTAAAATAACTCACTATAAAGTATAGCGAGCGCATGGCGTAAATCAATTCTTTGAAAAAAACGCCCACACCCCACTTTAATAACAAGCTTGTAAACAAATCAACTATGTTTGTAAACAAACCAGCCACGTTGTTTCCAAGAAAACATATCTTGTTAAAACTAGAAGAAGCATATCTTGTTTTCTTTATAGAGATCACATAGTTATTTACGTGCTGTTAAAATGAAAACGTATTGATATATTTGTTTATTGCCTAATATTTGAACGTCAACGTATCTGATTGACGAAAAAAACGTAATTTGCTTGTTGAATTTGTTGCGTGGAGACATAAAGAAGTGCAAATTACTTGTTTTTCCTCAATCAGATACGATGACGTTCAATATATTAGGTGATAAATAAAAATATCAAAATCTTTTTTCGTTTTTTTCAGAGCCGACAACATGTACGTGTAGATGGAAAACACGACTCCATGCACACAACTATGTGATTGATGGCTTATTTTGTACGTCTCCCTCCAGAGCCCATAATGTGCTTAAGCTACCGCAAGCGAATATGCAAATACATACACGCTTGTGAAGAAAACAAGATACCATACTTTTGGATTTTCCCTTCGAATCCAATATGGCTGACTGTATACAAGCAATACAAATTGCTCAGCTGATAAATACAGTATTAAAACGTTAACAAAATTATTTGGTTTGCTTACAAGCTTACCATATGCACGTTATTTCTGAGAAGGTAATGGTGCCATGTGCTCGCTAAATATTTTGGGGGTAGTGTGAACTATTCGTTTATAACTTCAAAACTATGAAAGTGCGCCCAGTGCTGCTACCTCCAATCGAAATCTTACTAAGTTACGTTGTGCCTTGGAATATTTATCATCATGTCTTTCTGAGATTTAAATTAAGTTCGAACAATAAGCCTATAAATCTGAGTTCGATTTATTATAGCAATATAAATGTTCGTTGAAATAATCACCACATACAAATCTAAGCTAAGGCTTGAGCTACCAATGAAAATTGGAAAACGTTCTCATATACATAAGTGTAAAATTCAAACCAAAAATTTTTTACTTAGGTATGATGGAACAAAAAATTCAGAAAAATGGGACATGAGGAAAATAATCAAACGGTAACACGGGTTTTAAAACATAAACGTGTTAACATCAGGTTGATATAGTTCTCGGATTCTTTATCACTATAGAATTTGTGTAAATAGGAATTGTTATCACATTCAACTAAGCCACCTAAAAAGTGGTGACAAACACAATATACACATGAGCGCTGATGATGAAAGTGTTGCGACTTTCGAAAACAGCTGTTCTGCTCTGAAAGTTGAATAAAACTGATGTTGACTTTCCTTTGTGCCTTAGAATATTTATCATCATGTGTTTCTGAGATTTAAGTTAGTTCGAACAATTAGCCTCTGAATCTGAGTTCGACTTAATAAATAATTATTTAATCTAACAAATAATTTCAGTTTTTTGTTAGTCATCGTTAATGAAAGGTGAAAATACGGAAAACTTTGACGAAAGTTCTTTCGTGGGATCTAATTCTGGGATATTACATTGACGGAGTGCATGGCAAGGTGCCACTTAAAAAGTTTAAAAGGATTTTTGGTGCTTTAAAAGGTGGGATAATTACCTGGCTTAACGAATTATTTTTATTTTTAATTAATTTTCCTCAATTAATTTCTTGTCATTCACTAGATGCAATTCCTACTAATGGTGAAGACGAAATAGCATTAAGAAATGCAATAAAACTAAATAAAAAGCGAAATTAATGTTGTTTTTAATGATGTTATATACTAATATTCTCTTAAATAAAATTCCATAGATGAAAAATGATAAACAACTTTTTTATCAAATCAAAGCAATAGTTTAGCCAGCCATAGGTGCATTCATTTTATTTGCACCTTAAGTCAACCCATAAAAGTCTAGCAAATCACCAACCAGCTTATAGCTAACTCATGACGCCCTCGTATTAAATCCATAATAAGCTAACTAAAAATGAGCTAGTTTGTGGTTAGCCTGAAACTGATGCAATATGAGTGCACTCATTCGTAGGACATTACATGTTAAAAATTATCCAGCGTTGGTATAGAAAATGAGTCAGTTGCGATTCACCCCTATCTCATTTACGATCTACCATAAGTTAGCTTATGGTTAACTCAAATTCCGACAGGGCGCTTTTACAAACAAACACACGAATGGTGGAGGGTTATTTCTGTCTACTGCGCACACATACCCTAATTTTTTAAAAAACCAAAAACTAATAAAACTCCATTAGCGAGACGCTAAAACGCAAGCGCAGCGCGCTAACGCAACTCCGCTTATACAATGCTTAAAAACGCACCATGTTTTTACAGAAAAAATTTTTTATGTACATACATATGTATGTATATGTACATACAACAAATTTTAGTGTTCAAAGTTAATTTAGTGGTAATATTAAAAAAGAAGATATGTATGTATATTGTAAAATGGATATGGAAAATACATATTTATTTGTTTAAACTTTTTACGTTTGTGCAAAACGTCACAGAATACTGTTTAGCTTGTGGTGTTTATCATTTAAAACAAAAATCAAAACAGCTGCTTGAAACAGTGATGGCACTTTCCTTTTTGCGTTTCTACAGAAAACGTACGAAATTTTATAAATAGTACAATATTTTATTTTAAATTTATGGATCGATGTAATATCTTTATTATATGTATAGCTAAATTATAATTTTACTAACACAAGACTACGATGCCTTAGACCCCGAGATTGACGTCGCCCTCAATCATGAATATGGTTTCGAAGTTTTTTGACGTGCATTAGTGCGACATGGTGTTTATTGTTATCGGGTTGTCTCAATGGCATAGCACTGGTCGCTAAACATTACCGACACATTTGCCTTTATGTACATACATAAATTACATTTGTAGTAATATTGGTACCACATAAATTTATGCCCATGCGTTCATATATCTGCATGTACATCAGAGAACGAAATAGTGTACTTTTTAGCCTTTGTGTAAACAAGTTTACATCAACGACATCGAAAAAAAAGACATTGAAAAATTTATATGTACATACCACACCTTATAAACAAATACATCTTGAGTGTACAGGCCTGTGCATTGAAAACATTGAATTCACTTTATGTCCGTATACACATTTGCGGTGATAACATTATATTTGTTTTTGGTTCTTTATAAAATTAATGTGTGGGACTATGGGGCGCCAAGAGTTTTTAAATAGACGCACACATAACAACAAACCCACAAAGAACAGATATACTCATAATAAAAAGGGTAATATAAAACATATTAATTTTTCGGGCAAGCAATAACATAAAACAAAAGAAACGCGGCTATTTTCCACGATTTTGCTGCATTTTGCATATTTTGCAAATGAAATTTAATGTGAAAGAGGTAAGTATACTTTCATAATATAGAGGCTTGCCACTTTGAAATATGGCATCTACATATACACGGAAATGTACGCAAGTACAGGCCGAAGGTATACACAATTTCGTTCTCTGATATAGATACGTATTTATAAGATTAACCTACTATTGTACAAAATATATTTACAGTCTTTTGTGATTTTGTAAGGTACAACAAGTTATATAGCAAATTAATTTATTCAATATGCTATGTATATCTACAAATGTATCAACTAAATGTTCAAATATCAAACCAAACAAGAAGTACAAAAAAAACGCTTTTGTGCCGCACTCTCATTCAACATACATACATGCCATCACTCTTGCGTATTTCTGCGTAAGATTCTATTTTCTGCCTGGGCTGAGTTGCGTTTTTCAGCGTTGAATAAGCATTTTCGCAACTTTCCGTGTGAAAAATTGGATCAGCTGACGCGTTTGCGCAGCGTGGCGTCTCGCTAATTGGGCCTATACAATCAAATGTGTACAACCATAATTTGCTTTGCAAATTAACTTTTCGTTAAATTTTATTTTTCTACGCCTAGTGCGAAACTGATCGCATTTTCCGTAAGTGGCCAACTGTTTATCTGTTGTTATTGACAATAATTTTTACATACACACATATCATAGACTGTGATACATGCCCACAAGACAAGCCGCAATGTACACCGAAATCAATTCTACAGAAAATTTAATAAATAATGTCAAAAATTAATTGAAATATATAATGTTTAGCGTTTGTTTATGTATATTTATTATAGTGTTTTTGTGTATTTTCCTAATATAAATGATACGTTGCCAACCACTTGCACACATTGGTATACATTGTAGTACTTTTCCTATTTATTTCTTAAATTACTTTCTAAATTAGTACTAATCAACTTATGAAAATATATTTATGTATGTATAAGTTGAAAATATTTATATATGTATTTACATTTTATGTATATATCATATATTAGTTTTTGCAAAAGAGCATTGCTTTACAACTGAGTGTAAGTATAATATAGCCACACAAATGGTCGCATAAGCATTTGACAGTATTTTCGTCAAGTTTTGACAGTAGCCAAGGCTAGCCTACGCATATTATAGTTTGGCCTTAAGGTTGTCGCAATGAGTACTTTGTGAACGGGTTGACAATCAGTTTTTTTATACATATATATATTTTTTAAAGCACACACAAAGCTCGAACGTGTATTGAGAAAATAGAGAGAGTGAGAGAGAGGTTGTCAAATTACTCAACGTACGTCAAAAGTTAAAATTTGCCCAACTCTGTACTTTGCATTGACGGAGAAGTACTGTATGCAGGCAATCAGCAAATTTCCAAAAAAAATACCGGCATTATCGACACTTTCATTTCTTAAAATCGGCATTATGTCATATATTATTTTTACATATAAAAACTTTTTTTATTAAAGAGAACAAAAACAATTCAATAATAAGCAATTAAAAAAAAATTATTTATAATTTTATTCATTTAGAATGATTTTTACTTACAAAATATACAAAAGATCAACTTGGTTTTTATAGAATAGTTTAAATAATTAAATTAAAATATACAAGTCTTTTCCAATAGTATTTCAGAACTTTGCTATTATATTTCAGAGTATACTAAAAATTATCTCTAGATTCTGAAATACGATTTCCAAAATACAATTAAAGATTTAGAATATTACCTAATATGTAACCGTAAATTCTCAAATTTTTTAACAAAATTCTTATATATTATTAAAAAATTCTGAAAAATGTGGTTTTTATAAATCAATTATAAATATCCAATTTGGACATTGTTATTAAATCGTTATTTATTTCGTTGTTGAAGCAATCAGAGTTTTTCAATTTCAAATAATCCTTAGAATGAAGAATTCCTTCTAAAGTTTTATTTTTTAAGAAATATCGGAATTTTGTTTAATTAAGATTCACTTTACTAAATGTACGCTCAACGTTTGCTTATGAAAGTGGAAGAATAAAATAAAGTGAATATATTTAGTAGGTATTGGTAAAGCTGCAGCTTCAGTTCCTCGTTTTATTTCTGAAATTTTTTACAAAATTATTCCAAATTTATTTCAGACTTTTAAAACACATCGTCAAAATTTCAATTCTCTGAACTCAGACTTCAAAATTTGTCTTTCATCTCTTGATACGAATTTTGGAAACTGGTCGACAATTTCCATACACGATCCAAATATATTTTCAATTATGAATTTAGGATTAACTATGTATAAATATTTAAACATCAACAACAAGGCAATTGAATTGTTATTTTACTATTATGCTTGACATTTCAAATAACAATATATATGTATGTCTATATGTATACATATGTATGATTATGAAAAATCTTACTTGTTATGGTTGTCCTCTTTACTTCTTAGTAAAACAGATTTGTGATTTTTGTTAAATATTGTTTGAAAAATAAGGAGAATTAGATAATAATGTAACCACACCATTATTAAAAAAACGTAATTTTTAGGGGTAAAATCGGCAAATTTAAATTTTTGAGGTAAAAAATCATCAAAATGCCGATAAATCGGCATTTTTGGTAGCCCTGGTCGTGAACAAGAACGCCCAATCTAGAACTTAGTCAACAAATATTAAAAACTAAATCGTTTGTTAAGTGTAACTGCCATTTGTCGCAGACTTTTACAAAGAAAAAGCTCCAAATCTATTGTTCGAAATCCTTGGAGTTCAGAAGAGCAAGATCGTGAACGCAAGTTTTGGATAAAGCTTACTCAAGATTCATATTTTCACGCGGAAATTAAAACTTTAATGGTCGGCAGCAATTAAGTTCTTATCCTCTCAGCAAGTTTATGCCATTTGGCTACTGCTTGTTGGCGGGCAGCTATGAAATGTTTTAATTGATCCAGATGCAAAGCATTCGATTTCGTTGCCATTCAAGTCAGCAATCATTACCATATTGATAGCAGAAGCGTATGAGAAGACTATACATGGTGGTACCCAAGTCATGAACGTATATTTATGGCAATCTTATTAGATAATAGATAGTCGTTCGGCTATCAAATCGTTTAATCGTCGATGTGTTCGTTGTGCGAAAATCCGAGGAGCAACGGCTCGATAACTGATGGGCCAACTTCCAACAATTCGAATCACTCCTTCAAGGTCATTTATTGGTGTTGATTGTGCAGGCCCGTTGTTAGTTAAGACATGGCTAGGACGCGGTACAAAGCAATATAGCGAATTGTTCGGAAAATTTTGTTGTTGAACAGTGTAAAATCTAAGTTCTATATTGCATCAAACTTTTTCTGTAAACCCTGTTTATCGTTAAATACCTCTACTCTCTTCTAGGTAAGGATCAGTCGTTTTCTTGCATTCACCTCATTAGTTTGTCACCCGAGTATAGATGTGCCTTGATTGGGCCTTTAGTATAGAAAATGAGTCAGTCGCGAACCACACTAGACTAAGTATGCTGGCATAACATCACAGAAACAACAGAAAACTCATGTGATAGTGCAAGCGAGTACAAAATATATATACACAATGCTGAATAAGTATGTCTATACATAGTCATCTATAAACACATGTTTTACAATGTACGCAAATAATGGTAGTTGAATATAAAACTAAAATTTCGTTTA
The DNA here is from genome assembly GCA_963675445.1 of Linnaemya vulpina. Classification (NCBI taxonomy): domain Eukaryota; kingdom Metazoa; phylum Arthropoda; class Insecta; order Diptera; family Tachinidae; genus Linnaemya; species Linnaemya vulpina. The sequence continues at coordinate 39,151,122 of OY776276.1, forward strand.
AAAGAAAAATTGTGAAATAATTAATAAAAACAAGTGTCAAGTGATTTTAAGACAATATTAAACTGTTTATAAACAGTAAAGTAATATACCAAAACTCCTAAATTGTGGCTGGCGGTCAATACTGTAAAGAAATCGACACAAAAATGAGCCACGATTCCCAAAGAATTGAAATTCTATAATATTAATTTTATTTATATTATTTATTAAATAAATTTTTAGAAAATATGCCTAAATTTTTAGAATATAAGAATCGTCGCAGTGATCATCACGTAATCAATCTGGATACCTAATTTACTTGGGACTATGGGATGCAAAACAAGTGCTTAGTGCATGGCTAAGGGGCTAAAAATACATGCTCACGGGTGTAATGAGAACGTTAAATTATAAATTGAGCCGGGAATGAGTTTCATTCAAGTCACAGAAGATAGAGTCAAAAAAATCAATTTCGAATCGATGATACAAATTAAGTTGAACTGCTGCAACAACATTGGAAATTCCACAGACTTAGAAGTAGGCGGTACGTATAATTTATTTTTAACAAAAGCTATGCTTACAATAGATCTTTTATGAAATTTACTTATATACAATTTGTTATTCCATATATTTTCGTACTAGGCATCTGCCTATTCTATACCTCGATGTTAGTGATAGCTTCAAATCCTTTATGTTTACCAGTCCTACTAAATATATTATTTTTTAACTGATAATATTCTGTACAGATTTCAAGGTATTTATATTTGTCAACATATTTATTTATTAAAAACAAATAAGAACAATTTTCTATTACCTTTTATGAAATATCGTTTTTTAAACATGACCGCCTTTGTCAATTTCAGAACTTTGCTATTATATTTGAGAGTATACTAAAAATTATCTCTAGATTCTGAAATACGATTTCCAAAGTAAAATTAAAGATTTAGAATATTACCTAATATGTAACCGTAAATTCTCAAATGTTTGAACAAAATTCTTATATATTATTAAAAAATTCTGAAGAATGTGGTTTTTATAAATCAATTATAAATATCCAATTTGGACATTGTTATTAAATCGTTATTTATTTCGTTGTTGAAGCAATCAGAGTTTTTCAATTTCAAATAATCCTTAGAATGAAGAATTCCTTCTAAAGCTTTATTTTTTAAGAAATATCAGAATTTTGTTTTATTAAGATTCACTTTACTAAATGTACGCTCAACGTTTGCTTATGAAAGTGGAAGAATAAAATAAAGTGAATATATTTAGTAGGTATTGGTAAAGCTGCAGCTTCAGTTCCTCGTTTTATTTCTGAAATTTTTTACAAAATTATTCCAAATTTATTTCAGACTTTTAAAACACATCTTCAAAATTTCAATTCTCTGAACTCAGACTCCAAAATTTGTCTTTCATCTCTTGATACGAATTTTGGAAACTGGTCTACAATTTCCATACACGATCCAAATATATTTCCAATTATGAATTTAGGATTAACTATGTATAAATATTTAAACATCAACAACAAGGCAATTGAATTGTTATTGTACTATTATGCTTGACATTTCAAATAACAATATATATGTATGTCTCTATGTATACATATGTATGATTATGAAAAATCTTACTTGTTACGGTTGTCCTCTTTACTTCTTAGTAAAAGAGATTTGTGATTTTTGTTAAATATTCTTCGAAAAATAAGGTGAATTGAAATTTTTGAGGTAAAAAATAATCTAAATGCCGATAAATCGGCATTTTTGGCAGCCCTGGTCGTGAACAAGAACGCCCAATCTAGAACTTAGTCAACAAATATTCAAAACTAAATCGTTTGTTAAGTGTAACTGCCATTTGTCGCAGACTTTTACAAAGAAAAAGCTCCAAATCTATTGTTCGAAATCCTTGGAGTTCAGAAGAGCAAGATCGTGAACGCAAGTTTTGGATAAAGCTTACTCAAGATTCATATTTTCACGCGGAAATTAAAACTCAATGGTCGCCAGCAATTAAGTTCTCATCCTCTCAGCAAGTTTATGCCATTTGGCTACTGCTTGTTGGCGGGCGGCTACGAAATGCTTTAATTGATCCAGATGCAAAGCATTCGATTTCGTTGCCACTCCAGTCAGCAATCATTAACTTATTGATAGCAGAAGCGCATGAGAAGACTCTACATGGTGGTACCCAAGTCATGAGCGTATATTTATGGCAATCTTATTGGATACTAGGTAGTCGTTCGGCTATCAAATCGTTTAATCGTCGATTTGTTCGTTGTGCGAAAGTCCGAAGAGCAACGGCTCGACAACTGATAGACCAACTTCCAACAAATCGAATCACTTCTTCAAGGTTGTTAGTTAAGACATGGCTCGACCGCGGTACAAAGCAATATAGGGGATTGTTCGGAAAATTTTGTTGTTGAATAATGTAAAATCTAAGTTCTATATATTTCATCAAACCTTTTTTGTAAACCCTGTTTATCGTTAAATACCTCTACACTCTTCTAGGTGAGGATCAGTCGTTTTCTTCCATTCACCTCATTAGTTTGTCACCCGAGTATAGATGTGCCTTGGTTGGGCCTTTAGTATAGAAAATTAGTCAGTCGCAAGTCACACTAGACTAAGTATGCTGGCATAACATCACAGAAACAACAGAAAACTCATGTGATAGTGCAAGCGAGTACAAAATATATATACACAATGCTGAATAAGTATGTCTATACATAGTCACCTCTAAACACATGTTTTACAATGTACGCAAATAATGGTAATTGAATATAAAACTAAAATTTCGTTTAAGAGCAAAATTGTGAAATAATTAATAAAAACAAGTGTCAAGTGATTTTAAGACAATAATAAACTGTTTATAAACAGTAAAGTAATATACCAAAACTCCTAAATTGTGGCTGGCGGTCAATACTGTAAAGAAATCAACACAAAAATGAGCCACGATTCCCAAAGAATTGAAATTCTATAATATTAATTTTGTTTATATTATTTATTAAATAAATTTTTAGAAAATGTGGCTAAATTTTTAGAATATAAGAATCGTCGCAGTGATCATCACGTAATCAATCTGGATACATAATTTACTTGGGACTATGGGAGGCAAAACAAGTGCTTAGTGCATGGCTAAGGGGCTAAAAATACATGCTCACGGGTGTAATGAGGACGTTAAATTATAAATTGAGCCGGGAATGAGCTTCATTCAAGTCACAGAAGATAGAGTCAAAAAAATCAATTTCGATTCAGTGATACAAGTTAAGTTGAACTGCTGCAACAACATTGGAAATTCCACAGACTTAGAAGTAGGCGGTACGTATAATTTATTTTTAACAAAAGCTATGCTTACAATAGATCTTTTATGAAATTTACTTATATACAATTTGTTATTCCATATATTTTCGTACTAGGCATTATGTTGACTTTAATGAATATTTCGAAGTGGACAAAACTACTGATAATTTCCAATAGATCTATCTGCCTATTCTATACCTCGATGTTAGTGATAGCTTCAAATCCTTTATGTTTACCATTCCTACTAAATATATTCGCCTGTATTATGAATGGCGACGTCGACGTCACATCAACACGACAGCACAAAATTGTCACTTGTCTAGTCCTTGTCGACAGAATTTGGCTTGTGGTAACATGTTCTATTAGTATTATACGCCTTAGAGAATACCAAAACGCTGTTAATAATAATTAATTGTTGTCAACAATTTAATGACAAGTGACAAGTTTTTGCTGTCGTGTTGATGTGACGTCGATGTCGCCATTCATAATGCGGGCGATTATTTTTTATCTGATAATATTCTGTACAGATTTCAAGGTATTTATATTTGTCAACATATTTATTTATTAAAAACAAATAAGAACAATTTTCTATTACCTTTTATGAAATATCGTTTTTACACATGACCGCCTTTGTCAATTTCAGTGATAAATAAGAATATTGGAAACCAATATTAAGGAAATCAATCTTTGGCTATAACACAAATCATGGAAATCCTGCTGAACGAATGTTAGACCGTTTTGATAACTTGCATGAAGTTCTAAAAGCAATTAGTGAACTGCATTTGAAAGAAACGATTGTGTTGAAACAAGCAAGATCGTATCAAATGTAAGTATTATTCTGTTATAAAAAAATTTAAAACTTATAAGTGAAATCTCCATCAGATTTATGGTGCATTAAACCTAATTTAAAAATATCGAAATTTCTCTATTTCTTTTAGGGTCACAGTGTCTACAAAGAATTAGCTAATGAAAAATGTTATTGGAAACAAATTTTAAAGTAGCTGGAAGACATTAGAGTAGAAAATTGTTGAAGTAAATGCAATGGTGATTTAAGATTAAAAATTTATACGTATAAAAAAATATTTATAATAAACCATGCTGTAAGTTTTTAAATTTATTTTACTCTCAATAAAAATTCAGCTTCTTTAAAATGTAATACTAAATCTTATTTATTTATTAACAAATCTTGTAAATAATGTGTAGGTTTCCACACCACCATAGAGGAACTACACTTAGTGCGTTGCCAATTTTTTTTAATGGTTGGCTTCGCCAATAGTCCTACATAACATAAGTATGAACACAAGGTAAAACTTACAGTTTTACCTTATGTTCCGAAAATCTGTTGCGATACATATATTCATATAAATCACTTTTCCCTCACTTTAATTAATTTAAGAAAAAATACTTCCCTATTCTTTCTTCCATTTTTATATTTACTTGATCACTGGTGGAAAGGAGGAATAACTTAACCGTACTAATATCACTGTTTTAAATTATACACATCACATAAAATATGTTTTTTTTTTGTACCATTCCTTTTTATAAACTTTAATTCCACATTCATTTTCCAAAACAACAGCCTGCTGCTGATGCTAAAGATTATTGAATGCGGTTCTATACACTTCTATTTACTTACCTGGTCGTATAATTCGGAAACAAATGAAGATTTTCTTCTTTTCCATACCATTTGCATATCGTTGGCTACTGAAAAATAAAAGAATTTTAGATATTATTGAATTTATATATGTATAAGAAAAATTTACTTACATATTTTCGCTGCTACCACCACCGATTTTATTGTTTTTCTGTAATTATTTTGGCATTTACACTATTGGTAATTCGTGGACGAAAGATAGATTATGTTTCCTCCATAAATTACCAATTTCAAACACTAAATCTTACGAGAATTTCATTATTTTCAATTGTTTCCCAATAATCCTGCCAAGAAATTAAGTTTTTTTTATGTACAAATATATGTCATTTTATATCGATAAGAAAAAGGAAAGAGATAGCAGGCAAAGAAATTTGTCGTCACTATCGCAACATCGGTCAAAAACATTGTTGGCATTTTTAGTGAAGCGTCATTATTGGCGTAGTATTAGTTCTTAAGTTATAAGCTCAAAACTAAAATAACTCACTATAAAGTATAGCGAGCGCATGGCGCAAATCGATTCTTTGAAAAAAAAAACGCCCACACCCCACTTTAATAACAAGTTTGTAAGCAAATCAACTATGTTTGTAAACAAACCAGCCACGTTGTTTCCAAGAAAACATATCTTGTTAAAACTAGAAGAAGCATATCTTGTTTTCTTTACAGAGATCACATAGTTATTTACGTGCTGTTAAAATGAACACATATTAATATATTTGTTTGTTTGAACGTCAACGTATCTGATTGAAGAAAAAAACGTAATTTGCTTGTTGAATGTGTTGCGTGGAGATATGGAGAAGTGCAAATGACTTGTTTTTCCTCAATCAGATACGATGACGTTCAATATATTAGGTGATAAATAAAAATATCAAAATCTTTTGATTTTCGTTAATCAGAGCCGACAACATGTACGTGTAGATGGAAAACACGACTCCATGCACACAACTATGTGATTGATGGCTTATTTTGTACGTCTCCAGAGCCCATAATGTGCTTAAGCTACCGCAAGCGAATATGCAAATACATACACGCTTGTGAAGAAAACAAGATACCATACTTTTGGATTTTCCCTTCGAATCCAATATGGCTGACTGTATACAAGCAATGCAAACTGCTCAGCTGATAAATACAGTTTTAAAACGGTTACAACATTTTTTGGTTTGCTTACAAGCTTACCATATGCACGTTATTTCTGAGAAGGTATTGGTGCCATGTGCTCGCTATGTATTTTGGGGGTAGTGTGAACTATTCGTTTATAACTTCAAAACTATGAAAGTGCGCCCAATGCTGCGACCTCTAATCGAAAGCTTACTAAGTTACGTTGTGCCTTGGAATATTTATCATCATGTCTTTCTGAGATTTAAATTAAGTTCGAACAATAAGCCTATAAATCTGAGTTGGATTTAATATAGCAATATAAATGATCGTTGAAATAATCACCACATACAAATTTAAGCTAAGGCTTGAGCTGCCAATGAAAATTGGAAAACGTTCACATGTACTTAATTATAAAATTCAAACCAAAAAAGTTTGACTTAGTGACAACCACAATATACACATGAGCGCTGATGATGAAAGTGTTGCGACTTTGAATAAAACTGATGTTGACTTTCCTTTGTGCCTTAGAATATTTATCATCATGTCTTTCTGAGATTTAAGTTAAGTTCGAACAATTATGAATCTGAGTTCGACATAATAAATAATTATTTAATCTAACAAATAATTTCAGGTTTTTTGTTATTTATCGTTAACGAAAGGTGAAAATACGGAAAACTTTGACGAAAGTTCTTTCGTTGGATCTAATTCTGGGATATTACATTGACGGAGTGCATGGCAAGGCGCCAGTTAAAAAGGTTAAAAGGATTTTTGGTGCTTTAAAAGGTGGGATAATTACCTGGCTTAACGAATTATTTTTAATTTTAATTAATTTTCCTCAATTAATTTCTTGTCATTCACTAGATGCAATTCGTATTAATGGTGAAGACGAAATAGCATTAAGAAATTCAATAAAACTAATTAAAAAGCGAAATTAATGTTGTTTATAGTGATATTATACACTAATATTCTCTGAAATAAAATGCCATAGATGAAAAATGAAAAACAACTTTTTTATCAAATCAAAGCAATAGTTTAGCTAGCCATAGGTGCATTCAATTTATGTGCGCCTTAAGCCAACCCATAAGAGTCTAGCAAATCACCCACCAGCTTATAGCTAACTCATGACGCCCTCGTATTAAATCCATAATAAGCTAACTAAAAATTAGCTAGTTTGTGGTTAGTCTGAAACTGATGCAAAATGAGCGCACTCATTCGTAGGACATTACATGTTAAAAATTATCCAGCGTTGGTATAGAAAATGAGTCAGTTGCGATTCACCACTAGCTCATTTATGATCAACCATAAGTTAGCTTATGGTTAACTCAAATTCCGACAGGGTGCTTTTGCAAACAAACACACGAATGGTGGAGGATTACTTCTGTCTACTGCGCACACACACCCTAATTTTTTAAAAACGCAAAAACTAATAAGGCTCCATTAGCGAGACGCTAAAACGCAAGCGCAGCGCTAACGCAACTCCGCTTATAGAATGCTTAAAAATGCACCATGTTTTTACAGAAAAAATTTTGTATGTACATATATATGTATGTATATGTACATACAACAAATTGTAGTGTTCAAAGTTAATTGAGTGGTAATATTAAAAAAGAAGATATGTATGTATATTGTAAAATGGATATGGAAAATACATATTTATTTGTTTAAACTTTTTACGTTTGTGCAAAACGTCACAGAATACTGTTTAGCTTGTGGTGTTTATCATTTAAAACAAAAACCAAAGCAGCTGCTTGAAACAGTGATGGCACTTTCCTTTTTGCGTTTCTACAGAAAACATACGAAATTGTATAAATAGTACAATATTTTATTTTAAATTTGTGGATCGATGTAATATCTTTATTATATGTATAGCTAAATTATAATTTTACTAACACAAGACTACGATGCCTTATATCCCCAGATTGACGTCACCGTCAATCGTGAAAATGGTTTCGAATTTTTCTGACATGCATTAGTGCGACATGGTGTTTATTGTTATCGGGTTGTCTCAATGGCATAGGACTGGTCGCTAAACATTACCGACACATTTACCTTTATGTACATACATAAATTACATTTGTAGTAATATTGGTACCACATAAATTTGTGCCCATGCGTTCATATATCTGCATGTACATCAGAGAACGAAATAGTGTACTTTTTTAGCCTTTGTGTAAAGAAGTTTACATCAACGACATCGAAAAAAAGACATTGAAAAATGTATACATGCCACACCTTATACACAAATACATCTTGAGTGTACAGGCCTGTGCATTGAAAACATTGAATTCACTTTATGTCCGTATACACATTTGCGGTGATAACATTATATTTGTTTTTGGTTCTTTATAAAATTAATGTGTGGGACTATGGGGCGCCAAGAGTTTTTAAATAGACGCACACATAACAACAAACCCACAAAGAACAGATATACTCATAATAAAAAGGGTCAAATAAAATATATTCATTTTTCGGGCAAGCAATAACATAAAAAAATAGAAACGCGGCTATTTTCCACAAATTTGCTGCATTTTGCATATTTTGCAAATGAAATTTAATGTGAAAGAAGTAAATATACATTCATAATATAGAGGCTTGCCACTGTGAAATATGGCATCTCCATATACACGGAAATGTACGCAAGTACAGGCCGAAGGTGTACACAAAAAGAGTGTACACAACGAAAGAAAGGCAATGGATAGAGGATGTATATTGTACAGCGGGTGTACATTAAATTTTATTGTATACAATTTCGTTCTCTGATATACATACGTATTTATAAGATTAACCTACTATTGTACAAAATATATTTACAGTCTTTTGTGATTTTGTAAGGTACAACAAGTTATATAGCAAATTAATTTATTGAATATGCTATGTATATCTACAAATGTATCAACTAAATTTTCAAATATCAAACCAAACAAGAAGTACAAAAAAAACCGCTTTTGTGCCGCACTCTCATTCCACATACATACATGCCATCACTCTTGCGTATTTCTGCATAAAATTCTATTTTATGCCTGTGCTGCGTTAAGTTTTTCAGCGTTGAATAAGCATTTTCGCAACTTTCCGTGTGAAAAATTGGATTAGCTGAAGCGTTTGCGCAGCGTGGCGTATCGCTAATTGGGCATATACAATCAAATGTGTACAACCATAATTTGTTTGCAAATTAACTTTTCGTTAAATTTTATTTTTCTACGCCTAGTTCGAAACTGATCGCATTTTCCTTAAGTGGCCAACTGTTTATCTGTTGTTATTGACAATAGTTTTTACATACACACATATCATAGATTGTGATACATGCACACAAGACAAGCCGCAATGTACGCCGAAATCAATTCTACAGAAAATTTAATAAATAATGTCAAAAATTAATTGAAACATATAATGTTTAGCGTTTGTTTAAGTATATATATTGTTACGTTTTTAGACCTTTTCGTAAAAACGGTTTTATTACTTATCCTTCAAGGATTCGTTTAATTGCATCAAATTAAAACACGGACAAATTAATTCTAGAAATATAATGCGGCAACACTTTATTTATTACTTAACACGAGTATTTGTACTACTCAACCCTCAGCGATGTTAACACGTCTATATTTGAAATCACACTGACTCTCTGAGCTCTGGCAGCGCCTTTATATAGCAAAAATGACGTCGTCTGGTAACCTCGCGAAAGTTCTGAGTATGGTGGTTGTTTTTTACTTGACATGTGTGTGTTTGTATACATGACAATGCTGACTTGTTTGGTTTGCTTATGGTAACTATGTGTGGTTGAATGTATGAGTGTTCTGTGTGTTTTGCCTATGGTAACTATGAGTGGTTGTATGGATGAGTGTGTGGTTTTGTTTCTTCTACGTGTACATGGCTGTGTATACTTGTGAATCCGTTTAGCTTGATTAGCAGCGAATACTTGCATACAAGATCATTAAGAATAACATCTCTTAGCATTTATGTTGCTAGGTTTGTTGTTGTTGTGGTTTACTCTTATTGGCACAGCCTTGAATGATTTTGTATATTCTGGAGTATTCCATTTCCGTTAATTTGAATATTATCTATATAGTGTTGACCAGGGTTGTAACATTTTGACAACTATAGATTAATTGGCAGTGTTGCCAAGTACATATAGCCACATTGTCGTTTTATTTAAATCGATTTCTAATCTTTGTAACACTGCCGCCCACTTAAGCCCGTTCGACCCGAATAGGCATACAATCACCTCTTCCATAGTGCGCATATCGTTCGAGATGTACTATCTTCATTTTCGACCTTAGGCTATTGAGCTTCTGTATCCGGTATACAACGTCATTCACTCTCTTAATCACTTTATACGGGCCATCCCAGTGAGTCTGTAATTTTGGGGACAATCCTTTCTTCCGTTGTGGGTTATACAGTAAAATCAATTGTCCTTCCATAAATCCCTCCGAGTTTGCTGCGCGGTCATACCTAGCCTTCATCTTGTCACTGACCATCTTGATTCTATTGCGCACGAGCTCATGCAGTTCGTTTAAGTCCTCCTTCTCCTGGGACGTAATAGCTCCTTCTTCTACAGTTGGCTTAACACCAAATTCCAAATCACCAGGTAGTTTTAATTCCGTCCCGAAGATAATTTTGGCTGGCGTTCTCGATGTTGAGTCGTGTACAGCTGACCTATATGCCATCAAAAATTTGGGGATGGGCTCGTCCCAATCCCTCTGATGGGTGCTTACTACTTTTCGTAGGTACTCTTCTAAGGTGCGATTAAACCTTTCTACCATGCCATCAGACTGTGGATGCAGCGGCGTCGTTCTGGTTTTCTTTTTCCCATACAACTCGCACATTTCCCTGAATATGGCAGACTCGAAATTCCTGCCTTGGTCGGAATGTAATTCTATTGGGACACCATAGCGACATACCTAGTTGTTGACGAAAGCATTTACAATTGTCTTTGCTTCCTGGTTAGGTATAGCATATACCTCTGGCCATTTACTGAAATAGTCCATTACCACAAGTACATAACGATTTCCAGCTTCGGTGACGGGAAAGGGACCTGCTACATCCATTGCGATCCGCTCGAATGGTGCTCCTGAGTTGTGTTGTTTCAGCTGTCCCCGGCTTCTTCTTACTGGGCCTTTGGCTGCTATGCACTGTGGGCAGTTTGCTATTCAGTCGGCTACGGCTTGTCGACATCCAACCCAATAAAAACGCTGCTTCAGTTTCTCAAGTGTTTTTGTTACTCCAAGATGACCGCCACTAGGCCCATTATGCAACTCCTGTAAAACTTTACTTGTCTTGGAGTATGGCACAACTATTAAATTTGAAGTTGTTTTGCCATCTACACTTTCCCATACGCGGTATAAACACCCTTTTATTACCTTAAGGCTGTTCCACTGAGCCCGAATTTCAGCCGAAATTTCATTCCGGGATTGTCGTCTGTCCTCTTCTTTGGCCGCTATAATTTTCCTTACGCTCTGTTCAGCAGGGTATTCTTGAAAGAGCATGCGCATTGTTATGCTTTGTGCCTCTTCTATGCTCAATGCTCTTTCTTGGTGGCAAAATAGATCTACCTCTCTTCCTTGATGCTTCGCAGCTGCGCTGAAAATGACCGATCCTTCCGCAGTTGAAGCACTTAGGCTTTGATATCACTTTCTGCCAGCAGTTGTCGCATTGCCTCCTTAAAGCTGGCAATTAGGTTGTTATCTTCCTCAGACAAAACCACATTCCGCACTTTACATATCTGTGGCTTGAAAACCATCCTGGCAGTCTCTTGAGCCAGCGCAAATGACAATTTCAGCGAAAGTGGATTTCTGCGTAGCGCACACCGCCGGTTTCATCAGAGTCGCGAATGCCGTTAACGAAAGCCTCAGTTTTAAAGTGCTCCAGGAACGGGTGACTCTCGCCTGGATATGTGAGCTGCACTAAACGCTCGATTTCCAATGCGAAATCTTGTAGAGATTCGTTACGCTTCTGAACTCTACATCGCAATTCCATTCTGTATAAATCGCGCTTGTGCTCACCACCATACTTGCGCTGCAATGCTGCCATTATTTCATTATAGTTGTTTCTGCAGCTTACTGGCACCGTCTCAAGTAGCTCTGCGGCTGTACCCTTTAAGGACAAGATCAACTCTATGGCCTTTTCTTCAGCATCCCATCCATTTCTGCTAGCAACCGTCTCGAACTGGAATTTGAAGATGCCTAATGGTACGCTGCCGTCGAAGCATGGCGCTTTTATCTACGCAGAAACTTCCGCAACTGCTCGTACTGGCCCGCCACTACACTCCAGGTTATGCATTTTGTCCTCTAGAGCATGCAATTTCTCTTCGAACTCCTTTGCATGCTCCTCCAGCTCTGACAATTTATTCTCAATAGAATCCACCCTCCTGTTAATGGCTTCAGAAACCTCTACCAGGGTCTCGTTTATGGCTTTATTTGACTCCTGTATTTCGGCTACAAGTTTTTCCTGCATCTGCTGAGTTTCGGCTACAAGCTGCTCCTGCATCTGCTGAGAGTTCTGTTTTATTTCAGTTATTTCGGCTACAAGCTTGTCACTGTTGATCCTTGATGCCTCCTGCATCTGCTGAGAGTTTTGTTTTATTTCAGTTATTTCGGCAACAAGCTTGTCCTGCATCTGCTGAGTTTCGGCTAAAAGCTTTTCACTGTTGACCCTTGATGCCTCCTGTATCTGCTGACAGTTCTGTTTCATTTCGATCATCATAGCAGCGAACATTGAATTTATGTCCATGCTGCTGGTCGTGACAGGAGGGCATACCTGCACATCGTCTTTGTCCTCAAACTCGTATGTCCCGATGTCCAAGCCGCGATTCTTAAACTCATCTATCAGCCTCTTCTGCAGTTCAGCCTTGTTACCTGCAGTTGGCAATTCCAGCTTACTGAGCTCCTTTTTCAGCTGTTCAACTTTTAGCTCATCAAATTTCATGATTATTTATTTTAATTTTATAATCTCCTTTTTTTTTCTTAAATTGCAATGTCCTTTTAATTATTTTTGCAATCCCACTTCTGACACCAATTGTTACGTTTTTCGACCTTTTCGTAAAAACAGTTTTATTACTTATCCTTCAAGGATTCGTTTTATTGCATCAAATTAAAACACGGACAAATTAATTTTAGAAATATACTGCGGCAACACTACTACTTTATTAACACTTTACTACTTTATTAACACGAGTATTTGTACTACTCAACACTTAGCGATGTTAACACGTCTATATCTGAAATCACGCTAATATCTGCTGAGCTCTGGCAGCGCCTTTATATAGCAAAAATGACATCGTCTGGTAACCTCGCGAAATTTCTGAGCATGGTGGTTGTATTTTACTTGACATGTGTGTTTGTATACATGACAATGTTGACTTGTTTGTTTTGCTTATGATAACTATGTGTAGTTGTAAGTATGAGTGTTCTGTGTGTTTTGCCTATGGTATCTATGAGTGGTTGTATGGATGAGTGTTCTGTGTGTTGTGTGGTTTTGTTTCTTCTTCTATGTGTAGATGTGTATACTTGTGAACCTGTTTAGCTTTATTAGCAGCGAATACTTGCATACAAGATCATTAAGAATAACATCTCTTAGCATTTATGTTGCTAGGTTTGTTGTTGTTGTTGTTGTTGTTGCTGTTGTTTACACTTATTGGCACAGCCTCGAATGATCTTGTATATTCTGGAGTATTCCATCTCCGTTAATTTGAATATTATCTATATAGTGTTGACCAGGGTTGTAACATTTTGACAACTATTGATTAATTGGCAGTGCTGCCAAGAACATATAGCCACATCGTCGTTTTATTTAAATCTATTTCTAATCTTTGTAACAATATTATAGTGTTTTTGTGTATTTTCCTAATATAAATGATACGTTGCCAACCACTTGCACACATTGGTATACATTATAGTACTTTTCCTATTTATTTCTTAAATTACTTTCTAAATTAGTAATAATCAACTTATGAAAATATATTTATGTATGTATAAGTTGAAACTATTTATATATGTATTTACATTTTATGTATATATCATATATTAGTTTTTGCAAAAGAGCATTGCTTTACAACTGAGTGTAAGTATAATATACCCACACAAATGGTCGCATTTGACAGTATTTTCGTCGAGTTTTGACAGTAGCCTACGCATATTATGGTTTGGCCTTAAGGTTGTCGCAATGAGTACTTTGTGAACGGATTGAAAATCAGTTTTTTTTTATACCTTTATGTTTTTTTTAAAGCACACACAAAGCTCGAACGTGTATTGAAAAAATAGAGAGAGTGAGAGAGAGGTTGTCAAATTACTCAACGTACGTCAAAAGTTAAAAGTTGCCCAACTCTGTACTTTGCATTGACGGAGAAGTACTGTATGCAGGCCTGCCAGAAATTTTTCGTGAAAAATCAGCAAATTTCCAAAAAAAATACCGGCATTATCGACATTTTCATTTCTTAAAATCGGCATTATGTTATATATTATTTTTACATATAAAAACTTTTTTTATTAAAGAGAACAAAAACAATTCAATAATAAGCAATTAAAAAAAAATTATTTATAATTTTATTCATTTAGAATGATTTTTACTTACAAAATATACAAAAGATCAACTTGGTTTTTATACAATGGTTTAAATAATTAAGTTAAAATATACAAGTCTTTTCCAACATTATTTTAGAACTTTGCTATTATATTTCAGAGTATACCAAAAAATTATCTCTAGATTCTGAAATACGATTTCCAAAATATAATTAAAGATTTAGAATATTACCTAATATGTAACCGTAAATTCTCAAATTTTAAACAAAATTCTTATATATTATTAAAAAATTCAGAAGAATGTGGTTTTTATAAATCAATTATAAATATCCAACTTGGACATTGTTATTAAATCGATATTTATTTCGATGTTGAAGCAATCAGAGTTTTTCAATTTCAAATTATCCTCAGAATAAAGAATTCCTTCTAAAGTTTTATTTTTTAAGAAATATCGGAATTTTGTTTTGTTAAGATTCACTTTATTAAATGTAGGCTCAGCGTTTGCTTATGAAAGTGGAAGGATAAAATAAAGTGAATATATTTAGTTGGTATTGATAAAGCTGCAGCTTCAGTTTCTCGTTTTATTTCTGAAATTTTTTACAAAATTACTTTAAAATTTTAAAATTTCAATTCTCTGAACTCAGACTCCAAAATTTTTCTTTCATCTCTTGATACGAATTTTGGAAACTGGTCTACAATTTCCATACACGATCCAAATATATTTTCAATTATGAATTTAGGATTAACTATGTATAAATATTTAAACATCAACAACAAGGCAATTGAATTGTTATTTTACTATTATGCTTGATATTTCAAATAACAATATATATGTATGTCTACATGTATGATTATGAAAAATCTTACTTGTTATGGTTGTCCTCTTTACTTCTTAGTAAAACAGATTTGTGATTTTTGTTAAATATTGTTTGAAAAATAAGGAGAATTAGATAATAATGTAACCACACCATTATTAAAAAAACGTAATTTTTAGGGGTAAAATCGGCAAATTAAAATTTTTGAGGTAAAAAATCATCAAAATGCCGATAAATCGGCATTTTTGGTAGCCCTGGTCATGAACAAGAACGCCCAATCTAGAACTTAGTCAACAAATATTCAAAACTAAACTGTTTGTTAAGTGTAACTGCCATTTGTCGCAGACTTTTACAAAGAAAAAGCTCCAAATCTATTGTTCGAAATCCTTGGAGTTCAGAAGAGCAAGATCGTGAACGCAAGTTATGGATAAAGCTTACTCAAGATTCATATTTTCCCGCGGAAATTAAAACTTCAATGGTCGCCAGCAATTCTCATCCTCTCAGCAAGTTTATGCCATTTGGCTACTGCTTGTTGGCGGGCAGCTATGAAATGTTTTAATTGATCCAGATGCAAAGCATTCGATTTCGTTGCCACTCAAGTCAGCAATCATTAACTTATTGATAGCAGAAGCGCATGAGAAGACTCTACACGGTGGTACCCAAGTCATGAGCGTATATTTATGGCAATCTTATTGGATACTAGGTAGTCGTTCGGCTATCAAATCGTTTAACCGTCGATGTGTTCGTTGTGCGAAAATCCGAGGAGCAACGGCTCGACAACTGATGGGCCAAATTCCAACAAATCAAATCACTCCTTCAAGGTCATTCATTGGTGTTGATTGTGCAGGCCCGTTGTTAGTTAAGGCATGGCTAGGACGCGGTACAAAGCAATATAGCGGATTGTTCGGAAAATTTTGTTGTTGAACAGTGTAAAATCTAAGTTCTATATTGCGTCAAACTTTTTTTGTAAGCCCTGTTTATCGTTAAATACCTCTACACTCTTCTAGGTAAGAATCAGTCGTTTTCTTGCATTCACCACATTAGTTTGCCACCCGACTATAGATGTGCCTTGGTTGGGCCTTTAGTATAGAAAATGAGTCAGTCGCGAACCACACTACACTAAGTATGCTGGCATAACATCACAGAAACAAAAGAAAACTCATGTGATGGTGCAAGCGAGTACAAAATATATATACACAATGTTGAATAAGTATGTC
This sequence comes from Linnaemya vulpina, assembly GCA_963675445.1. Lineage (NCBI taxonomy): Eukaryota > Metazoa > Arthropoda > Insecta > Diptera > Tachinidae > Linnaemya > Linnaemya vulpina. The sequence goes on from OY776276.1 coordinate 39,167,667, forward strand.
TATACATAGTCATCTCTAAACACATGTTTTACAATGTACGCAAATAATGGTAATTGAATATAAAACTAAAATTTCGTTTAAGAGAAAAATTGTGAAATAATTAATAAAAACAAGTGTCAACTGATTTTAAGACAATAATAAACTGTTTATAAAAAGTAAAGTAATATACCAAAACTCCTAAATTGTGGCTGGCGGTCAATACTGTAAATAAATCAACACAAAAATGAAATTCTATAATATTAATTTTGTTTATATTATTTATTAAATAAATTTTTAGAAAATAAGGCTAAATTTTTAGAATATAGGATTCGTCGCAGTGATCATCACGTAATCAATCTGGATACATAATTTACTTGGGACTATGGGAGGCAAAACAAGTGCTTAGTGCATGGCTAAGGGGCTAAATATACATGCTCACGGGTGTAATGAGGACGTTAAATTATAAATTGAGCCGGGAATGAGTTTCATTCAAGTCACAGAAGATAGAGTCAAAAAAAAATCAATTTCGAATCAGTGATACAACTTAAGTTGAACTGCAACAACATTGGATATTCCACAGACTTAGAAATAGGCGGTACGTATAATTTATTTTTAACAAAAGCTATGCTTACAATAGATCTTTTATGAAATTTACTTATATACAATTTGTTATTCCATATATTTTCGTACTAGGCATCATGTTGACTTCAATGAATATTTCGAAGTGGACAAAACTACTGATAATTTCCAATAGATCCATCTGCCTATTCTATACCTCGATGTTAGTGATAGCTTCAAATCCTTTATGTTTACCAGTCCTACTAAATATATTATTTTTTAACTGATAATATTCTGTACAGATTTCAAGGTATTTATATTTGTCAACATATTTATTTATTAAAAACAAATAAGAACAATTTTCTATTACCTTTTATGAAATATCGTTTTTTAAACATGACCGCCTTTGTCAATTTCAGTGACAAATAAGAATATTGGAAACCAATATTAAGGAAATCAATCTTTGGCTATAACACAAATCATGGAAATCCTGCTGAACGAATGTTAGACCGTTTTGATAACTTGCATAAAGTTCTAAAAGCAATTAGTGAACTGCATTTGAAAGAAACGATTGTGTTGAAACAAGCAAGATCGTATCAAATGTAAGTATTATTCTGTTATAAAAAAATTTAAAACTTATAAGTGAAATCTCCATCAGATTAATGGTGCATTAAATCTAATTTAAAAATATCGAAATTTCTCTATTTCTTTTAGCGTCACAGTGTCTACAAAGAATTGGCTAATGAAAAAGGTTATTGGAAACAAATTGTAAAGTAGCTGGAAAACATTAGAGTAGAAAATTGTTGAAGTAAATGCAATTGTGATGATGTAAGATTAAAAATTTATACGTATAAAAAATATTTATAATAAACCATGCTGTAATGTTTTTAAATTTATTTTACTCTCAATAAAAATTCAACTTCTTTAAAATGTAATACTAAATCTTATTTATTTATTAACAAATCTTGTATATAATGTGTAGGTTTCCACACCACCATAGAGGTACTACACTTAGTGCGTTGGAAATTTTTTTTAATGGCTGGCTTCACCAATAGTCCTACATAACATAAGTATGAATAAGTATGAACATAAGGTAAAACTTACAGTTTTTCCTCGTTCCGAAAACCTGTTGCGATACATATATTCATATAAATCACTTTTCCCTCACTTTAATTAATTTAAAAAAAAATACTTCCCTATTCTTTCTTCCATTTTTATATTTACTTGATCATTGGTGGAAAGGAGGAATAACTTCACCGTACTAATATCACTGTTTTAAATTATACACATCACATAAAATATGTTTTTTTTGTACCATTCCTTTTTATAAACTTTAATTCCACATTCATTTTCCAAAACAACAGCCTGCTGCTGATGCTAAAGATTATTGAATGCGGTTCTATACACTTCTATTTACTTACCTGGTCGTATAATTCGGAAACAAATGAAGATTTTCTTCTTCTCCATACCATTTGCATATCTTTGGCTACTGAAAAATAAAAGAATTTTAGATATTATTGAATTTATATATGTATAAGAAAAATTTACTTACATATTTTCGCTGCTACCACTACCGATTTTATTGTTTTTCTGTAATTATTTTGGCATTTACACTATTGGTAATTCGTGGACGAAAGATAGATTATGTTTCCTCCATAAATTACCAATTTCAAACACTAAATCTTACTAGAATTTCATTGTTTTCAATTGTTTCCCAATAATCCTGCCAAGAAATTAAATTTTTTTTATGTACAAATATATGTCATTTTATATCGACAAGAAAAAGGAAAGAGATAGCAGGCAAAGAAATTTGTCGTCACTATCGCAACATCGATCAAAAACATTATTGGCATTTTTAGTGAAGCGTCATTATTAGCGTAGTATTAGTTTTTAAGTTATAAGCTCAAAACTAAAATAACTCACTATAAAGTATAGCGAGCGCATGGCGTAAATCAATTCTTTGAAAAAAACGCCCACACCCCACTTTAATAACAAGCTTGTAAACAAATCAACTATGTTTGTAAACAAACCAGCCACGTTGTTTCCAAGAAAACATATCTTGTTAAAACTAGAAGAAGCATATCTTGTTTTCTTTATAGAGATCACATAGTTATTTACGTGCTGTTAAAATGAAAACGTATTGATATATTTGTTTATTGCCTAATATTTGAACGTCAACGTATCTGATTGACGAAAAAAACGTAATTTGCTTGTTGAATTTGTTGCGTGGAGACATAAAGAAGTGCAAATTACTTGTTTTTCCTCAATCAGATACGATGACGTTCAATATATTAGGTGATAAATAAAAATATCAAAATCTTTTTTCGTTTTTTTCAGAGCCGACAACATGTACGTGTAGATGGAAAACACGACTCCACGCACACAACTATGTGATTGATGGCTTATTTTGTACGTCTCCAGAGCCCATAATGTGCTTAAGCTACCGCAAGTGAATATGCAAATACATACACGCATTATGTTGACTTCAATGAATATTTCGAAGTGGACAAAACTACTGATAATTTCCAATAGATCTTTCTGCCTATTCTATACCTCGATGTTAGTGATAGATTCAAATCCTTTATGTTTACCAGTCCTACTAAATATATTATTTTTTATCTGATAATATTCTGTACAGATTTCAAGATATTTATATTTGTCAACATATTTATTTATTAAAAACAAATAAGAACAATTTTCTATTACCTTTTATGAAATATCGTTTTTAAACATGACCGCCTTTGTCAATTTCAGTGAAAAATAAGAATATTGGAAACCAATATTAAGGAAATCAATCTTTGGCTATAACACAAGTCATGGAAAACCTGCTGAACGAATGTTAGGCCGTTTTGATAACTTGCATAAAGTTCTAAAAACAATTAGTGAACTGCATTTGAAAGAAACGATTGTGTTGAAACAAGCAAGATCGTATCAAATGTAAGTATTATTCTATTATAAAAAAATTTAAAACTTATAAATGAAATCTCCATCAGATTAATGGTGCATTAAACCTAATTTAAAAATATCGAAATTTCTCTATTTCTCTTAGGGTCACAGTGTCTACAAAGAATTGGGGAATGAAAAAGGTTATTGGAAACAAATTTTAAAGTAGCTGGAAAACATTAGAGTAGAAAATTGTTGAAGTAAATGCAATTGTGATGATTTAAGATTAAAAATTTATACGTATAAAAAAATATTTATAATAAACCATGCTGTAATGTTTTTAAATTTATTCTACTCTCAATAAAAATTCAACTTCTTTAAATTGTAATACTAAATCTTATTTATTTATTAACAAATCTTGTATATGTATAGGTTTCCACACCACCATAGAGGTACTACACTTAGTGCGTTGACAATTTTTTTTAATGGCTGGCTTCGCCAATAGTCCTACATAACATAAGTATGAATAAGTATGAACATAAGGTAAACCTTACAGTTTTTCCTCGTTCCGAAAACCTGTTGCGATACATATATTCATATAAATCACTTTTCCCTCACTTTAATTAATTTAAAAAAAAATACTTCCCTATTCTTTCTTCCATTTTTATATTTACTTGATAACTGGTGGAAAGGAGGAATAACTTAACCGTACTAATATCACATAAGATATGTTTTTTTTGTACCATTCCTTTTTATAAACTTTAATTCCACATTCATTTTCCAAAACAACAGCCTGCTGCTGATGCTAGAGATTATTGAATGAGGTTCTATACACTTCTATTTACTTACCTGGTCGTATAATTCGGAAATAACTGAGGATTTTCTTCTTCTCCATACCATTTGCATATCGTTGGCTACTGAAAAATAAACGAATTTAAGATATTATTGAATTTATATATGTATAAGAAAAATTTACTAACATATTTTCGCTGCTACCACCACCGATTTTATTGTTTTTCTGTAATTATTTTGGCTTTTACACTATTGGTAATTCGTGGACGAAAGATAGATTATGTTTCCTCCATAAATTACCAATTTCAAACACTAAATCTTACGAGAATTTCATTATTTTCAATTGTTTCCCAATAATCCTGCCAAGAAATTAAATTTTTTTTATGTACAAATATATGTCATTTTATATCGACAAGAAAAAGGAAAGAGATAGCAGGCAAAGAAATTTGTCGTCACTATGGCAACATCGGTCAAAAACATTGTTGGCATTTTTAGTGAAGCGTCATTATTGGCGTAGTATTAGTTTTTAAGTTATAAGCTCAAAACTAAAATAACTCACTATAAAGTATAGCGAGCGCATGGCGCAAATCGATTCTTTGAAAAAAAAAAACGCCCACACCCCACTTTAATAGCAAGTTTGTAAACAAATCAACTATGTTTGTAAACAAACCAGCCACGTTGTTTCCAAGAAAACATATCTTGTTAAAACTAGAAGAAGCATATCTTGTTTTCTTTATAGAGATCACATAGTTATTTACGTGCTGTTAAAATGAAAACATATTAATATATTTGTTTGTTTGAACGTCAACGTATCTGATTGAAGAAAAAAACGTAATTTGCTTGTTGAATTTGTTGCGTGGAGATATGGAGAAGTGCAAATGACTTGTTTTTCCTCAATCAGATACGATGACGTTCAATATATTAGGTGATAAATAAAAATATCAAAATCTTTTGATTTTCGTTAATCAGAGCTGACAACATGTACGTGTAGATGGAAAACACGACTCCATGCACACAACTATGTGATTGATGGCTTATTTTGTACGTCTCCAGAGCCCATAATGTGCTTAAGCTACCGCAAGTGAATATGCAAATACATACACGCTTGTGAAGAAAACATGATACCATACTTTTGGATTTTCCCTTCGAATCCAATATGGCTGACTGTATACAAGCAATGCAAACTGCTCAGCTGATAAAACAGTTTTAAAACGTTAACAACATTTTTTGGTTTGCTTACAAGCTTACCATATGCACGTTCTTTCTGAGAATTTTTGGTGCCATGTGCTCGCTATGTATTTTGGGGGTAGTGTGAACTATTCGTTTATAACTTCAAAACTATGAAAAATTTAAGCTAAGGCTTGAGCTGCCAATGAAAATTGGAAAACGTTCACATGTACTTATTTATAAAATTCAAACCAAAAAAGTTTGACTTAGTGACAAACACAATATACACATGAGCGCTGATGATGAAAGTGTTGCGACTTTGAATAAAACTGATGTTGACTTTCCTTTGTCCCTTAGAATATTTATCATCATGTCTTTCTGATATAATAATAATAATTATTTAATCTAACAAATAATTTCAGGTTTTTTGTTATTTATCGTTAACGAAAGGTGAAAATACGGAAAACTTTGACGAAAGTTCTTTCGTTGGATCTAATTCTAGGATATTACATTGACGGAGTGCATGGCAAGGTGCCAGTTAAAAAGTTTAAAAGGATTTTTGGTGCTTTAAAAGGTGGGATAATTACCTGGCTTAACGAATTATTTTTAATTTTAATTAATTTTCCTCAATTAATTTCTTGTCATTCACTAGATGCAATTCGTATTAATGATGAAGACGAAATAGCATTAAGAAATTCAATAAAACTAATTAAAAAGCGAAATTAATGGTGTTTGTAGTGATATTTTACACTAATATTCTCTTAAATAAAATGCCATAGATGAAAAATGAAAAACAACTTTTTTATCAAATCAAAGCAATAGTTTAGCTAGCCATAGGTGCATTCATTTTATTTGCGCCTTAAGTCAACCCATAAGAGTCTAGCAAATCACCAACCAGCTTATAGCTAACTCATGACGCCCTCGTATTAAATCCATAATAAGCTAACTAAAAATTAGCTAGTTTGTGGTTATCCTGAAACTGATGCAAAATGGGCGCACTCATTCGTAGGACATTACATGTTAAAAATTATCCAGCGCTGGTATAGAAAATGAGTCAGTTGCGATTCACCCCTAGCTCATTTATGATCAACCATAAGTTAGCTTATGGTTAACTCAAATTCCGACAGGGTTCTTTTGCAAACAAACACACGAAAGGTGGAGGGTTATTTCTGTCTACTGCGCACACACCCCCTAATTTTTTAAAAACGCAAAAACTAATAAGGCTCCATTAGCGAGACGCTAAAACGCAAGCGCAGCGCTAACGCAACTCCGCTTATAGAATGCTTAAAAATGCACCATGTTTTTACAGAAAAAATTTTGTATGTACATATATATGTATGTATATGTACATACAACAAATTGTAGTGTTCAAAGTTAATTGAGTGGTAATATTAAAAAAGAAGATATGTATGTATATTGTAAAATGGATATGGAAAATATATATTTATTTGTTTAAACTTTTTACGTTTGTGCAAAACGTCACAGAATACTGTTTAGCTTGTGGTGTTTATCATTTAAAACAAAAACCAAACAGCTGCTTGAAACAGTGATGGCACTTTCCTTTTTGCGTTTCTATAGAAAACGTACGAAATTGTATAAATAGTATAATATTTTATTTTAAATTTGTGGATCGATGTAATATCTTTATTATATGTATAGCTAAATTATAATTTTACCAACACAAGACTACGATGCCTTATATCCCGAGTTGACGTCGCCGTCAATCATGAATATGGTTTCGAATTTTTCTGACATGCATTAGTGCGACATGGTGTTTATTGTTATCGGGTTGTCTCAATGGCATAGGACTGGTCGCTAAACATTACTGACACATTTACCTTTATGTACATACATAAAATACATTTGTAGTAATATTGGTACCACATAAATTTGTGCCCATGCGTTCATATATCTGCATGTACATCAGAGAACGAAATAGTGTACTTTTTTAGCCTTTGTGTAAACAAGTTTACATCAACGACATCGAAAAAAAGACATTCAAAAATGTATACATGCCACACCTTATACACAAATACATCTTGAGTGTACAGGCCTGTGCATTGAAAACATTGAATTCACTTTATGTCCGTATACACATTTGCGGTGATAACATTATATTTGTTTTTGGTTCTTTATAAAATTAATGTGTGGGACTATGAGGCGCCAAGAGCTTTTAAATAGACGCACACATAACAACAAACCCACAAAGAACAGATATACTCATAATAAAAAGGGTCAAATAAAATATATTAATTTTTCGAGCAAGCAATAACATAAAACAAAAGAAACGCGGCTATTTTCCACGATTTTGCATATTTTGCAAAGGAAATTTAATGTGAAAGAGGTAAGTAAACTTTCATTATATAGAGGCTTGCCACTTTGAAATATGGCATCTCCATATACACGGAAATGTACGCAAGTACAGGCCGAAGGTGTACACAAAAAAAGTGTACACAACGAAAGAAAGGCAATGTATAGAGAGAGGATGTACATTGTACAGCGAGTGTACATTAAATTTTATTGTACACAATTTCGTTCTCTGATATAGATACGTATTTATTAGATTAACCCACTATTGTACAAAATATATTTACAGTCTTTTGTGATTTTGCAAGGTACAACAAGTTATATAGCAAATTAATTTATTGAATATGCTATGTATATCTACAAATGTATCAACTAAATGTTCAAATATCAAACCAAACAAGAAGTACAAAAAAAAAATGCTTTTGTGCCGCACTCTCATTCAACATACATACATGCCTTCACTCTTGAGTATTTCTGCGTAAAATTCTATTTCCTGCCTGCGCTGAGTTGCGTTTTTCAGCGTTGAATAAGCATTTTCGCAACTTTCCGTGTAACAAATTGGATCAGCTGACGCGTTTGCGCAGCGTGGCGTCTCGCTAATTGGGCATATACAATCAAATGTGTACAACCATAATTTGCTTTGCTAATTAACTTTTCGTTAAATTTTATTTTTCTACGCCTAGTGCGAAACTGATCGCATTTTCCGTAAGTGGCCAACTGTTTATCTGTTGTTATTGACAATAATTTTTACATACACACATATCATAGACTGTGATACATGCACACAAGACAAGCCGCAATGTACGCCGAAATCAATTCTACAGAAAATTTAATAAATAATGTCAAAAATTAATTAAAACATATAATGTTTAGCGTTTGTTTATGTATATATATTATAGTGTTATAGCTTGGCCTTAAGGTTGTCGCAATGAGTACTTTGTGAACAGATTGAAAATCAGTTTTTTTATACATATATATTTTTTTTTTTAAAGCACACACAAAGCTCGAACGTGTATTGAAAAAATAGAGAGATTGAGAGAGAGGTTGTCAAATTACTCAACGTACGTCAAAAGTTAAAAGTACATTGCATTGACGGAAAAGTACTGTATGCAGGCCTGCCAGAAATTTTTCGTGAAAAATCAGCAAATTTCCAAAAAAAATACCGGCATTATCGACATTTTCATTTCTTAAAATCGGCATTATGTTATATATTATTTTTACATATAAAAACTTTTTTTTATTAAAGAAAACAAAAACAATTCAATAATAAGCAATTTAAAAAAAATTATTTATAATTTTATTCATTTAGAATGATTTTTACTTACAAAATATACAAAAGATCAACTTGGTTTTTATAGAATAGTTTAAATAATTAAGTTAAAATATACAAGTCTTTTCCAATAGTATTTCAGAACTTTGCTATTATATTTCAGAGTACACTAAAAATTATCTCTAGATTCTGAAATACGATTTCCAAAATACAACTAAAGATTTAGAATATTACCTAATATGTAACCGTAAATTTTCAAATTTTTGAACAAAATTCTTATATATTATTAAAAAATTCTGAAAAATGTGGTTTTTATAAATCAATTATAAATATCCAATTTGGACATTGTTATTAAATCGTTATTTATTTCGATGTTGAAGCAAACAGAGTTTTTCAATTTCAAATAATCCTTAGAATGAAGAATTCCTTCTAAGGTTTTATTTTTTAAGAAATATCGGAATTTTGTTTTATTAAGATTCACTTTACTAAATGTACGCTCAACGTTTGCTTATGAAAGTGAATATATTTAGTAGGTATTGGTAAAGCTGCAGCTTCAGTTCCTCGTTTTATTTCTGAAATTTTTTACAAAATTATTCCAAATTTATTTCAGACTTTTAAAACACATCTTTAAGATTTCAATTCTCTGAACTCGGACTCCAAAATTTGTCTTTCATCTCTTGATACGAATTTTGGAAAGTGGTCTACAATTTCCATACACGATCCAAATATATTTTCAATTATGAATTTAGGATTAACTCTGTATAGATATTTAAACATCAACAACAAGGCAATTGAATTGTTATTTTACTATTATGCTTGACATTTCAAATAACAATATATATGTATGTCTATATGTATACATATGTATGATTATGAATAATCTTACTTGTTATGGTTGTCCTCTTTACTTCTTCGTAAAACAGATTTGTGATTACACAAATTATTAAAAAACGTAATTTTTAAGGGTAAAATCGGCAAATTGAAATTTTTGAGGTAAAAAATCATCAAAATGCCCTGGTCGTGAACAAGAACGCCCAATCTAGAACTTAGTCAATACATATTCAAAACTAAATCGTTTGTTAAGTGTAACTGCCATTTGTCGCAGACTTTTACAAAGAAAAAGCTCCAAATCTATTGTTCGAAATCCTTGGAGTTCAGAAGAGCAAGATCGTGAACGCAAGTTTTGGATAAAGCTTACTCAAGATTCATATTTTCACGCGGAAATTAAAACTCAATGGTCGCCAGCAATTAAGTTCTCATCCTCTCAGCAAGTTTATGCCATTTGGCTACTGCTTGTTGGCGGGCGGTTACGAAATGCTTTAATTGATCCAGATGCAAAGCATTCGATTTCGTTGCCACTCCAGTCAGCAATCATTAACTTATTGATAGCAGAACCGCATGAGAAGACTCTACATGGTGGTACCCAAGTCATGAGCGTATATTTATGGCAATCTTATTGGATACTAGGTAGTCGTTCAGCTATCAAATCCTTTAATCGTCGATGTGTTCGTTGTGAGAAAATCCGAAGAGCAACGGCTCGACAACTGACCAACTTCCAACAAATCGAATCACTCCTTCAAGGTCATTCATTGGTGTTGATTGTGCAGGCCCGTTGTTAGTTAAGACATGGCTAGGACGCGGTACAAAGCAATGTAGCGGATTGTTCGGAAAATTTTGTTGTTGAACAGTGTAAAATCTAAGTTCTATATTGCATCAAACTTTTTTTGTAAACCCTGTTTATCGTTAAATACCTCTACACTCTTCTAGGTAAGGATCAGTCGTTTTCTTGCATTCACCTCATTAGTTTGTCACCCGAGTATAGATGTGCCTTGGTTGGGCCTTTAGTATAGAAAATGAGTCAGTCGCGAGTCACACTAGACTAAGTATGCTGGCATAACATCACAGAAACAACAGAAAACTCATGTGATAGTGCAAGCGAGTACAAAATATATATACACAATGCTGAATAAGTATGTCTATACATAGTCATCTCTAAACACATGTTTTACAATGAACGCAGATAATGGTAATTGAATATAAAACTAAAATTTCGTTTAAGAGAAAAATTGTGAAACAATTAATAAAAACAAGTGTCAAGTGATTTTAAAATAATAATAAACTGTTTATAAATAGTAAAGTAATATACCAAAACTCCTAAATTGTGGCTGGCGGTCAATACTGTAAAGATATCAACACAAAAATGAAATTCTATAATATTAATTTTGTTTATATTATTTATTAAATAAATTTTTAGAAAATAAGGCTAAATTTTTAGAATATAAGATTCGTCGCAGTGATCATCACGTAATCAATCTGGATACATAATTTACTTGGGACTATGGGAGGCAAAACAAGTGCTTAGTGCATGGCTAAGGGGCTAAAAATACATGCTCACGAGTGTAATGAGGACGTTAAATTATAAATTGAGCCGGGAATGAGTTTCATTCAAGTCTTAGAAGATAGAGTCAAAAAAATCAATTTCGAATCAGTGATACAACTTAAGTTGTACAGATGCAACAACATTGGAAATTCCACAGACTTAGAAGTATATGGTACGTATAATTTATTTTTAACAAAAGCTATGCTTACAATAGATCTTTTATGAAATTTACTTATATACAATTTGTTATTCCATATATTTTCGTACTAGGCATTATGTTGACTTCAATGAATATTTCGAAGTGGACAAAACTACTGATAATTTCCAATAGATCTATCTGCCTATTCTATACCTCGATGTTAGTAATAGCTTCAAATCCTTTATGTTTACCAGTCCTACTAAATATATTATTTTTTATCTGATAATATTCTGTACAGATTTCAAGGTATTTATATTTGTCAACATATTTATTTATTAAAAACAAATAAGAACAATTTTCTATTACCTTTTATGAAATATCGTTTTTAAACATGACCGCCTTTGTCAATTTCAGTGACAAATAAGAATATTGGAAACCAATATTAAGGAAATCAATCTTTGGCTATAACACAAGTCATGGAAAACCTGCTGAACGAATGTTAGGCCGTTTTGATAACTTGCATGAAGTTCTAAAAACAATTAGTGAACTGCATTTGAAAGAAACGATTGTGTTGAAACAAGCAAGATCGTATCAAATGTAAGTATTATTCTGTTATAAAAAAATTTAAAACTTATAAATGAAATCTCCATCAGATTAATGGTGCATTAAACCTAATTTAAAAATATCGAAATTTCTCTATTTCTTTTAGGGTCACAGTGTCTACAAAGAATTGGCTAATGAAAAAGGTTATTGGAAACAAATTTTAAAGTAGCTGGAAAACATTAGAGTAGAAAATTGTTGAAGTAAATGCAATTGTGATGATGTAAGATTAAAAATTTATACGTATAAGAATATATTTATAATAAACCATGCTGTAATGTTTTTAAATTTATTCTACTCTCAATAAAAATTCAACTTCTTTAAATTGTAATACTAAATCTTATTTATTTATTAACAAATCTTGTATATGTGTAGGTTTCCACACCACCATAGAGGTACTACACTTAGTGCGTTGACAATTTTTTTTTAATGGCTGGCTTCGCCAATAGTCCTACATAACATAAGTATGAATAAGTATGAACATAAGGTAAAACTTACAGTTTTTCCTCGTTCCGAAAACCTGTTGCGATACATATATTCATATAAATCACTTTTCCCTCACTTTAATTAATTAAAAAAAAAAATACTTTCCTATTCTTTCTTCCATTTTTATATTTACTTGATCACTGGTGGAAAGGAGGAATAACTTCACCGTACTAATATCACTGTTTTAAATTATACACATCATATAAAATATGTTTTTTTTTGTACCATTCCTTTTTATAAACTTTAATTCCACATTCATTTTCCAAAACAACAGCCTGCTGCTGATGCTAAAGATTATTGAATGCAGTTCTATACACTTCTATTTACTTACCTGGTCGTATAATTCGGAAACAAATGAAGATTTTCTTCTTCTCCATACCATTTGCATATCGTTGGCTACTGAAAAATAAAAGAATTTTAGATATTATTGAATTTATATATGTATAAGAAAAATTTACTTACATATTTTCGCTGCTACCACCACCGATTTTATTGTTTTTCTGTAATTATTTTGGCATTTACACTATTGGTAATTCGTGGACGAAAGATAGATTATGTTTCCTCCATAAATTACCAATTTCAAACACTAAATCTTACGAGAATTTCATTAGTTTCAATTGTTTCCCAATAATCCTGCCAAGAAATTAAATTTTTTTATGTACAAATATATGTCATTTTATATCGACAAGAAAAAGGAAAGAGATAGCAGGAAAAGAAATTTGTCGTCACTATCGCAACATCGGTCAAAAACATTGTTGGCATTTTTAGTGAAGCGTCATTATTGGCGTAGTATTAGTTTTTAAGTCATAAGCTCAAAACTAAAATAACTCACTATAAAGTATAGCGAGCGCATGGCGCAAATCGATTCTTTGAAAAAAAAAAACGCCCACACCAGCCACGTTGTTTCCAAGAAAACATATCTTGTTAAAACTAGAAGAAGCATATCTTGTTTTCTTTATAGAGATCACATAGTTATTTGCGTGCTGTTAAAATGAAAACATATTGATATATTTGTTTGTTGCCTAATATTTCAACGTCAACGTATCTGACTAAAGAAAAAAACGTAATTTGCTTGTTGAATTTGTTACGTGGAGACATGGAGAAGTGCAAATGACTTGCTTTTCCTCAATCAGATACGATGACGTTCAATATATTAGGTGATAAATAAAAATATCAAAATCTTTTTTTGTTTTTTTCAGAGCCGACAACATGTAAGTATAGATGGAAAACACGACTCGATGCACACAACTATGTGATTGATGGCTTATTTTGTACGTCTCCAGAGCCCAGAGTCTAAAAAATCACCAACCAGCTTATAGCTAACTCATGACGCCCTCGTATTAAATCCATAATAAGCTAACTAAAAATGAGCTAGTTTGTGGTTAGCCTGAAACTGATGCAAAATGGGCGCAGTCATTCGTAGGACATTACATGTTAAAAATTATCCAGCGCTGGTATAGAAAATGAGTCAGTTGCGATTCACCCCTAGCTCATTTATGATCAACCATAAGTTAGCTTATGGTTAACTCAAATTCCGACAGGGTTCTTTTGCAAACAAACACACGAAAGGTGGAGGGTTATTTCTGTCTACTGCGCACATACACCCTAATTTTTTTAAAAACGCAAAAACTAATAAGGCTCCATTAGCGAGACGCTAAAACGCAAGCGCAGCACGCTAACGCAACTCCGCTTATAGAATGCTTAAAAACGCACCATGTTTTTACAGAAAAAATTTTGTATATACATATATATGTATGTATATGTACATACAACAAATTGTAGTGTTCAAAGTTAATTGAGTGGTAATATTAAAAAGAAGATATGTATATTATAAAATGGATATGAAAATATATATTTATTTGTTTAAACTTTTTACGTTTGTGCAAAACGTCACAGAATACTGTTTAGCTTGTGGTGTTTATCATTTAAAACAAAAACCAAAACAGCTGCTTGAAACAGTGATGGCACTTTCCTTTTTGCGTTTCTACAGAAAACGTACGAAATTTTATAAATAGTACAATATTTTATTTTAAATTTGTGATCGATGTAATATCTTTATTAATGTATAGCTAAATTATAATTTTACTAACACAAGACTACGATGCCTTAGATCCTGAGATTGACGAAGCCCTCAGTCATGAATATGCTTTCGAATTTTTCTGACATGCATTAGTGCGATATGGTGTTTATTGTTATCGGGTTGTCTCAATGGCATGGGACTGGTCGCTAAACATTACTGACACATTTACCTTTATGTACATACATAAATTACATTTGTAGTAATATTGGTACCACATAAATTTGTGCCCATGCGTTCATATATCTGCATGTACATCAGAGAACGAAATAGTGTACTTTTTTAGCCTTTGTGTAAACAAGTTTACATCAACGACATCGAAAAAAAGACATTGAAAAATGTATACATGCCACACCTTATACACAAATACATCTTGAGTGTACAGGCCTGTGCATTGAAAACATTGAATTCACTTTATGTCCGTATACACATTTGCGGTGATAACATTATATTTGTTTTTGGTTCTTTATAAAATTAATGTGTGGGACTATGAGGCGCCAAGAGTTTTTAAATAGACGCACACATAACAACAAACCCACAAAGAACAGATATACTCATAAAAAAGGGTCAAATAAAATATATTCATTTTTCGGGCAAGCAATAACATAAAACAACAGAAACGCGGCTATTTTCCATGAATTTGCTGTTTCATAATATAGAGGCTTGCCACTGTGAACTATGGCATCTCTATATACACGGAAATGTACGCAAGTACAGGCCGAAGGTGTACACAAAAAGAGTGTACACAACAAAAGAAAGGCAATGTTTAGAGGATGTGCATTGTACAGCGGGTGTACATTAAATTTTATTGTACACAATTTCGTTCTCTGATATACATACGTATTTATAAGATTAACCTACTATTGTACAAAATATATTTACAGTCTTTTGTGATTTTGTAAGGTACAACAAGTTATATAGCAAATTAATTTATTGAATATGCTATGTATATCTACAAATGTATCAACTAAATGTTCAAATATCAAACCAAACAAGAAGTACAAAAAAAAAACGCTTTTGTGCCGCACTCTCATTCAACATACATACATGCCATCACTCTTGCGTATTTCTGCGTAAAATTCTATTTTCTGCCTGCGCTGAGTTGCGTTTTTCAGCGTTGAATAAGCATTTTCGCAACTTTCCGTGTGAAAAATTGGATCAGCTGACGCGTTTGCGCAGCGTGGCGTCTCGCTAATTGGGCATATACAATCAAATGTGTACAACCATAATTTGCTTTGCAAATTAACTTTTCGTTAAATTTTATTTTTCTACGCCTAGTGCGAAACTGACCGCATTTTCCGTAAGTGGCCAACTGTTTATCTGTTGTTATTGACAATAATTTTTACATACACACATATCATAGACTGTAATACATGCACACAAGACAAGCCGCAATGTACGCCGAAATCAATTCTACAGAAAATTTAATAAATAATGTCAAAAATTAATTGAAACATATAATGTTTAACGTTTGCTTATGTGTATATATTATAGTGTTATAGCTTGGCCTTAAGGTTGTCGCAATGAGTACTTTGTGAACGCATTGAAAATAATTTTTTTTATACATATATGTTTTTTTTAAAGCGCACACAAAGCTCGAACGTGTATTGAAAAAATAGAGAGAGTGAGAGAGAGGTTGTCAAATTACTCAACGTACGTCAAAAGTTAAAAGTACTTTGCATTGACGGAGAAGTACTGTATGCAGGCCTGCCAGAAATTTTTCGTGAAAAATCAGCAAATTTCCAAAAAAAAATACCTGCATTATCAACACTTTCATTTCTTAAAATCGGCATTATGTTATATATTATTTTTACATATAAAAACTTTTTTTTATTAAAGAGAACAAAAACAATTCAATAATAAGCAATTTAAAAAAAATTATTTATAATTTTATTCATTTAGAATGATTTTTACTTAAAAAATATACAAAAGATCAACTTGGTTTTTATAGAATAGTTTAAATAATTAAGTTAAAATATACAAGTCTTTTCCAATAGTATTTCAGAACTTTGCTATTATATTTCAGAGTATACTAAAAATTATCTCTAGATTCTGAAATACGATTTCTAAAATACAATTAAAGATTTAGAATATTACCTAATATGTAACCGTAAATTCTCAAATTTTTGAACAAAATTCTTATATATTATTAAAAAATTCTGAAGAATGTGGTTTTTATAAATCAATTATAAATATCCAATTTGGATATTGTTATTAAATCGTTATTTATTTCGTTGTTAAAGCAATCAGAGTTTTGCAATTTCAAATAATCCTTACAATGAATAATTCCTAAAGCTTTATTTTTTAAGAAATATCGGTTCACTTTACTAAATGTACGCTCAACGTTTGCTTATGAAAGTGAATATATTTAGTAGGTATTGGTAAAGCTGCAGCTTCAGTTCCTCGTTTTATTTCTGAAATTTTTTACAAAATTATTCCAAATTTATTTCAGGCTTTTAAAACACATCTTCAAAATTTCAATTCTCTGAACTCAGACTCCAAAATTTGTCTTTCATCTCTTGATACGAATTTTGGAAACTGGTCTACAATTTCCATACACGATCCAAATATATTTTCAATTATGAATTTAGGATTAACTATGTATAAATATTTAAACATCAACAACAAGGCAATTGAATTGTTATTTTACTATTATGCTTGACATTTCAAATAACAATATATATGTATGTCTATATGTATACATATGTATGATTATGAATAATCTTACTTGTTATGGTTGTCCTCTTTACTTCTTCGTAAAACATATTTGTGATTACACAAATTATTAAAAAACGTAATTTTTAAGGGTAAAATCGGCAAATTGAATTTTTGAGGTAAAAAATCATCAAAATGTCGTGAACAAGAACGCCCAATCTAGAACTTAGTCAACACATATTCAAAACTAAATCGTTTGTTAAGTGTAACTGCCATTTGTCGCAGACTTTTACAAAGAAAAAGCTCCAAATCTATTGTTCGAAATCCTTGGAGTTCAGAAGAGCAAGATCGTGAACGCAAGTTTTGGATAAAGCTTACTCAAGATTCATATTTTCACGCGGAAATTAAAACTCAATGGTCGCCAGCAATTAAGTTCTCATCCTCTCAGCAAGTTTATGCCATTTGGCTACTGCTTGTTGGCTGGCGGCTACGAAATGCTTTAATTGATCCAGATGCAAAGCATTCGATTTCGTTGCTACTCAAGTCAGCAATCATTAACTTATTGATAGCAGAAGCGCATGAGAAGACTCTACATGGTGGTACCCAAGACATGAGCGTATATTTATGGCAATCTTATTGGATACTAGATAGTCGTTCGGCTATCAAATCGTTTAATCGTCGATATGTTCGTTGTGCGAAAATCCGAAGAGCAACGGCTCGACAACTGATGGACCAACTTCCAACAAATCGAATCACTCCTTCAAAGTCATTCATTGGTGTTGATTGTGCAGGCCCGTTGTTAGTTAAGACATGGCTAGGACGCGGTACAAAGCAATATAGCGGATTGTTCGGAAAATTTTGTTGTTGAACAGTGTAAAATCTAAGTTCTATATTGCATCAAACTTTTTTTGTAAACCCTGTTTATTGTTAAATACGTCTACACTCTTCTAGGTAAGGATCAGTCGTTTTCTTGCATTCACCTCATTAGTTTGTCACCCGAGTATAGATGTGCCTTGGTTGGGCCTTTAGTATAGAAAATGAGTCAGTCGCGAGTCACACTAGACTAAGTATGCTGGCATAACATCACAGAAACAACAGAAAACTCATGTGATAGTGGAAGCGAGTACAATATATATATATACACAATGCTGAATAAGTATGTCTATACATAGTCACCTCTAAACACATGTTTTACAATGTACGCAAATAATGGTAATTGAATATAAAACTAAAATTTCGTTTAAGAGCAAAATTGTGAAATAATTAATAAAAACAAGTGTCAAGTGATTTTAAGACAATATTAAACTGTTTATAAACAGTAAAGTAATATACCAAAACTCCTAAATTGTGGCTGCCGGTCAATACTGTAAAGAAATCAACACAAAAATGAGCCACGATTCCCAAAGAATTGAAATTCTATAATATTAATTTTGTTTATATTATTTATTAAATAAATTTTTAGAAAATGTGGCTAAATTTTTAGAATATAAGAATCGTCGCAGTGATCATCAGGTAATCAATCTGGATACATAATTTACTTGGGACTATGGGAGGCAAAACAAGTGCTTAGTGCATGGCTAAGGGGCTAAAAATACATGCTCACGGGTGTAATGAGGACGTTATTTATAAATTGAGCCGGGAATGAGTTTCATTGAAGTCACAGAAGATAGAGTCAAAAAAATCAATTTCGATTCAGTGATACAACTAAAGTTGAACTGCTGCAACAACATTGGAAATTCCACAGACTTAGAAGTAGGCGGTACGTATAATTTATTTTTAACAAAAGCTATGCTTACAATAGATCTTTTATTAAATTTACTCCATATATTTTCGTACTAGGCATTATGTTGACTTTAATGAATATTTAAGATCTATCTGCCTATTCTATACCTAGATGTTAGTGGTAGCTTCAAATCCTTTATGTTTACCAGTCCTACTAAATATATTATTTTTTATCTGATAATATTCTGTACAGATTTCAAGGTATTTATATTTGTCAACATATTTATTTATTAAAAACAAATAAGAACAATTTTCTATTATCTTTTATGAAATATGGTTTTTACACATGACCGCCTTTGTCAATTTCAGTGACAAATAAGAATATTGGAAACCAATATTAAGGAAATCAATCTATGGCTATAACACAAATCATGGAAAACCTGCTGAACGAATGTTAGACCGTTTTGATAACTTGCATGAAGTTCTAAAAGCAATTAGTGAACTGCATTTGAAAGAAACGATTGTGTTGAAACAAGCAAGATCGTATCAAATGTAAGTATTATTCTGTTATAAAAAAATTTAAAACTTATAAATGAAATCTCCATCAGATTAATGGTGCATTAAACCTAATTTTAAAATATCGAAATTTCTCTATTTCTTTTAGGGTCACAGTGTCTACAAAGAATTGGCTAATGAAAAAGGTTATTGGAAACAAATTTTAAAGTAGCTGGAAAACATTAGAGTAGAAAATTGTTGAAGTAATTGCAATTGTGATGATTTAAGTTTAAAAATGTATACGTATAAAAAATTATTTATAATAAACCATGCTGTAATGTATTTAAATTTATTTTACTCTCAATAAAAATTCAACTTTTTTAAAATGTAATACTAAATCTTATTTATTTATTAACAAATCTTGTATATAATGTGTCGGTTTCCACACCACCATAGAGGTACTACACTTAGTGCGTTGCCATTTTTTTTTAATGGTTGGCTTCGCCAATAGTCGTACATAACATAAGTATGAATAAGTATGAACATAAGGTAAAACTTACAGTTTTACCTTATGTTCCGAAAATCTGTTGCGATACATATATTCATATAAATCACTTTTCCCTCACTTTAATTAATTTAAGAAAATATACTTCCCTATTCTTTCTTCCATTTTTATATTTACTTGATCACTGGTGGAAAGGAGGAATAACATCACCGTACTAATATCACTGTTTTAAATTATACACATCACATAAAATATGTTTTTTTTGTACCATTCCTTTTTATAAACTTTAATTCCACATTCATTTTCCAAAACAACAGCCTGCTGCTGATGCTAAAGATTATTGAATGCAGTTCTATACACTTCTATTTACTTACCTGGTCGTATAATTCGGAAACAAATGAAGATTTTCTTCTTCTCCATACCATTTGCATATCGTTGGCTACTGAAAAATAAAAGAATTTTAGATATTATTGAATTTATATATGTATAAGAAAAATTTACTTACATATTTTCGCTGCTACCACCACCGATTTTATTGTTTTTCTGTAATTATTTTGGCATTTACACTATTGGTAATTCGTGGACGAAAGATAGATTATGTTTCCTCCATAAATTACCAATTTCAAACACTAAATCTTACGAGAATTTCATTATTTTCAATTGTTTCCCAATAATCCTGCCAAGAAATTTAATTTTTTTTATGTACAAATATATGTCATTTTATATCGACAAGAAAAAGGAAAGAGATAGCAGGCAAAGAAATTTGTCGTCACTATGGCAACATCGGTCAAAAACATTGTTGGCATTTTTAGTGAAGCGTCATTATTGGTGTAGTATTAGTTTTTAAGTTATAAGCTCAAAACTAAAATAACTCACTATAAAGTATAGCGAGCGCATGGCGCAAATCGATTCTTTGAAAAAAAAAACGCCCACACCCCACTTTAATAACAAGTTTGTAAGCAAATCAATTATGTTTGTAAACAAACCAGCCACGTTGTTTCCAAGAAAACATATCTTGTTAAAACTAGAAGAAGCATATCTTGTTTTCTTTATAGAGATCACATAGTTATTTACGTGCTGTTAAAATGAAAACATATTAATATATTTGTTTATTGCCTAATATTTGAACGTCAACGTATCTGATTGAAGAAAAAAACGTAATTTGCTTGTTGAATTTGTTGCGTGGAGACATGGAGAAGTGCAAATGACTTGTTTTTCCTCAATCAGATACGTTGACGTTCAATATATTAGGTGATAAATAAAAATATAAAAATCTTTTGATTTTCGTTAATCAGAGCCGACAACATGTACGTGTAGATGGAAAACACGACTCGGCATGAAAGCTTACTAAGTTACGTTGTGCCTTGGAATATTTATCATCATGTCTTTCTGAGATTTAAATTAAGTTCGAACAATAAGCCTATAAATCTGAGTTCGATTTAATATAGCAATATAACTGATCGTTGAAATAACCACCACATACAAATTTAAGTTAAGGCTTGAGCTGCCAATGAAAATTGGAAAACGTTCACATGTACTTATTTATAAAATTCAAACCAAAAAAGTTTGACTTAGTGACAAACACAATATACACATGAGCGCTGATGATGAAAGTGTTGCGACTTTGAATAAAACTGATGTTGACTTTCCTTTGTGCCTTAGAATATTTATCATCATGTCTTTCTGAGATTTAAGTTAAGTTCGAACAATTATGAATCTGAGTTCGACATAATAAATAATTATTTAATCTAACAAACAATTTCAGGTTTTTTGTTATTTATCGTTAACAAAAGGTGAAAATACGGAAAACTTTGACGAAAGTTCTTTCGTTGGATCTAATTCTGGGATATTACATTGACGGAGTGCATGGCAAGGTGCCAGTTTAAAAGGATTTTCGGTGCTTTAAAAGGTGGGATAATTACCTGGCTTAACGAATTATTTTTAATTTTAATTAATTTTCCTCAATTAATTTCTTGTCATTCACTAGATGCAATTCGTATTAATGGTGAAGACGAAATAGCATTAAGAAATTCAATAAAACTAATTAAAAAGCGAAATTAATGTTGTTTTTAGTGATATTATACACTAATATTCTCTTAAATAAAATGCCATAGATGAAAAACTTTTTTATCAAATCAAAGCAATAGTTTAGCTAGCCATAGGTGCATTCATTTTATTTGCGCTCTAAGTCAACCCATAAGAGTTTAGCAAATCACCAACCAGCTTACAGCTAACTCATGACGCCCTCGTATTAAATCCATAATAAGCTAACTAAAAATTAGCTAGTTTGTGGTTAGCCTGAAACTGATGCAAAATGAGCGCACTCATTCGTAGGACATTACATGTTAAGAATTATCCAGCGTTGGTATAGAAAATGAGTCAGTTGCGATTCACCACTAGCTCATTTATGATCAACCATAAGTTAGCTTATGGTTAACTCAAATTCCGACAGGGTGCTTTTGCAAACAAACACACGAATGGTGGAGGGTTATTTCTGTCTACTGCGCACAAATACCCTAATTTTTTTAAAACGCAAAAACTAATAAGGCTCCATTAGCGAGACGCTAAAACGCAAGCGCAGCGCTAACGCAACTCCGCTTATAGAATGCTTAAAAACGCACCATGTTTTTACAGAAAAAAATTTTGTATTTACATATATTTGTATGGATAAGTACATACAACAACTAGTAGTGTTCAAAGTTAATTGAGTGGTAATATTAAAAAAGAAGATATGTATGTATATTGTAAAATGGATATGGAAAATATATATTTATTGTTTAAACTTTTTACGTTTGTGCAAAACGTCACAGAAAGAATACTGTTTAGCTTGTGGTGTTTATCATTTAAAACAAAAACCAAACAGCTGCTTGAAACAGTGATGGCACTTTCCTTTTTGCGTTTCTACAGAAAACGTACGAAATTGCATAAATACTAAAATATTTTATTTTAAATTTGTGATCGATGTAATATGTTTATTATATGTATAGCTAAATTATAGTTTTTGTTTTCTGTGATTGTTTTACTAACACAAGACTGCGATGCCTTAGATCCCGAGATTGACGTCGCCCTCAATCATGAATATGGTTTCGAATTTTTTTGACGTGCATTAGTGCGACATGGTGTTTATTGTTATCAGGTTGTCTCAATGGCATAGCACTGGTCGCTAAACATTACCGACACATTTGCCTTTATGTACATAAATTACATTTGTAGTAATATTGGTACCACATAAATTTATGCCCATGCGTTCATATATCTGCATGTACATCAGAGAACGAAATAGTGTACTTTTTAGCCTTTGTGTAAACAAGTTTACATCAACGACATCGAAAAAAAAGACATTGAAAAATGTATACATACCACACCTTATACACAAATACTTCTTGAGTGTACAGGCCTGTGCTTTGAAAACATTGAATTCACTTTATGTCCGTATACACATTTGCGGTGATAACATTATATTTGTTTTTGGTTCTTTATAAAATTAATGTGTGGGATTATGGGGCGCCAAGAGTTTTTAAATAGACGCACACATAACAACAAACCCACAAAGAACAGATATACTCATAATCAAGGCAGATTAAACAGGTACTCGCACTAGTACAACAATCTACAACAGTAACAACCACACGTATTTTGTTGGTAGAACATTACATGGGAATGTCAAAATCTTATGACATTTGCTTGAAAAATACATGGCTGAATAAATGTCATTTCAATGTTTTGTGTTCATGAAGGTAGACGAGGCAGATTAAGGTAATTATTAATTTTATAAATTGAAATATATTATATGCTAAAATGTTTCTTGTTCTTTTAGCTTTCCTTTTGTTGAGATCCATCTGCTTTTGTTGGTGGCAGTCCATTTTTGTTTTCTAAGGAATACGATGTGTTATTTTCTTGGTGGAGAAATTCTTATATTGGATGAGAGTCGTAATGCTTTATTCAAGCGTAAAAATTTTGTCTGTGCCTTGCTGGGCTTTTCTGCGGTTTAGAATCAATTTTCTTCAAGTTATATATGTTGACGACCAGTAAAATCTTAGATGGTTATTAATATCTTCAATGTACGTCAGCAGGACTATGATGTTTTTGAAGCCCCAATCAAATGTGTTAATATGCGGTTTAGAATCCATTTTCTTCAAGTTATATATGTTGACGACAAGTAAAATCTCAGATGGTTATTAATATTTTCAATGTACGGCAGCAGGAGTATGATGTTCTTGAAGCCCCAATCAAATGTGTTAATATGCGGTTTAAAATCCATTTTCTTCAAGTTATATATGTTGACGACAAGTAAAATCGCAGATGGTTATTAATATTTTCAATGTACGGCAGCAGGAGTATGATGTTCTTGAAGCCCCAATCAAATGTGTCATATGCGTGTATTCGCTAATATCAATACTTAAGATATTCTGCACATCACTATGGCCATTAGGAAAATAATCACTGCATTTGAGAGCACTGTGGATACAAAAAACCGATTAAGGTAATTATTAATTTTATAAATTGAGATATATTATATGCTAAAATGTTTCTTGTTCTTTTAGCTTTCCTTTTGTTTATACAGAACACGAATTTCTACATGAGATCCATCTGCTCAAATGTAATGTTTCCCCGTCAAATGTTTTAGTTCATAAACATATACCTCCTTTTGCGGATCCTATTCTAAACGTATGTAATTAGAGGCCAATTTTACATGATTTCCTTTAGATCCATGGGCATTTTGCATTGACTTGAAAAATTCTAAATTGTCTTCTTTGGTGTCTTTGAAATAAGCTAGTTCGTAAGTTTTATTCAACTTGACTTTCCTGTGTGCCTAGGAATATTTATCATGTCTTTCTGAGATTTTAAATACGTTAGAACAATTAGCTTATATAAATATTAATATAGCAAAAACAAATGTTCATTAAATTAATAGCATTAAAATTTTGGTTATATAAATGTACACATATATACATATATGTAATAATAATTATTTTTGTTAAAACTGTTAGTAACACGAGCGCATATGGCCTGGTTACCGGCGCCTTTTTTGCATATATTTTATGAATTAATTTGTAAAGTATATTACTTATAAATAAATAAAACGAATAATTTGCAAAATATTTTATTTCAAAAAGAAAAGCCTGCATTTATTATGCTTGCATTTCATTGGTTCTTACACCAAATCTTCAGTAGACTTTTACCAAAAACAAACAAATTAATTGCTATTTTAAAATAAAGTTTTTGTTTGTTTTTGGTCAAGTATGTCTATATGCAGGCATTTATTGGATATGATGATGATGATGCGATAGTGATGATGATGATGACTATTATTCTAAAATGGACGATAAAAACCTAGTTATACATGTGAAAAAATCAACATCCGCAAAAGCAGGTGGGATATCTCTCAACGCTACTTGTGGTATAGCATTGGGCATTAGATAAATTCTACCACCTTTGATGATGTGTCCCGGATGAAAGTGATCCGAACATATCGACGAAGTGGCAGAGAATTGCATGTTGCAAATTTCACTCCACTTGTCGCGTCTGCGCTTATCACTGGGAACAGTGAATAAGGTCACATTCGCTTCCTTTTTATTTGTCTGAAATAACAATTAATTTTAATTTCATAAATTTAATTTCTAAAGTTAAAACTTTTTTCACCTTTTCAAATTAATAAATTATGAATAAAATCTTAATCACTTATATATATCAATATGACTCAAATATAAGTATGTATATATATATATATATATATATATATATATATAGATATAATTTATTTTTACTTTTTATATATATAATTTATTTTCACTTTTATTCACTGCCTTGGCTTGCTCTTACATTTTTTAACTTTTGCTTTTTTTCTATTGAAATATAAAGCTTGTAAATAAACTTTTGACATTTTGCTGGTACGTAAACAAAAGCCAGCTGCGCTACCGAAAGTACCTGTTTAATCTGCCTTGCTCATAATAAAAAGGGTCAAATAAAATATATTAATTTTTCGGGCAAGCAATAACATAAAACAAAAGAAACGCGGCTATTTTCCACGATTTTGCTGCATTTTGCATATTTTGCAAATGAAATTTAATGTGAAAGAGGTAAGTATACTTTCATGATATAGAGGCTTGCCACTTTGAAATATGGCATATCCATATACACGGAAATGTACGCAAGTACAGACCGAAGGTGTACACAAAAAAAGTGTACACAACGAAAGAAAGGCAATGTATAGAGGATGTAAATTGTACAGAGGGTGTACATTAAATTTTATTGTACACAATTTCGTTCTCTGATATAGATACGTATTTATAAGATTAACCTACTATTGTACAAAATATATTTACAGTCTTTTGTGATTTTGTAAGGTACAACAAGTTATATAGCAAATTAATTTATTCAATATGCTATGTATATCTACAAATGTATCAACTAAATGTTCAAATATCAAACCAAACAAGAAGTACAAAAAAAAAACGCTTTTGTGCCGCACTCTCATTCAACATACATACATGCCATCACTCTTGCGTATTTCTGCGTAAAATTCTATTTTCTGCCTGCGCTGAGTTGCGTTTTTCAGCGTTGAATAAGCATTTTCGCAACTTTCCGTGTGAAAAATTGGATCAGCTGACGCGTTTGCGCAGCGTGGCGTCTCGCTAATTGGGCATATACAATCAAATGTGTACAACCATAATTTGCTTTGCAAATTAACTTTTCGTTAAATTTTATTTTTCTACGCCTAGTGCGAAACTGACCGCATTTTCCGTAAGTGGCCAACTGTTTATCTGTTGTTATTGACAATAATTTTTACATACTTACAGTTTTACCTTATGTTCCGAAAATCTGTTGCGATACATATATTCATATAAATCACTTTTCCCTCACTTTAATTAATTTAAGAAAAAATACTTCCCTATTCTTTCTTCCATTTTTATATTTACTTGATCACTGGTGGAAAGGAGGAATAACTTCACCGTACTAATATCACTGTTTTAAATTATACACATCACATAAAATATGTTTTTTTTTGTACCATTCCTTTTTATAAACTTTAATTCCACATTCATTTTCCAAAACAACAGCCTGCTGCTGATGCTAAAGATTATTGAATGCAGTTCTATACACTTCTATTTACTTGCCTGGTCATATAATTCGGAAACAAATGAAGATTTTCTTCTTCTCCATACCATTTGCATATCGTTGGCTACTGGAAAATAAAAGAATTTTAGATATTATTGAATTTATATATGTATAAGAAAAATTTACTTACATATTTTCGCTGCTACCACCACCGATTTTATTGTTTTTCTGTAATTATTTTGGCATTTACACTATTGGTAATTCGTGGACGAAAGATAGATTATGTTTCCTCCATAAATTACCAATTTCAAACACTAAATCTTACGAGAATTTCATTATTTTCAATTGTTTCCCAATAATCCTGCCAAGAAATTTAATTTTTTTTATGTACAAATATATGTCATTTTATATCGACAAGAAAAAGGAAAGAGATAGCAGGCAAAGAAATTTGTCGTCACTATGGCAACATCGGTCAAAAACATTGTTGGCATTTTTAGTGAAGCGTCATTATTGGTGTAGTATTAGTTTTTAAGTTATAAGCTCAAAACTAAAATAACTCTCTATAAAGTATAGCGAGCGCATGGCGCAAATCGATTCTTTGAAAAAAAAAAACGCCCACACCCCACTTTAATAACAAGTTTGTAAACAAATCAATTATGTTTGTAAACAAACCAGCCACGTTGTTTCCAAGAAAACATATCTTGTTAAAACTAGAAGAAGCATATCTTGTTTTCTTTATAGAGATCACATAGTTATTTACGTGCTGTTAAAATGAAAACATATTAATATATTTGTTTATTGCCTAATATTTGAACGTCAACGTATCTGATTGAAGAAAAAAACGTAATTTGCTTGTTGAATTTGTTGCGTGGAGACATGGAGAAGTGCAAATGACTTGTTTTTCCTCAATCAGATACGATGACGTTCAATATATTAGGTGATAAATAAAAATATAAAAATCTTTTGATTTTCGTTAATCAGAGCCGACAACATGTACGTGTAGATGGAAAACACGACTCGACACGAAAGCTTACTAAGTTACGTTGTGCCTTGGAATATTTATCATCATGTCTTTCTGAGATTTAAATTAAGTTCGAACAATAAGCCTATAAATCTGAGTTCGATTTAATATAGCAATATAACTGATCGTTGAAATAATCACCACATACAAATTTAAGCTAAGGCTTGAGCTGCCAATGAAAATTGGAAAACGTTCACATGTACTTATTTATAAAATTCAAACCAAAAAAGTTTGACTTAGTGACAAACACAATATACACATGAGCGCTGATGATGAAAGTGTTGCGACTTTGAATAAAACTGATGTTGACTTTCCTTTGTGCCTTAGAATATTTATCATCATGTCTTTCTGAGATTTAAGTTAAGTTCGAACAATTATGAATCTGAGTTCGACATAATAAATAATTATTTAATCTAACAAACAATTTCAGGTTTTTTGTTATTTATCGTTAACAAAAGGTGAAAATACGGAAAACTTTGACGAAAGTTCTTTCGTTGGATCTAATTCTGGGATATTACATTGACGGAGTGCATGGCAAGGTGCCAGTTTAAAAGGATTTTCGGTGCTTTAAAAGGTGGGATAATTAGCTGGCTTAACGAATTATTTTTAATTTTAATTAATTTTCCTCAATTAATTTCTTGTCATTCACTAGATGCAATTCGTATTAATGGTGAAGACGAAATAGCATTAAGAAATTCAATAAAACTAATTAAAAAGCGAAATTAATGTTGTTTTTAGTGATATTATACACTAATATTCTCTTAAATAAAATGCCATAGATGAAAAACTTTTTTATCAAATCAAAGCAATAGTTTAGCTAGCCATAGGTGCATTCATTTTATTTGCGCTCTAAGTCAACCCATAAGAGTTTAGCAAATCACCAACCAGCTTACAGCTAACTCATGACGCCCTCGTATTAAATCCATAATAAGCTAACTAAAAATTAGCTAGTTTGTGGTTAGCCTGAAACTGATGCGAAATGAGCGCACTCATTCGTAGGACATTACATGTTAAGAATTATCCAGCGTTGGTATAGAAAATGAGTCAGTTGCGATTCACCACTAGCTCATTTATGATCAACCATAAGTTAGCTTATGGTTAACTCAAATTCCGACAGGGTGCTTTTGCAAACAAACACACGAATGGTGGAGGGTTATTTCTGTCTACTGCGCACAAATACCCTAATTTTTTTAAAACGCAAAAACTAATAAGGCTCCATTAGCGAGACGCTAAAACGCAAGCGCAGCGCTAACGCAACTCCGCTTATAGAATGCTTAAAAACGCACCATGTTTTTACAGAAAAAAATTTTGTATTTACATATATTTGTATGGATAAGTACATACAACAACTAGTAGTGTTCAAAGTTAATTGAGTGGTAATATTAAAAAAGAAGATATGTATGTATATTGTAAAATGGATATGGAAAATATATATTTATTGTTTAAACTTTTTACGTTTGTGCAAAACGTCACAGAAAGAATACTGTTTAGCTTGTGGTGTTTATCATTTAAAACAAAAACCAAACAGCTGCTTGAAACAGTGATGGCACTTTCCTTTTTGCGTTTCTACAGAAAACGTACGAAATTGCATGAATACTAAAATATTTTATTTTAAATTTGTGATCGATGTAATATGTTTATTATATGTATAGCTAAATTATAGTTTTTGTTTTCTGTGATTGTTTTACTAACACAAGACTGCGATGCCTTAGATCCCGAGATTGACGTCGCCCTCAATCATGAATATGGTTTCGAATTTTTTTGACGTGCATTAGTGCGACATGGTGTTTATTGTTATCAGGTTGTCTCAATGGCATAGCACTGGTCGCTAAACATTACCGACACATTTGCCTTTATGTACATAAATTACATTTGTAGTAATATTGGTACCACATAAATTTATGCCCATGCGTTCATATATCTGCATGTACATCAGAGAACGAAATAGTGTACTTTTTAGCCTTTGTGTAAACAAGTTTACATCAACGACATCGAAAAAAAAGACATTGAAAAATGTATACATACCACACCTTATACACAAATACTTCTTGAGTGTACAGGCCTGTGCTTTGAAAACATTGAATTCACTTTATGTCCGTATACACATTTGCGGTGATAACATTATATTTGTTTTTGGTTCTTTATAAAATTAATGTGTGGGATTATGGGGCGCCAAGAGTTTTTAAATAGACGCACACATAACAACAAACCCACAAAGAACAGATATACTCATAATCAAGGCAGATTAAACAGGTACTCGCACTAGTACAACAATCTACAACAGTAACAACCACACGTATTTTGTTGGTAGAACATTACATGGGAATGTCAAAATCTTATGACATTTGCTTGAAAAATACATGGCTGAATAAATGTCATTTCAATGTTTTGTGTTCATGAAGGTAGACGAGGCAGATTAAGGTAATTATTAATTTTATAAATTGAAATATATTATATGCTAAAATGTTTCTTGTTCTTTTAGCTTTCCTTTTGTTGAGATCCATCTGCTTTTGTTGGTGGCAGTCCATTTTTGTTTTCTAAGGAATACGATGTGTTATTTTCTTGGTGGAGAAATTCTTATATTGGATGAGAGTCGTAATGCTTTATTCAAGCGTAAAAATTTTGTCTGTGCCTTGCTGGGCTTTTCTGCGGTTTAGAATCAATTTTCTTCAAGTTATATATGTTGACGACCAGTAAAATCTTAGATGGTTATTAATATCTTCAATGTACGTCAGCAGGACTATGATGTTTTTGAAGCCCCAATCAAATGTGTTAATATGCGGTTTAGAATCCATTTTCTTCAAGTTATATATGTTGACGACAAGTAAAATCTCAGATGGTTATTAATATTTTCAATGTACGGCAGCAGGAGTATGATGTTCTTGAAGCCCCAATCAAATGTGTTAATATGCGGTTTAAAATCCATTTTCTTCAAGTTATATATGTTGACGACAAGTAAAATCTCAGATGGTTATTAATATTTTCAATGTACGGCAGCAGGAGTATGATGTTCTTGAAGCCCCAATCAAATGTGTCATATGCGTGTATTCGCTAATATCAATACTTAAGATATTCTGCACATCACTATGGCCATTAGGAAAATAATCACTGCATTTGAGAGCACTGTGGATACAAAAAACCGATTAAGTTAATTATTAATTTTATAAATTGAGATATATTATATGCTAAAATGTTTCTTGTTCTTTTAGCTTTCCTTTTGTTTATACAAAACACGAATTTCTACATGAGATCCATCTGCTCAAATGTAATGTTTCCCCGTCAAATGTTTTAGTTCATAAACATATACCTCCTTTTGCGGATCCTATTCTAAACGTATGTAATTAGAGGCCAATTTTACATGATTTCCTTTAGATCCATGGGCATTTTGCATTGACTTGAAAAATTCTAAATTGTGTTCTTTGGTGTCTTTGAAATAAGCTAGTTCGTAAGTTTTATTCAACTTGACTTTCCTGTGTGCCTAGGAATATTTATCATGTCTTTCTGAGATTTTAAATACGTTAGAACAATTAGCTTATATAAATATTAATATAGCAAAAACAAATGTTCATTAAATTAATAGCATTAAAATTTTGGTTATATAAATGTACACATATATACATATATGTAATAATAATTATTTTTGTTAAAACTGTTAGTAACACGAGCGCATATGGCCTGGTTACCGGCGCCTTTTTTGCATATATTTTATGAATTAATTTGTAAAGTATATTACTTATAAATAAATAAAACGAATAATTTGCAAAATATTTTATTTCAAAAAGAAAAGCCTGCATTTATTATGCTTGCATTTCATTGGTTCTTACACCAAATCTTCAGTAGACTTTTACCAAAAACAAACAAATTAATTGCTATTTTAAAATAAAGTTTTTGTTTGTTTTTGGTCAAGTATGTCTATATGCAGGCATTTATTGGATATGATGATGATGATGCGATAGTGATGATGATGATGACTATTATTCTAAAATGGACGATAAAAACCTAGTTATACAAGTGAAAAAATCAACATCCGCAAAAGCAGGTGGGATATCTCTCAACGCTACTTGTGGTATAGCATTGGGCATTAGATAAATTCTACCACCTTTGATGATGTGTCCCGGATGAAAGTGATCCGAACATATCGACGAAGTGGCAGAGAATTGCATGTTGCAAATTTCACTCCACTTGTCGCGTCTGCGCTTATCACTGGGAACAGTGAATAAGGTCACATTCGCTTCCTTTTTATTTGTCTGAAATAACAATTAATTTTAATTTCATAAATTTAATTTCTAAAGTTAAAACTTTTTTCACCTTTTCAAATTAATAAATTATGAATAAAATCTTAATCACTTATATATATCAATATGACTCAAATATAAGTATGTATATATATATATATATATATATATATATATATATATATATATATATATATAGATATAATTTATTTTTACTTTTTATATATATAATTTATTTTCACTTTTATTCACTGCCTTGGCTTGCTCTTACATTTTTTAACTTTTGCTTTTTTTCTATTGAAATATAAAGCTTGTAAATAAACTTTTGACATTTTGCTGGTACGTAAACAAAAGCCAGCTGCGCTACCGAAAGTACCTGTTTAATCTGCCTTGCTCATAATAAAAAGGGTCAAATAAAATATATTAATTTTTCGGGCAAGCGATAACATAAAACAAAAGAAACGCGGCTATTTTCCACGATTTTGCTGCATTTTGCATATTTTGCAAATGAAATTTAATGTGAAAGAGGTAAGTATTCTTTCATGATATAGAGGCTTGCCACTTTGAAATATGGCATATCCATATACACGGAAATGTACGCAAGTACAGACCGAAGGTGTACACAAAAAAAGTGTACACAACGAAAGAAAGGCAATGTATAGAGGATGTAAATTGTACAGAGGGTGTACATTAAATTTTATTGTACACAATTTCGTTCTCTGATATAGATACGTATTTATAAGATTAACCTACTATTGTACAAAATATATTTACAGTCTTTTGTGATTTTGTAAGGTACAACAAGTTATATAGCAAATTAATTTATTCAATATGCTATGTATATCTACAAATGTATCAACTAAATGTTCAAATATCAAACCAAACAAGAAGTACAAAAAAAAACGCTTTTGTGCCGCACTCTCATTCAACATACATACATGCCATCACTCTTGCGTATTTCTGCGTAAAATTCTATTTTCTGCCTGCGCTGAGTTACGTTTTTCAGCGTTGAATAAGCATTTTCGCAACTTTCCGTGTGAAAAATTGGATCAGCTGACGCGTTTGCGCAGCGTGGCGTCTCGCTAATTGGGCATATACAATCAAATGTGTACAACCATAATTTGCTTTGCAAATTAACTTTTCGTTAAATTTTATTTTTCTACGCCTAGTGCGAAACTGACCGCATTTTCCGTAAGTGGCCAACTGTTTATCTGTTGTTATTGACAATAGTTTTTACATACACACATATCATAGACTGTAATACATGCACACAAGACAAGCCGCAATGTACGCCGAAATCAATTCTACAGAAAATTTAATAAATAATGTCAAAAATTAATTGAAACATATAATGTTTAACGTTTGCTTATGTGTATATATTATAGTGTTATAGCTTGGCCTTAAGGTTGTCGCAATGAGTACTTTGTGAACGGATTGAAAATAATTTTTTTTATACATATATGTTTTTTTTAAAGCACACACAAAGCTCGAACGTGTATTGAAAAAATAGAGAGAGTGAGAGAGGTTGTCAAATTACTCAACGTACGTCAAAAGTTAAAAGTACTTTGCATTGTCGGAGAAGTACTGTATGCAGGCCTGCCAGAAATTTTTCGTGAAAAATCAGCAAATTTCCAAAAAAAAAAATACCTGCATTATCAACACTTTCATTTCTTAAAATCGGCATTATGTTATATATTATTTTTACATATAAAAACTTTTTTTTATTAAAGAGAACAAAAACAATTCAATAATAAGCAATTTAAAAAAAATTATTTATAATTTTATTCATTTAGAATGATTTTTACTTACAAAATATACAAAAGATCAACTTGGTTTTTATAGAATAGTTTAAATAATTAAGTTAAAATATACAAGTCTTTTCCAATAGTATTTCAGAACTTTGCTATTATATTTCAGAGTATACTAAAAATTATCTCTAGATTCTGAAATACGATTTCTAAAATACAATTAAAGATTTAGAATATTACCTAATATGTAACCGTAAATTCTCAAATTTTTGAACAAAATTCTTATATATTATTAAAAAATTCTGAAGAATGTGGTTTTTATAAATCAATTATAAATATCCAACTTGGACATTGTTATTAAATCGTTATTTATTTCGTTGTTAAAGCAATCAGAGTTTTGCAATTTCAAATAATCCTTACAATGAATAATTCCTTCTAAAGCTTTATTTTTTAAGAAATATCGGTTCACTTTACTAAATGTACGCTCAACGTTTGCTTATGAAAGTGAATATATTTAGTAGGTATTGGTAAAGCTGCAGCTTCAGTTCCTCGTTTTATTTCTGAAATTTTTTACAAAATTATTCCAAATTTATTTCAGGCTTTTAAAACACATCTTCAAAATTTCAATTCTCTGAACTCAGACTCCAAAATTTGTCTTTCATCTCTTGATACGAATTTTGGAAACTGGTCTACAATTCTCATACACGATCCAAATATATTTTCAATTATGAATTTAGGATTAACTATGTATAAATATTTAAACATCAACAACAAGGCAATTGAATTGTTATTTTACTATTATGCTTGACATTTCAAATAACAATATATATGTATGTCTATATGTATACATATGTATGATTATGAATAATCTTACTTGTTATGGTTGTCCTCTTTACTTCTTCGTAAAACATATTTGTGATTACACAAATTATTAAAAAACGTAATTTTTAAGGGTAAAATCGGCAAATTGAAATTTTTGAGGTAAAAAATCATCAAAATGTCGTGAACAGGAACGCCCAATCTAGAACTTAGTCAACACATATTCAAAACTAAATCGTTTGTTAAGTGTAACTGCCATTTGTCGCAGACTTTTACAAAGAAAAAGCTCCAAATCTATTGTTCGAAATCCTTGGAGTTCAGAAGAGCAAGATCGTGAACGCAAGTTTTGGATAAAGCTTACTCAAGATTCATATTTTCACGCGGAAATTAAAACTCAATGGTCGCCAGCAATTAAGTTCTCATCCTCTCAGCAAGTTTATGCCATTTGGCTACTGCTTGTTGGCGGGCGGCTACGAAATGCTTTAATTGATCCAGATGCAAAGCATTCGATTTCGTTGCTACTCAAGTCAGCAATCATTAACTTATTGATAGCAGAAGCGCATGAGAAGACTCTACATGGTGGTACCCAAGTCATGTGCGTATATTTATGGCAATCTTATTGGATACTAGGTAGTCGTTCGGCTATCAAATCGTTTAATCGTCGATGTGTTCGTTGTGCGAAAATCCGAAGGGCAACGGCTCGACAACTGATGGACCAACTTCCAACAAATCGAATCACTCCTTCAAAGTCATTCATTGGTGTTGATTGTGCAGGCCCGTTGTTAGTTAAGACATGGCTAGGACGCGGTACAAAGCAATATAGCGGATTGTTCGGAAAATTTTGTTGTTGAACAGTGTAAAATCTAAGTTCTATATTGCATCAAACTTTTTTTGTAAACCCTGTTTATTGTTAAATACGTCTACACTCTTCTAGGTAAGGATCAGTCGTTTTCTTGCATTCACCTCATTAGTTTGTCACCCGAGTATAGATGTGCCTTGGTTGGGCCTTTAGTATAGAAAATGAGTCAGTCGCGAGTCACACTAGACTAAGCATGCTGGCATAACATCACAGAAACAACAGAAAACTCATGTGATAGTGCAAGCGAGTACAATATATATATACACAATGCTGAATAAGTATGTCTACACATAGTCATCTCTAAACACATGTTTTACAATGTACGCAAATAATGGTAACTGAATATAAAACTAAAATTTCGTTTAAAAGAAAAATTGTGAAATAATTAATAAAAACAAGTGTCAAGTGATTTTAAGACAATATTAAACTGTTTATAAACAGTAAAGTAATATACCAAAACTCCTAAATTGTGGCTGGCGGTCAATACTGTAAAGAAATCAACACAAAAATGAGCCACGATTCCCAAAGAATTAAAATTCTATAACATTAATTTTGTTTATATTATTTATTAAATAAATTTTTGGAAAATGTGGCTAAATTTTTAGAATATAAGAATCGTCGCAGTGATCATCACGTAATCAATCTGGATACATAATTTACTTGGGACTATGGGAGGCAAAACAATTGCTTAGTGCATGGCTAAGGGGCTAAAAATACATGCTCACGGGTGTATTGAGGACGTTAAATTATAAATTGAGCCGGGAATGAGTTTCATTCAAGTCTTAGAAGATAGAGTCAAAAAAATCAATTTCGAATCAGTGATACAACTTAAGTTGTACAGATGCAACAACATTGGAAATTCCACAGACTTAGAAGTATATGGTACGTATAATTTATTTTTAACAAAAGCTATGCTTACAATAGATCTTTTATGAAATTTACTTATATACAATTTGTTATTCCATATATTTTCGTACTAGGCATTATGTTGACTTCAATGAATATTTCGAAGTGGACAAAACTACTGATAATTTCCAATAGATCTATGTGCCTATTCTATACCTCGATGTTAGTGATAGCTTCAAATGCTTTATGTTTACCAGTCCTACTAAATATATTATTTTTTATATGATAATATTCTGTACAGATTTCAAGGTATTTATATTTGTCAACATATTTATTTATTAAAAACAAATAAGAACAATTTTCTATTACCTTTTATGAAATATCGTTTTTACACATGACCGCCTTTGTCAATTTCAGTGACAAATAAGAATATTGGAAACCAATATTAAGGAAATCAATCTTTGGCTATAACACAAGTCATGGAAAACCTGCTGAACGAATGTTAGACCGTTTTGATAACTTGCATAAAGTTCTAAAAGCAATTAGTGAACTGCATTTGAAAGAAACGATTGTGTTGAAACAAGCAAGATCGTATCAAATGTAAGTATTATTCTGTTATAAAAAAATTTAAAACTTATAAATGAAATCTCCATCAGATTAATGGTGCATTAAACCTAATTTAAAAATATCGAAATTTCTCTATTTCTTTTAGGGTCACAGTGTCTACAAAGAATTGGCTAATGAAAAAGGTTATTGGAAACAAATTTGAAAGTAGCCGGAAAACATTAGAGTAGAAAATTGTTGAAGTAAATGCAATTGTGATGATTTAAGATTAAAAATGTATACGTATAAAAAAATATTTATAATAAACCAAGCTATAATGTTTTTAAATTTATTTTACTCTCAATAAAAATTTAACTTCTTTAAAATGTAATACTAAATCTTATTTATTTATTAACAAATCTTGTATACAATGTGTAGGTTTCCACACCACCATAGAGGTACTACACTTAGTGCGTTGACAATTTTTTTTTTAATGGCTGGCTTCGCCAATAGTCCTACATAACATAAGTATGAACATAAGGTAAAACTTACAGTTTTTCCTAGTTCCGAAAACCTATTGCAATACATATATTCATATAAATCACTTTTCCCTCACTTTAATTAATTTAAGAAAAAATACTTCCCTATTCTTTCTTCCATTTTTATATTTACTTGATCACTGGTGGAAAGGAGGAATAACTTCACCGTACTAATATCACTGTTTTATATTATACACATCACATAAAATATGTTTTTTTTTGTACCATTCCATTTTGTAAACTTTAATTCCACATTCATTTTCCAA
Source organism: Linnaemya vulpina (assembly GCA_963675445.1). Taxonomy (NCBI): domain Eukaryota; kingdom Metazoa; phylum Arthropoda; class Insecta; order Diptera; family Tachinidae; genus Linnaemya; species Linnaemya vulpina. Next base: position 39,205,617 of record OY776276.1, read on the forward strand.
AACAACAGCCTGCTGCTGATGCTAGAGATTATTGAATGAGGTTCTATACACTTCTATTTACTTACCTGGTCGTATAATTCGGAAACAACTGAGGATTTTCTTCTTCTCCATACCATTTGCATATCGTTGGCTACTGAAAAATAAACGAATTTAAGATATTATTGAATTTATATATGTATAAGAAAAATTTACTAACATATTTTCGCTGCTACCACCACCGATTTTATTGTTTTTCTGTAATTATTTTGGCATTTACACTATTGGTAATTCGTGGACGAAAGATAGATTATGTTTCCTCCATAAATTACCAATTTCAAACACTAAATCTTACGAGAATTTCATTATTTTCAATTGTTTCCCAATAATCCTGCCAAGAAATTAAATTTTTTTTATGTACAAATATATGTCATTTTATATCGACAAGAAAAAGGAAAGAGATAGCAGGCAAAGAAATTTGTCGTCACTATGGCAACATCCGTCAAAAACATTGTTGGCATTTTTAGTGAAGCGTCATTATTGGCGTAGTATTAGTTTTTAAGTTATAAGCTCAAAACTAAAATAACTCACTATAAAGTATAGCGAGCGCATGGCGCAAATCGATTCTTTGAAAAAAAAAACGCCCACACCCCACTTTAATAACAAGTTTGTAAACAAATCAACTATGTTCGTAAACAAACCAGCCACGTTGTTTCCAAGAAAACATATCTTGTTAAAACTAGAAGAAGCATATCTTGTTTTCTTTACAGAGATCACATAGTTATTTACGTGCTGTTAAAATGAAAACATATTAATATATTTGTTTATTGCCTAATATTTGAACGTCAACGTATCTGATTGAAGAAAAAAACGTAATTTGCTTGTTGAATTCGTTGCGTGGAGACATGGAGAATTGCAAATGACTTGTTTTTCCTCAATCAGATACGATGACGTTCAATATATTAGGTGATAAATAAAAATATAAAAATCTTTTGATTTTCGTTAATCAGAGCCGACAACATGTACGTGTAGATGGAAAACACGACTCCATGCACACAACTATGTGATTGATGGCTTATTTTGTACGTCTCCAGAGCCCATAATGTGCTTAAGCTACCGCAAGCGAATATGCAAATACATACACGCTTGTGAAGAAAACAAGATACCATACTTTTGGATTTTCCCTTCGAATCCAATATGGCTGACTGTATACAAGCAATGCAAACTGCTCAGCTGATAAATACAGTTTTAAAACGGTTACAACATTTTTTGGTTTGCTTACAAGCTTACCATATGCACGTTATTTCTGAGAAGGTATTGGTGCCATGTGCTCGCTATGTATTTTGGGGGTAGTGTGAACTATTCGTTTATAACTTCAAAACTATGAAAGTGCGCCCAATGCTACGACCTCTAATCGAAAGCTCACTAAGTTACGTTGTGCCTTGGAATATTTATCATCATGTCTTTCTGAGATTTAAATTAAGTTCGAACAATAAGCCTATAAATCTGAGTTCGATTTAATATAGCAATATAAATGATCGTTGAAATAACCACCACATACAAATTTAAGCTAAGGCTTGAGCTACCAATGAAAATTGGGAAACGTTCACATGTACTTAATTATAAAATTCAAACCAAAAAAGTTTGACTTAGTGACAAACACAATATACACATGAGCGCTGATGATGAAAGTGTTGCGACTTTCGAAAACAGCTGTTCTGCTCTGTAAGTTGAATAAAACTGATGTTGACTTTCCTTTGTGCCTTAGAATATTTATCATCATGTCTTTCCGAGATTTAAGTTAAGTTCGAACAATTATGAATCTGAGTTCGACATAAGAAATAATTGTTTAATCTAACAAATAATTTCAGGTTTTTTGTTATTTATCGTTAACGAAAGGTGAAAATACGGAAAACTTTGACGAAAGTTCTTTCGTTGGATCTAATTCTGGGATATTACATTGACGGAGTGCATGGCAATGTGCCAGTTAAAAAGTTTAAAAGGATTTTTGGTGCTTTAAAAGGTGGGATAATTACCTGGCTTAACGAATTATTTTTAATTTTAATTAATTTTCCTCAATTAATTTCTTGTCATTCACTAGATGCAATTCGTATTAATGGTGAAGACGAAATAGCATTAAGAAATTCAATAAAACTAATTAATAAGCGAAATTAATGTTGTTTTTACTGATATTATACACTAATATTCTCTTAAATAAAATGCCATAGATGAAAAATGAAAAACAACTTTTTTATCAAATCAAAGCAATAGTTTAGCTAGCCATAGGTGCATTCATTTTATTTGCGCCTTAAGTCAACCCATAAGAGTCTAGCAAATCACCAACCAGCTTATAGCTAACTCATGACGCCCTCGTATTAAATCCATAATAAGCTAACTAAAAATTAGCTAGTTTGTGGTTAGCCTGAAACTGATGCAAAATGGGCGCACTCATTCGTAGGACATTACATGTTAAAAATTATCCAGCGCTGGTATAGAAAATGAGTCAGTTGCGATTCACCCCTAGCTCATTTATGATCAACCATAAGTTAGCTTATGGTTAACTCAAATTCCGACAGGGTTCTTTTGCAAACAAACACACGAAAGGTGGAGGGTTATTTCTGTCTACTGCGCACACACACCCTAATTTTTTAAAAACGCAAAAACTAGTAAGGCTCCATTAGCTAGACGCTAAAACGCAAGCGCAGCACGCTAACGCAACTCCGCTTATAGAATGCTTAAAAACGCACCATGTTTTTACAGAAAAAATTTTGTATGTACATATATATGTATGTATATGTACATACAACAAATTGTAGTGTTCAAAGTTAATTGAGTGGTAATATTAAAAAAGAAGATATGTATGTATATTGTAAAATGGATATGGAAAATATATATTTATTTGTTTAAACTTTTTACGTTTGTGCAAAACGTCACAGAATACTGTTTAGCTTGTGGTGTTTATCATTTAAAACAAAAACCAAAACAGCTTCTTGAAACAGTGATGGCACTTTCCTTTTTGCGTTTCTACAGAAAACGTACGAAATTGTATAAATAGTACAATATTTTATTTTAAATTTGTGGATCGATGTAATATCTTTATTATATGTATAGCTAAATTATAATTTTACCAACACAAGACTACGATGCCTTAGATTGACGTCGCCGTCAATCATGAATATGGTTTCGAATTTTTCTGACATGCATTAGTGCGACATGGTGTTTATTGTTATCGGGTTGTCTCAATGGCATAGCACTGGTCGCTAAGCATTACCGACACATTTACCTTTATGTACATACATAAAATACATTTGTAGTAATATTGGTACCACATAAATTTGTGCCCATGCGTTCATATATCTGCATGTACATCATAGAACGAAATAGTGTACTTTTTTAGCCTTTGTGTAAACAAGTTTACATAAACGACATCGAAAAAAAGACATTGAAAAATGTATACATGCCACACCTTATACACAAATACATCTTGAGTGTACAGGCCTGTGCATTGAAAACATTGAATTCACTTTATGTCCGTATACACATTTGCGGTGATAACATTATATTTGTTTTTGGTTCTTTATAAAATTAATGTGTGGGACTATGGGGCGCCAAGAGTTTTTAAATAGACGCACACATAACAACAAACCCACAAAGAACAGATATACTCATAATAAAAAGGGTCAAATAAAATATATTCATTTTTCGGGCAAGCAATAACATAAAACAACAGAAACGCGGCTATTTTCCACGAATTTGCTGCATTTTGCATATTTTGCAAATGAAATTTAATGTGAAAGAGGTAAGTATACTTTCATAATATAGAGGCTTGCCTCTGTGAAATATGGCATCTCCATATACACGGAAATGTACGCAAGTACAGGCCGAAGGTGTACACAACGAAAGAAAGGTAATGTATAGAGGATGTACATTGTACAGCGGGTGTACATTAAATTTTATTGTACACAATTTCGTTCTCTGATATACATACGTATTTATAAGATTAACCTACTATTGTACAAAATATATTTACAGTCTTTTGTGATTTTGTAAGGTACAACAAGTTATACAGCAAATTAATTTATTGAATATGCTATGTATATCTACAAATGTATCAACTAAATGTTCAAATATTAAACCAAACAAGAAGTACAAAAAAAAAAACGCTTTTGTGCCGCACTCTCATTCAACATACATACATGCCATCACTCTTGCGTATTTCTGCGTAAAATTCTATTTTCTGCCTACGCTGAGTTGCGTTTTTCAGCGTTGAATAAGCATTTTCGCAACTTTCCGTGTGAAAAATTGGATCAGCTGACGCGTTTGCGCAGCGTGGCGTCTCCCTAATTGGGCCTATACAATCAAATGTGTACAACCATAATTTGCTTTGCAAATTAACTTTTCGTTAAATTTTATTTTTCTACGCCTAGTGCGAAACTGATCGCATTTTCCGTAAGTGGCCAACTGTTTATCCGTTGTTATTGACAATAATTTTTAGATACACACATATCATAGACTGTGATACATGCACACAAGACAAGCCGCAATGTACGCCGAAATCAATTCTATAGAAAATTTAATAAATAATGTCAAAAATTAATTGAAACATATAATGTTTAGCGTTTGCTTATGTATATATATTGTAGTGTTTTTGTGTATTTTCCTAATATAAATGATACGTTGCCAACCACTTGCACACATTGGTATACATTGTAGTACTTTTCCTATTTATTTCTTAAATTACTTTCTAAATTAGTAATAATCAACTTATGAAAATATATTTATGTATGTATAAGTTGAAAATATGTATATATGTATTTAAATTTTATGTATATATCATATATTAGTTTTTGCAAAAGAGCATTGCTTTACACATGAGTGTAAGTATAATATAGCCACACAAATAGTCGCATATGCATTTGACAGTATTTTCGTCGAGTTTTGACAGTAGCCTACGCATATTATAGCTTGGCCTTAAGGTTGTTGCAATGAGTACTTTGTGAACGGATTGAAAATCAGTTTTTTTTTATTAATATATGTTTTTTTAAAGCACACACAAAGCTCGAACGTGTATTGAAAAAATAGAGAGAGTGAGAGAGAGGTTGTCAAATTACTCAACTTACGTCAAAAGTTAAAAGTTGCCCAACTCTGTACTTTGCATTGACGGAGAAGTACTGTAGCCAGCGAATTTCCAAAAAAAATACCGGCATTATCTCAACACTTTCATTTCTTAAAATCGGCATTATGTTATATATTATTTTTACATATAAAAACTTTTTTACTAAAGAGAACAAAAACAATTCAATAATAAGCTATTTAAAAAAATTATTTATAATTTTATTCATTGAGAATTCATTTAGAAGTAGCTGGAAAAAATTAGAGTAGAAAATTGTTGAAGTAAATGCAATTGTGATGATTTAAGATTAAAAATTTATACGTATAAAAAAATATTTATAATAAACCATGCTGTTATATTTTTAAATTTATTTTACTCTCAATAAAAATTCAACTTCTTTAAAATGTAATACTAAATCTTATTTCTTTATTAACAAATCTTGTATATAATATGTAGGTTTCCACACCACCATAGATGTGCTACACTTAGTGCGTTGCCAATTTTTTTTAATGGCTGGCTTCGCCAATAGTCCTACATAACATAAGTATGAATAAGTATGAACATAAGGTAAAACTTACAGTTTTACCAAAGACTATAGATTTATAAAGATGTTGCACTGCCATACATTCTTCATACATTTTTGTGCCCATATAAATTTTCTTGGTGGATTTAGCCGCTAAATCCACTTGTGTATAACAACTGAGAGAATTGAAATCAATGGAGAGTAAGAGCACAAAAATTTAATAAATTCTCAGCAAAAAGAATTCATACGTATAAAGTTTATACAACAGTGGTTTTGTATTTGTATCAACATTGTTAAGTATGCTTCCCAACAAACACGAATGCTTGATTTGAAATCAGGGGGCAAATTACAGCACTCGTTATCGAACGAAATTACGAAATATTTCAATAGTTTATATGGAGATATTTTAAAATTTCGAATCGTATCGAATGCCGTAATTCACCCCCAGTACTAATAAGTAATTAAGGAAATCAAGCATCATATGTTAATGGTATAAAGAAACAGTTTACTTCAAAATTTTGTCGTAGTGTTTGCTGGGGTTTTCATATGCATAAGTTGATATGAGAAAATATTGGATGCGAAACCAATAAGATTAGCTTCGTTACCGCAGCGAACGCATATACATTTTGTTATTGTAAAAATTAAGGTAGGTTTATTCTCATCGACTTTTAGACACTTTACTAATACTGAATTATTAGGTATATATTGGTCTTAGATATATTTAGATCATTTACGCATGTTGAATTTAATAGTAGCATACCACTTAATACAAATAAAATACAATGGGTTTTCCAATACATTAATGATTTCTACACTTGCCAGTTGACTTTCAAACCGTTTTAGAAGGTAATGACAGTATATCACTTAATGATCCAACCCCCTCGGTAGATGTCGTAGATATATACAACGAAAATAATGAATATTTTGATGAAAGTGCTGACAGCTTTAACTCTGAGAATGTGTCGATAGAGCTTACTTCAAGTAGATATTTCATTGGCTATATAGCGAAAAGAATATCTTGCATTAAATGTCGAATGGATATAATTAAACCTTCCCAAATTTTAACATGCCCATCAGAAATGTATATTCATACGAAAAACTTTGAAAATGAATCAGATTTTGGAAGTTTATGTTCACCCTCTGACTTATTTTTCGAAGTATCTAAAATTCACATAAAAGTGTTCGAAAAGGTATTTCTCGAGAACAGAGCAATAAAAAATATTAAACAAGTTATTATGGAACAGTGCGTAACATGTACTAAAGATACCATTTATTCGTTCTGGTTTGACGAGAAAAATGATTGTTACAACCACAGAATAGAAGTTCTAAATTTGCTTATACTTATATTACTAAGAAAACATTCCTCTTGGGAGACGTACAAGTACAAACCATCCAATGCTGAAAAAGTTAAAATATTAAAACACTAACATGTACCTAATATGAAGTAAAAATTTTTATATAATACCTACATATGTATTTCTTTGATATTATTGGATTTTATTTTATATAATGTAAGTAGTGAAACACTGATATATACGTACATACGTATATGTGTATACCTACCTACTATTAAAAAGAGGATTATGAGTTCGGTGTGAATATACATATTTCGATTCATACAAAAACAAAATTGATATATTTGTCCTACAATAATAAAAGTAGTCGTGTTGTTCTTCAATAGAGCTTGTTCATATAAATACATGGCACGTATGTAGAATATATTCAAATGTTTTTAAAAATATGTAGGCAAAAAAAAACCTAAAAACAAAAACAAAGTAAATACATACACACATAGCAAGCATAACAAAGTATGAATTTGTGTTTGAGTCTCAAACTTTGAGAATATTAATTGTTTCTTTGTTGAATTTGCTCAGAGAACTGAGAGTAATATTTCTTCTCCCTTGTTACTTATCCCCCTCATCTGTTAGAATTTTACAATTTTTGTTCTTTGAAATGTTCAAGTGCAACATCTTTATAAATCTATAGTCTTTGGTTTTACCTTATGTTCCGAAAACCTGTTGCGATACATATATTCATATAAATCACTTTTCCCTCACTTTAGTTAATTAAAAAAAAAAATACTTCCCTATTCTTTCTTCCATTTTTATATTTACTTGATCACTGGTGGAAAGGAGGAATAACTTCACCGTACTAATATCACTGTTTAAATTATACACATCACATAAAATATGTTTTTTTTTTTTTGTACCATTCCTTTTTATAAACTTTAATTCCACATTCATTTTCCAAGACAACAGCCTGCTGCTGATGCTAAAGATTATTGAATGCGGTTCTATACACTTCTATTTACTTACCTGGTCGTATAATTCGGAAACAAATGAAGTTTTTCTTATTCTCCATACCATTTGCATATCGTTGGCTACTGAGAAATAAAAGAATTTTAGATATTATTGAGTGTATATATGTATAAGAAAAATTTACTTACATATCTTCGCTGCTACCACCACCGATTTTATTGTTTTTCTGTGATTATTTTGGCATTTACACTATTGGTAATTCGTGGACGAAAGATAGATTATGTTTCCTCCATAAATTACAAATTTCAAACACTAAATCTTACGAGAATTTCATTATTTTCAATTGTTTCCCAATAATCCTGCCAAGAAATTAAATTTTTATGTACAACTATAAAGCCAAAGAAATTTGTCGTCACTATCCTAACATCGGTCAAAAACATTGTTGGCATTTTTAGTGAAGCGTCATTATTGGCGTAGTATTAGTTTTTAAGTTATAAGCTCAAAACTAAAATAACTCACTATAAAGTATAGCGAGCGCATGGCGCAAATCGATTCTTTGAAAAAAAAAACGCCCACAACCCACTTTAATAACAAGTTTGTAAACAAATCAACTATGTTCGTAAACAAACCAGCCACGTTGTTTCCAAGAAAACATATCTTGTTAAAACTAGAAGAAGCATATCTTGTTTTCTTTACAGAGATCACATAGTTATTTACGTGCTGTTAAAATGAAAACATATTAATATATTTGTTTATTGCCTAATATTTGAACGTCAACGTATCTGATTGAAGAAAAAAACGTAATTTGCTTGTTGAATTCGTTGCGTGGAGACATGGAGAATTGCAAATGACTTGTTTTTCCTCAATCAGATACGATGACGTTCAATATATTAGGTGATAAATAAAAATATAAAAATCTTTTGATTTTCGTTAATCAGAGCCGACAACATGTACGTGTAGATGGAAAACACGACTCGACACGAAAGCTTACTAAGTTACGTTGTGCCTTGGAATATTTATCATCATGTCTTTCTGAGATTTAAATTAAGTTCGAACAATAAGCCTATAAATCTGAGTTCGATTTAATATAGCAATATAACTGATCGTTGAAATAACCACCACATACAAATTTAAGCTAAGGCTTGAGCTGCCAATGAAAATTGGAAAACGTTCACATGTACTTATTTATAAAATTCAAACCAAAAAAGTTTGACTTAGTGACAAACACAATATACACATGAGCGCTGATGATGAAAGTGTTGCGACTTTGAATAAAACTGATGTTGACTTTCCTTTGTGCCTTAGAATATTTATCATCATGTCTTTCTGAGATTTAAGTTAAGTTCGAACAATTATGAATCTGAGTTCGACATAATAAATAATTATTTAATCTAACAAACAATTTCAGGTTTTTTGTTATTTATCGTTAACAAAAGGTGAAAATACGGAAAACTTTGACGAAAGTTCTTTCGTTGGATCTAATTCTGGGATATTACATTGACGGAGTGCATGGCAAGGTGCCAGTTTAAAAGGATTTTCGGTGCTTTAAAAGGTGGGATAATTACCTGGCTTAACGAATTATTTTTAATTTTAATTAATTTTCCTCAATTAATTTCTTGTCATTCACTAGATGCAATTCGTATTAATGGTGAAGACGAAATAGCATTAAGAAATTCAATAAAACTAATTAAAAAGCGAAATTAATGTTGTTTTTAGTGATATTATACACTAATATTCTCTTAAATAAAATGCCATAGATGAAAAACTTTTTTATCAAATCAAAGCAATAGTTTAGCTAGCCATAGGTGCATTCATTTTATTTGCGCTCTAAGTCAACCCATAAGAGTTTAGCAAATCACCAACCAGCTTACAGCTAACTCATGACGCCCTCGTATTAAATCCATAATAAGCTAACTAAAAATTAGCTAGTTTGTGGTTAGCCTGAAACTGATGCAAAATGAGCGCACTCATTCGTAGGACATTACATGTTAAGAATTATCCAGCGTTGGTATAGAAAATGAGTCAGTTGCGATTCACCACTAGCTCATTTATGATCAACCATAAGTTAGCTTATGGTTAACTCAAATTCCGACAGGGTGCTTTTGCAAACAAACACACGAATGGTGGAGGGTTATTTCTGTCTACTGCGCACAAATACCCTAATTTTTTTAAAACGCAAAAACTAATAAGGCTCCATTAGCGAGACGCTAAAACGCAAGCGCAGCGCTAACGCAACTCCGCTTATAGAATGCTTAAAAACGCACCATGTTTTTACAGAAAAAAATTTTGTATTTACATATATTTGTATGGATAAGTACATACAACAACTAGTAGTGTTCAAAGTTAATTGAGTGGTAATATTAAAAAAGAAGATATGTATGTATATTGTAAAATGGATATGGAAAATATATATTTATTGTTTAAACTTTTTACGTTTGTGCAAAACGTCACAGAAAGAATACTGTTTAGCTTGTGGTGTTTATCATTTAAAACAAAAACCAAACAGCTGCTTGAAACAGTGATGGCACTTTCCTTTTTGCGTTTCTACAGAAAACGTACGAAATTGCATAAATACTAAAATATTTTATTTTAAATTTGTGATCGATGTAATATGTTTATTATATGTATAGCTAAATTATAGTTTTTGTTTTCTGTGATTGTTTTACTAACACAAGACTGCGATGCCTTAGATCCCGAGATTGACGTCGCCCTCAATCATGAATATGGTTTCGAATTTTTTTGACGTGCATTAGTGCGACATGGTGTTTATTGTTATCAGGTTGTCTCAATGGCATAGCACTGGTCGCTAAACATTACCGACACATTTGCCTTTATGTACATAAATTACATTTGTAGTAATATTGGTACCACATAAATTTATGCCCATGCGTTCATATATCTGCATGTACATCAGAGAACGAAATAGTGTACTTTTTAGCCTTTGTGTAAACAAGTTTACATCAACGACATCGAAAAAAAAGACATTGAAAAATGTATACATACCACACCTTATACACAAATACTTCTTGAGTGTACAGGCCTGTGCTTTGAAAACATTGAATTCACTTTATGTCCGTATACACATTTGCGGTGATAACATTATATTTGTTTTTGGTTCTTTATAAAATTAATGTGTGGGATTATGGGGCGCCAAGAGTTTTTAAATAGACGCACACATAACAACAAACCCACAAAGAACAGATATACTCATAATCAAGGCAGATTAAACAGGTACTCGCACTAGTACAACAATCTACAACAGTAACAACCACACGTATTTTGTTGGTAGAACATTACATGGGAATGTCAAAATCTTATGACATTTGCTTGAAAAATACATGGCTGAATAAATGTCATTTCAATGTTTTGTGTTCATGAAGGTAGACGAGGCAGATTAAGGTAATTATTAATTTTATAAATTGAAATATATTATATGCTAAAATGTTTCTTGTTCTTTTAGCTTTCCTTTTGTTGAGATCCATCTGCTTTTGTTGGTGGCAGTCCATTTTTGTTTTCTAAGGAATACGATGTGTTATTTTCTTGGTGGAGAAATTCTTATATTGGATGAGAGTCGTAATGCTTTATTCAAGCGTAAAAATTTTGTCTGTGCCTTGCTGGGCTTTTCTGCGGTTTAGAATCAATTTTCTTCAAGTTATATATGTTGACGACCAGTAAAATCTTAGATGGTTATTAATATCTTCAATGTACGTCAGCAGGACTATGATGTTTTTGAAGCCCCAATCAAATGTGTTAATATGCGGTTTAGAATCCATTTTCTTCAAGTTATATATGTTGACGACAAGTAAAATCTCAGATGGTTATTAATATTTTCAATGTACGGCAGCAGGAGTATGATGTTCTTGAAGCCCCAATCAAATGTGTTAATATGCGGTTTAAAATCCATTTTCTTCAAGTTATATATGTTGACGACAAGTAAAATCGCAGATGGTTATTAATATTTTCAATGTACGGCAGCAGGAGTATGATGTTCTTGAAGCCCCAATCAAATGTGTCATATGCGTGTATTCGCTAATATCAATACTTAAGATATTCTGCACATCACTATGGCCATTAGGAAAATAATCACTGCATTTGAGAGCACTGTGGATACAAAAAACCGATTAAGGTAATTATTAATTTTATAAATTGAGATATATTATATGCTAAAATGTTTCTTGTTCTTTTAGCTTTCCTTTTGTTTATACAGAACACGAATTTCTACATGAGATCCATCTGCTCAAATGTAATGTTTCCCCGTCAAATGTTTTAGTTCATAAACATATACCTCCTTTTGCGGATCCTATTCTAAACGTATGTAATTAGAGGCCAATTTTACATGATTTCCTTTAGATCCATGGGCATTTTGCATTGACTTGAAAAATTCTAAATTGTCTTCTTTGGTGTCTTTGAAATAAGCTAGTTCGTAAGTTTTATTCAACTTGACTTTCCTGTGTGCCTAGGAATATTTATCATGTCTTTCTGAGATTTTAAATACGTTAGAACAATTAGCTTATATAAATATTAATATAGCAAAAACAAATGTTCATTAAATTAATAGCATTAAAATTTTGGTTATATAAATGTACACATATATACATATATGTAATAATAATTATTTTTGTTAAAACTGTTAGTAACACGAGCGCATATGGCCTGGTTACCGGCGCCTTTTTTGCATATATTTTATGAATTAATTTGTAAAGTATATTACTTATAAATAAATAAAACGAATAATTTGCAAAATATTTTATTTCAAAAAGAAAAGCCTGCATTTATTATGCTTGCATTTCATTGGTTCTTACACCAAATCTTCAGTAGACTTTTACCAAAAACAAACAAATTAATTGCTATTTTAAAATAAAGTTTTTGTTTGTTTTTGGTCAAGTATGTCTATATGCAGGCATTTATTGGATATGATGATGATGATGCGATAGTGATGATGATGATGACTATTATTCTAAAATGGACGATAAAAACCTAGTTATACATGTGAAAAAATCAACATCCGCAAAAGCAGGTGGGATATCTCTCAACGCTACTTGTGGTATAGCATTGGGCATTAGATAAATTCTACCACCTTTGATGATGTGTCCCGGATGAAAGTGATCCGAACATATCGACGAAGTGGCAGAGAATTGCATGTTGCAAATTTCACTCCACTTGTCGCGTCTGCGCTTATCACTGGGAACAGTGAAAAAGGTCACATTCGCTTCCTTTTTATTTGTCTGAAATAACAATTAATTTTAATTTCATAAATTTAATTTCTAAAGTTAAAACTTTTTTCACCTTTTCAAATTAATAAATTATGAATAAAATCTTAATCACTTATATATATCAATATGACTCAAATATAAGTATGTATATATATATATATATATATATATATATATATATATAGATATAATTTATTTTTACTTTTTATATATATAATTTATTTTCACTTTTATTCACTGCCTTGGCTTGCTCTTACATTTTTTAACTTTTGCTTTTTTTCTATTGAAATATAAAGCTTGTAAATAAACTTTTGACATTTTGCTGGTACGTAAACAAAAGCCAGCTGCGCTACCGAAAGTACCTGTTTAATCTGCCTTGCTCATAATAAAAAGGGTCAAATAATATATATTAATTTTTCGGGCAAGCAATAACATAAAACAAAAGAAACGCGGCTATTTTCCACGATTTTGCTGCATTTTGCATATTTTGCAAATGAAATTTAATGTGAAAGAGGTAAGTATACTTTCATGATATAGAGGCTTGCCACTTTGAAATATGGCATATCCATATACACGGAAATGTACGCAAGTACAGACCGAAGGTGTACACAAAAAAAGTGTACACAACGAAAGAAAGGCAATGTATAGAGGATGTAAATTGTACAGAGGGTGTACATTAAATTTTATTGTACACAATTTCGTTCTCTGATATAGATACGTATTTATAAGATTAACCTACTATTGTACAAAATATATTTACAGTCTTTTGTGATTTTGTAAGGTACAACAAGTTATATAGCAAATTAATTTATTCAATATGCTATGTATATCTACAAATGTATCAACTAAATGTTCAAATATCAAACCAAACAAGAAGTACAAAAAAAAAAACGCTTTTGTGCCGCACTCTCATTCAACATACATACATGCCATCACTCTTGCGTATTTCTGCGTAAAATTCTATTTTCTGCCTGCGCTGAGTTGCGTTTTTCAGCGTTGAATAAGCATTTTCGCAACTTTCCGTGTGAAAAATTGGATCAGCTGACGCGTTTGCGCAGCGTGGCGTCTCGCTAATTGGGCATATACAATCAAATGTGTACAACCATAATTTGCTTTGCAAATTAACTTTTCGTTAAATTTTATTTTTCTACGCCTAGTGCGAAACTGACCGCATTTTCCGTAAGTGGCCAACTGTTTATCTGTTGTTATTGACAATAATTTTTACATACTTACAGTTTTACCTTATGTTCCGAAAATCTGTTGCGATACATATATTCATATAAATCACTTTTCCCTCACTTTAATTAATTTAAGAAAAAATACTTCCCTATTCTTTCTTCCATTTTTATATTTACTTGATCACTGGTGGAAAGGAGGAATAACTTCACCGTACTAATATCACTGTTTTAAATTATACACATCACATAAAATATGTTTTTTTTTTGTACCATTCCTTTTTATAAACTTTAATTCCACATTCATTTTCCAAAACAACAGCCTGCTGCTGATGCTAAAGATTATTGAATGCAGTTCTATACACTTCTATTTACTTGCCTGGTCGTATAATTCGGAAACAAATGAAGATTTTCTTCTTCTCCATACCATTTGCATATCGTTGGCTACTGGAAAATAAAAGAATTTTAGATATTATTGAATTTATATATGTATAAGAAAAATTTACTTACATATTTTCGCTGCTACCACCACCGATTTTATTGTTTTTCTGTAATTATTTTGGCATTTACACTATTGGTAATTCGTGGACGAAAGATAGATTATGTTTCCTCCATAAATTACCAATTTCAAACACTAAATCTTACGAGAATTTCATTATTTTCAATTGTTTCCCAATAATCCTGCCAAGAAATTTAATTTTTTTTATGTACAAATATATGTCATTTTATATCGACAAGAAAAAGGAAAGAGATAGCAGGCAAAGAAATTTGTCGTCACTATGGCAACATCGGTCAAAAACATTGTTGGCATTTTTAGTGAAGCGTCATTATTGGTGTAGTATTAGTTTTTAAGTTATAAGCTCAAAACTAAAATAACTCTCTATAAAGTATAGCGAGCGCATGGCGCAAATCGATTCTTTGAAAAAAAAAAAACGCCCACACCCCACTTTAATAACAAGTTTGTAAACAAATCAATTATGTTTGTAAACAAACCAGCCACGTTGTTTCCAAGAAAACATATCTTGTTAAAACTAGAAGAAGCATATCTTGTTTTCTTTATAGAGATCACATAGTTATTTACGTGCTGTTAAAATGAAAACATATTAATATATTTGTTTATTGCCTAATATTTGAACGTCAACGTATCTGATTGAAGAAAAAAACGTAATTTGCTTGTTGAATTTGTTGCGTGGAGACATGGAGAAGTGCAAATGACTTGTTTTTCCTCAATCAGATACGATGACGTTCAATATATTAGGTGATAAATAAAAATATAAAAATCTTTTGATTTTCGTTAATCAGAGCCGACAACATGTACGTGTAGATGGAAAACACGACTCGACACGAAAGCTTACTAAGTTACGTTGTGCCTTGGAATATTTATCATCATGTCTTTCTGAGATTTAAATTAAGTTCGAACAATAAGCCTATAAATCTGAGTTCGATTTAATATAGCAATATAACTGATCGTTGAAATAATCACCACATACAAATTTAAGCTAAGGCTTGAGCTGCCAATGAAAATTGGAAAACGTTCACATGTACTTATTTATAAAATTCAAACCAAAAAAGTTTGACTTAGTGACAAACACAATATACACATGAGCGCTGATGATGAAAGTGTTGCGACTTTGAATAAAACTGATGTTGACTTTCCTTTGTGCCTTAGAATATTTATCATCATGTCTTTCTGAGATTTAAGTTAAGTTCGAACAATTATGAATCTGAGTTCGACATAATAAATAATTATTTAATCTAACAAACAATTTCAGGTTTTTTGTTATTTATCGTTAACAAAAGGTGAAAATACGGAAAACTTTGACGAAAGTTCTTTCGTTGGATCTAAATCTGGGATATTACATTGACGGAGTGCATGGCAAGGTGCCAGTTTAAAAGGATTTTCGGTGCTTTAAAAGGTGGGATAATTACCTGGCTTAACGAATTATTTTTAATTTTAATTAATTTTCCTCAATTAATTTCTTGTCATTCACTAGATGCAATTCGTATTAATGGTGAAGACGAAATAGCATTAAGAAGTTCAATAAAACTAATTAAAAAGCGAAATTAATGTTGTTTTTAGTGATATTATACACTAATATTCTCTTAAATAAAATGCCATAGATGAAAAACTTTTTTATCAAATCAAAGCAATAGTTTAGCTAGCCATAGGTGCATTCATTTTATTTGCGCTCTAAGTCAACCCATAAGAGTTTAGCAAATCACCAACCAGCTTACAGCTAACTCATGACGCCCTCGTATTAAATCCATAATAAGCTAACTAAAAATTAGCTAGTTTGTGGTTAGCCTGAAACTGATGCGAAATGAGCGCACTCATTCGTAGGACATTACATGTTAAGAATTATCCAGCGTTGGTATAGAAAATGAGTCAGTTGCGATTCACCACTAGCTCATTTATGATCAACCATAAGTTAGCTTATGGTTAACTCAAATTCCGACAGGGTGCTTTTGCAAACAAACACACGAATGGTGGAGGGTTATTTCTGTCTACTGCGCACAAATACCCTAATTTTTTTAAAACGCAAAAACTAATAAGGCTCCATTAGCGAGACGCTAAAACGCAAGCGCAGCGCTAACGCAACTCCGCTTATAGAATGCTTAAAAACGCACCATGTTTTTACAGAAAAAAATTTTGTATTTACATATATTTGTATGGATAAGTACATACAACAACTAGTAGTGTTCAAAGTTAATTGAGTGGTAATATTAAAAAAGAAGATATGTATGTATATTGTAAAATGGATATGGAAAATATATATTTATTGTTTAAACTTTTTACGTTTGTGCAAAACGTCACAGAAAGAATACTGTTTAGCTTGTGGTGTTTATCATTTAAAACAAAAACCAAACAGCTGCTTGAAACAGTGATGGCACTTTCCTTTTTGCGTTTCTACAGAAAACGTACGAAATTGCATGAATACTAAAATATTTTATTTTAAATTTGTGATCGATGTAATATGTTTATTATATGTATAGCTAAATTATAGTTTTTGTTTTCTGTGATTGTTTTACTAACACAAGACTGCGATGCCTTAGATCCCGAGATTGACGTCGCCCTCAATCATGAATATGGTTTCGAATTTTTTTGACGTGCATTAGTGCGACATGGTGTTTATTGTTATCAGGTTGTCTCAATGGCATAGCACTGGTCGCTAAACATTACCGACACATTTGCCTTTATGTACATAAATTACATTTGTAGTAATATTGGTACCACATAAATTTATGCCCATGCGTTCATATATCTGCATGTACATCAGAGAACGAAATAGTGTACTTTTTAGCCTTTGTGTAAACAAGTTTACATCAACGACATCGAAAAAAAAGACATTGAAAAATGTATACATACCACACCTTATACACAAATACTTCTTGAGTGTACAGGCCTGTGCTTTGAAAACATTGAATTCACTTTATGTCCGTATACACATTTGCGGTGATAACATTATATTTGTTTTTGGTTCTTTATAAAATTAATGTGTGGGATTATGGGGCGCCAAGAGTTTTTAAATAGACGCACACATAACAACAAACCCACAAAGAACAGATATACTCATAATCAAGGCAGATTAAACAGGTACTCGCACTAGTACAACAATCTACAACAGTAACAACCACACGTATTTTGTTGGTAGAACATTACATGGGAATGTCAAAATCTTATGACATTTGCTTGAAAAATACATGGCTGAATAAATGTCATTTCAATGTTTTGTGTTCATGAAGGTAGACGAGGCAGATTAAGGTAATTATTAATTTTATAAATTGAAATATATTATATGCTAAAATGTTTCTTGTTCTTTTAGCTTTCCTTTTGTTGAGATCCATCTGCTTTTGTTGGTGGCAGTCCATTTTTGTTTTCTAAGGAATACGATGTGTTATTTTCTTGGTGGAGAAATTCTTATATTGGATGAGAGTCGTAATGCTTTATTCAAGCGTAAAAATTTTGTCTGTGCCTTGCTGGGCTTTTCTGCGGTTTAGAATCAATTTTCTTCAAGTTATATATGTTGACGACCAGTAAAATCTTAGATGGTTATTAATATCTTCAATGTACGTCAGCAGGACTATGATGTTTTTGAAGCCCCAATCAAATGTGTTAATATGCGGTTTAGAATCCATTTTCTTCAAGTTATATATGTTGACGACAAGTAAAATCTCAGATGGTTATTAATATTTTCAATGTACGGCAGCAGGAGTATGATGTTCTTGAAGCCCCAATCAAATGTGTTAATATGCGGTTTAAAATCCATTTTCTTCAAGTTATATATGTTGACGACAAGTAAAATCGCAGATGGTTATTAATATTTTCAATGTACGGCAGCAGGAGTATGATGTTCTTGAAGCCCCAATCAAATGTGTCATATGCGTGTATTCGCTAATATCAATACTTAAGATATTCTGCACATCGCTATGGCCATTAGGAAAATAATCACTGCATTTGAGAGCACTGTGGATACAAAAAACCGATTAAGGTAATTATTAATTTTATAAATTGAGATATATTATATGCTAAAATGTTTCTTGTTCTTTTAGCTTTCCTTTTGTTTATACAGAACACGAATTTCTACATGAGATCCATCTGCTCAAATGTAATGTTTCCCCGTCAAATGTTTTAGTTCATAAACATATACCTCCTTTTGCGGATCCTATTCTAAACGTATGTAATTAGAGGCCAATTTTACATGATTTCCTTTAGATCCATGGGCATTTTGCATTGACTTGAAAAATTCTAAATTGTCTTCTTTGGTGTCTTTGAAATAAGCTAGTTCGTAAGTTTTATTCAACTTGACTTTCCTGTGTGCCTAGGAATATTTATCATGTCTTTCTGAGATTTTAAATACGTTAGAACAATTAGCTTATATAAATATTAATATAGCAAAAACAAATGTTCATTAAATTAATAGCATTAAAATTTTGGTTATATAAATGTACACATATATACATATATGTAATAATAATTATTTTTGTTAAAACTGTTAGTAACACGAGCGCATATGGCCTGGTTACCGGCGCCTTTTTTGCATATATTTTATGAATTAATTTGTAAAGTATATTACTTATAAATAAATAAAACGAATAATTTGCAAAATATTTTATTTCAAAAAGAAAAGCCTGCATTTATTATGCTTGCATTTCATTGGTTCTTACACCAAATCTTCAGTAGACTTTTACCAAAAACAAACAAATTAATTGCTATTTTAAAATAAAGTTTTTGTTTGTTTTTGGTCAAGTATGTCTATATGCAGGCATTTATTGGATATGATGATGATGATGCGATAGTGATGATGATGATGACTATTATTCTAAAATGGACGATAAAAACCTAGTTATACATGTGAAAAAATCAACATCCGCAAAAGCAGGTGGGATATCTCTCAACGCTACTTGTGGTATAGCATTGGGCATTAGATAAATTCTACCACCTTTGATGATGTGTCCCGGATGAAAGTGATCCGAACATATCGACGAAGTGGCAGAGAATTGCATGTTGCAAATTTCACTCCACTTGTCGCGTCTGCGCTTATCACTGGGAACAGTGAATAAGGTCACATTCGCTTCCTTTTTATTTGTCTGAAATAACAATTAATTTTAATTTCATAAATTTAATTTCTAAAGTTAAAACTTTTTTCACCTTTTCAAATTAATAAATTATGAATAAAATCTTAATCACTTATATATATCAATATGACTCAAATATAAGTATGTATATATATATATATATATATATATATATATATAATTTATTTTTACTTTTTATATATATAATTTATTTTCACTTTTATTCACTGCCTTGGCTTGCTCTTACATTTTTTAACTTTTGCTTTTTTTCTATTGAAATATAAAGCTTGTAAATAAACTTTTGACATTTTGCTGGTACGTAAACAAAAGCCAGCTGCGCTACCGAAAGTACCTGTTTAATCTGCCTTGCTCATAATAAAAAGGGTCAAATAAAATATATTAATTTTTCGGGCAAGCAATAACATAAAACAAAAGAAACGCGGCTATTTTCCACGATTTTGCTGCATTTTGCATATTTTGCAAATGAAATTTAATGTGAAAGAGGTAAGTATACTTTCATGATATAGAGGCTTGCCACTTTGAAATATGGCATATCCATATACACGGAAATGTACGCAAGTACAGAACGAAAGTGTACACAAAAAAAGTGTACACAACGAAAGAAAGGCAATGTATAGAGGATGTAAATTGTACAGAGGGTGTACATTAAATTTTATTGTACACAATTTCGTTCTCTGATATAGATACGTATTTATAAGATTAACCTACTATTGTACAAAATATATTTACAGTCTTTTGTGATTTTGTAAGGTACAACAAGTTATATAGCAAATTAATTTATTCAATATGCTATGTATATCTACAAATGTATCAACTAAATGTTCAAATATCAAACCAAACAAGAAGTACAAAAAAAAAACGCTTTTGTGCCGCACTCTCATTCAACATACATACATGCCATCACTCTTGCGTATTTCTGCGTAAAATTCTATTTTCTGCCTGCGCTGAGTTGCGTTTTTCAGCGTTGAATAAGCATTTTCGCAACTTTCCGTGTGAAAAATTGGATCAGCTGACGCGTTTGCGCAGCGTGGCGTCTCGCTAATTGGGCATATACAATCAAATGTGTACAACCATAATTTGCTTTGCAAATTAACTTTTCGTTAAATTTTATTTTTCTACGCCTAGTGCGAAACTGACCGCATTTTCCGTAAGTGGCCAACTGTTTATCTGTTGTTATTGACAATAATTTTTACATACTTACAGTTTTACCTTATGTTCCGAAAATCTGTTGCGATACATATATTCATATAAATCACTTTTCCCTCACTTTAATTAATTTAAGAAAAAATACTTACCTATTCTTTCTTCCATTTTTATATTTACTTGATCACTGGTGGAAAGGAGGAATAACTTCACCGTACTAATATCACTGTTTTAAATTATACACATCACATAAAATATGTTTTTTTTTTGTACCATTCCTTTTTATAAACTTTAATTCCACATTCATTTTCCAAAACAACAGCCTGCTGCTGATGCTAAAGATTATTGAATGCAGTTCTATACACTTCTATTTACTTGCCTGGTCGTATAATTCGGAAACAAATGAAGATTTTCTTCTTCTCCATACCATTTGCATATCGTTGGCTACTGAAAAATAAAAGAATTTTAGATATTATTGAATTTATATATGTATAAGAAAAATTTACTTACATATTTTCGCTGCTACCACCACCGATTTTATTGTTTTTCTGTAATTTTTTTGGCATTTACACTATTGGTAATTCGTGGACGAAAGATAGATTATGTTTCCTCCATAAATTACCAATTTCAAACACTAAATCTTACGAGAATTTCATTATTTTCAATTGTTTCCCAATAATCCTGCCAAGAAATTTAATTTTTTTTATGTACAAATATATGTCATTTTATATCGACAAGAAAAAGGAAAGAGATAGCAGGCAAAGAAATTTGTCGTCACTATGGCAACATCGGTCAAAAACATTGTTGGCATTTTTAGTGAAGCGTCATTATTGGTGTAGTATTAGTTTTTAAGTTATAAGCTCAAAACTAAAATAACTCTCTATAAAGTATAGCGAGCGCATGGCGCAAATCGATTCTTTGAAAAAAAAAAAACGCCCACACCCCACTTTAATAACAAGTTTGTAAACAAATCAATTATGTTTGTAAACAAACCAGCCACGTTGTTTCCAAGAAAACATATCTTGTTAAAACTAGAAGAAGCATATCTTGTTTTCTTTATAGAGATCACATAGTTATTTACGTGCTGTTAAAATGAAAACATATTAATATATTTGTTTATTGCCTAATATTTGAACGTCAACGTATCTGATTGAAGAAAAAAACGTAATTTGCTTGTTGAATTTGTTGCGTGGAGACATGGAGAAGTGCAAATGACTTGTTTTTCCTCAATCAGATACGATGACGTTCAATATATTAGGTGATAAATAAAAATATAAAAATCTTTTGATTTTCGTTAATCAGAGCCGACAACATGTACGTGTAGATGGAAAACACGACTCGACACGAAAGCTTACTAAGTTACGTTGTGCCTTGGAATATTTATCATCATGTCTTTCTGAGATTTAAATTAAGTTCGAACAATAAGCCTATAAATCTGAGTTCGATTTAATATAGCAATATAACTGATCGTTGAAATAATCACCACATACAAATTTAAGCTAAGGCTTGAGCTGCCAATGAAAATTGGAAAACGTTCACATGTACTTATTTATAAAATTCAAACCAAAAAAGTTTGACTTAGTGACAAACACAATATACACATGAGCGCTGATGATGAAAGTGTTGCGACTTTGAATAAAACTGATGTTGACTTTCCTTTGTGCCTTAGAATATTTATCATCATGTCTTTCTAAGATTTAAGTTAAGTTCGAACAATTATGAATCTGAGTTCGACATAATAAATAATTATTTAATCTAACAAACAATTTCAGGTTTTTTGTTATTTATCGTTAACAAAAGGTGAAAATACGGAAAACTTTGACGAAAGTTCTTTCGTTGGATCTAATTCTGGGATATTACATTGACGGAGTGCATGGCAAGGTGCCAGTTTAAAAGGATTTTCGGTGCTTTAAAAGGTGGGATAATTACCTGGCTTAACGAATTATTTTTAATTTTAATTAATTTTCCTCAATTAATTTCTTGTCATTCACTAGATGCAATTCGTATTAATGGTGAAGACGAAATAGCATTAAGAAATTCAATAAAACTAATTAAAAAGCGAAATTAATGTTGTTTTTAGTGATATTATACACTAATATTCTCTTAAATAAAATGCCATAGATGAAAAACTTTTTTATCAAATCAAAGCAATAGTTTAGCTAGCCATAGGTGCATTCATTTTATTTGCGCTCTAAGTCAACCCATAAGAGTTTAGCAAATCACCAACCAGCTTACAGCTAACTCATGACGCCCTCGTATTAAATCCATAATAAGCTAACTAAAAATTAGCTAGTTTGTGGTTAGCCTGAAACTGATGCGAAATGAGCGCACTCATTCGTAGGACATTACATGTTAAGAATTATCCAGCGTTGGTATAGAAAATGAGTCAGTTGCGATTCACCACTAGCTCATTTATGATCAACCATAAGTTAGCTTATGGTTAACTCAAATTCCGACAGGGTGCTTTTGCAAACAAACACACGAATGGTGGAGGGTTATTTCTGTCTACTGCGCACAAATACCCTAATTTTTTTAAAACGCAAAAACTAATAAGGCTCCATTAGCGAGACGCTAAAACGCAAGCGCAGCGCTAACGCAACTCCGCTTATAGAATGCTTAAAAACGCACCATGTTTTTACAGAAAAAAATTTTGTATTTACATATATTTGTATGGATAAGTACATACAACAACTAGTAGTGTTCAAAGTTAATTGAGTGGTAATATTAAAAAAGAAGATATGTATGTATATTGTAAAATGGATATGGAAAATATATATTTATTGTTTAAACTTTTTACGTTTGTGCAAAACGTCACAGAAAGAATACTGTTTAGCTTGTGGTGTTTATCATTTAAAACAAAAACCAAACAGCTGCTTGAAACAGTGATGGCACTTTCCTTTTTGCGTTTCTACAGAAAACGTACGAAATTGCATGAATACTAAAATATTTTATTTTAAATTTGTGATCGATGTAATATGTTTATTATATGTATAGCTAAATTATAGTTTTTGTTTTCTGTGATTGTTTTACTAACACAAGACTGCGATGCCTTAGATCCCGAGATTGACGTCGCCCTCAATCATGAATATGGTTTCGAATTTTTTTGACGTGCATTAGTGCGACATGGTGTTTATTGTTATCAGGTTGTCTCAATGGCATAGCACTGGTCGCTAAACATTACCGACACATTTGCCTTTATGTACATAAATTACATTTGTAGTAATATTGGTACCACATAAATTTATGCCCATACGTTCATATATCTGCATGTACATCAGAGAACGAAATAGTGTACTTTTTAGCCTTTGTGTAAACAAGTTTACATCAACGACATCGAAAAAAAAGACATTGAAAAATGTATACATACCACACCTTATACACAAATACTTCTTGAGTGTACAGGCCTGTGCTTTGAAAACATTGAATTCACTTTATGTCCGTATACACATTTGCGGTGATAACATTATATTTGTTTTTGGTTCTTTATAAAATTAATGTGTGGGATTATGGGGCGCCAAGAGTTTTTAAATAGACGCACACATAACAACAAACCCACAAAGAACAGATATACTCATAATCAAGGCAGATTAAACAGGTACTCGCACTAGTACAACAATCTACAACAGTAACAACCACACGTATTTTGTTGGTAGAACATTACATGGGAATGTCAAAATCTTATGACATTTGCTTGAAAAATACATGGCTGAATAAATGTCATTTCAATGTTTTGTGTTCATGAAGGTAGACGAGGCAGATTAAGGTAATTATTAATTTTATAAATTGAAATATATTATATGCTAAAATGTTTCTTGTTCTTTTAGCTTTCCTTTTGTTGAGATCCATCTGCTTTTGTTGGTGGCAGTCCATTTTTGTTTTCTAAGGAATACGATGTGTTATTTTCTTGGTGGAGAAATTCTTATATTGGATGAGAGTCGTAATGCTTTATTCAAGCGTAAAAATTTTGTCTGTGCCTTGCTGGGCTTTTCTGCGGTTTAGAATCAATTTTCTTCAAGTTATATATGTTGACGACCAGTAAAATCTTAGATGGTTATTAATATCTTCAATGTACGTCAGCAGGACTATGATGTTTTTGAAGCCCCAATCAAATGTGTTAATATGCGGTTTAGAATCCATTTTCTTCAAGTTATATATGTTGACGACAAGTAAAATCTCAGATGGTTATTAATATTTTCAATGTACGGCAGCAGGAGTATGATGTTCTTGAAGCCCCAATCAAATGTGTTAATATGCGGTTTAAAATCCATTTTCTTCAAGTTATATATGTTGACGACAAGTAAAATCTCAGATGGTTATTAATATTTTCAATGTACGGCAGCAGGAGTATGATGTTCTTGAAGCCCCAATCAAATGTGTCATATGCGTGTATTCGCTAATATCAATACTTAAGATATTCTGCACATCACTATGGCCATTAGGAAAATAATCACTGCATTTGAGAGCACTGTGGATACAAAAAACCGATTAAGTTAATTATTAATTTTATAAATTGAGATATATTATATGCTAAAATGTTTCTTGTTCTTTTAGCTTTCCTTTTGTTTATACAAAACACGAATTTCTACATGAGATCCATCTGCTCAAATGTAATGTTTCCCCGTCAAATGTTTTAGTTCATAAACATATACCTCCTTTTGCGGATCCTATTCTAAACGTATGTAATTAGAGGCCAATTTTACATGATTTCCTTTAGATCCATGGGCATTTTGCATTGACTTGAAAAATTCTAAATTGTGTTCTTTGGTGTCTTTGAAATAAGCTAGTTCGTAAGTTTTATTCAACTTGACTTTCCTGTGTGCCTAGGAATATTTATCATGTCTTTCTGAGATTTTAAATACGTTAGAACAATTAGCTTATATAAATATTAATATAGCAAAAACAAATGTTCATTAAATTAATAGCATTAAAATTTTGGTTATATAAATGTACACATATATACATATATGTAATAATAATTATTTTTGTTAAAACTGTTAGTAACACGAGCGCATATGGCCTGGTTACCGGCGCCTTTTTTGCATATATTTTATGAATTAATTTGTAAAGTATATTACTTATAAATAAATAAAACGAATAATTTGCAAAATATTTTATTTCAAAAAGAAAAGCCTGCATTTATTATGCTTGCATTTCATTGGTTCTTACACCAAATCTTCAGTAGACTTTTACCAAAAACAAACAAATTAATTGCTATTTTAAAATAAAGTTTTTGTTTGTTTTTGGTCAAGTATGTCTATATGCAGGCATTTATTGGATATGATGATGATGATGCGATAGTGATGATGATGATGACTATTATTCTAAAATGGACGATAAAAACCTAGTTATACAAGTGAAAAAATCAACATCCGCAAAAGCAGGTGGGATATCTCTCAACGCTACTTGTGGTATAGCATTGGGCATTAGATAAATTCTACCACCTTTGATGATGTGTCCCGGATGAAAGTGATCCGAACATATCGACGAAGTGGCAGAGAATTGCATGTTGCAAATTTCACTCCACTTGTCGCGTCTGCACTTATCACTGGGAACAGTGAATAAGGTCACATTCGCTTCCTTTTTATTTGTCTGAAATAACAATTAATTTTAATTTCATAAATTTAATTTCTAAAGTTAAAACTTTTTTCACCTTTTCAAATTAATAAATTATGAATAAAATCTTAATCACTTATATATATCAATATGACTCAAATATAAGTATGTATATATATATATATATATATATATATATAGATATAATTTATTTTTACTTTTTATATATATAATTTATTTTCACTTTTATTCACTGCCTTGGCTTGCTCTTACATTTTTTAACTTTTGCTTTTTTTCTATTGAAATATAAAGCTTGTAAATAAACTTTTGACATTTTGCTGGTACGTAAACAAAAGCCAGCTGCGCTACCGAAAGTACCTGTTTAATCTGCCTTGCTCATAATAAAAAGGGTCAAATAAAATATATTAATTTTTCGGGCAAGCAATAACATAAAACAAAAGAAACGCGGCTATTTTCCACGATTTTGCTGCATTTTGCATATTTTGCAAATGAAATTTAATGTGAAAGAGGTAAGTATTCTTTCATGATATAGAGGCTTGCCACTTTGAAATATGGCATATCCATATACACGGAAATGTACGCAAGTACAGACCGAAGGTGTACACAAAAAAAGTGTACACAACGAAAGAAAGGCAATGTATAGAGGATGTAAATTGTACAGAGGGTGTACATTAAATTTTATTGTACACAATTTCGTTCTCTGATATAGATACGTATTTATAAGATTAACCTACTATTGTACAAAATATATTTACAGTCTTTTGTGATTTTGTAAGGTACAACAAGTTATATAGCAAATTAATTTATTCAATATGCTATGTATATCTACAAATGTATCAACTAAATGTTCAAATATCAAACCAAACAAGAAGTACAAAAAAAAACGCTTTTGTGCCGCACTCTCATTCAACATACATACATGCCATCACTCTTGCGTATTTCTGCGTAAAATTCTATTTTCTGCCTGCGCTGAGTTACGTTTTTCAGCGTTGAATAAGCATTTTCGCAACTTTCCGTGTGAAAAATTGGATCAGCTGACGCGTTTGCGCAGCGTGGCGTCTCGCTAATTGGGCATATACAATCAAATGTGTACAACCATAATTTGCTTTGCAAATTAACTTTTCGTTAAATTTTATTTTTCTACGCCTAGTGCGAAACTGACCGCATTTTCCGTAAGTGGCCAACTGTTTATCTGTTGTTATTGACAATAGTTTTTACATACACACATATCATAGACTGTAATACATGCACACAAGACAAGCCGCAATGTACGCCGAAATCAATTCTACAGAAAATTTAATAAATAATGTCAAAAATTAATTGAAACATATAATGTTTAACGTTTGCTTATGTGTATATATTATAGTGTTATAGCTTGGCCTTAAGGTTGTCGCAATGAGTACTTTGTGAACGGATTGAAAATAATTTTTTTTATACATATATGTTTTTTTTAAAGCACACACAAAGCTCGAACGTGTATTGAAAAAATAGAGAGAGTGAGAGAGGTTGTCAAATTACTCAACGTACGTCAAAAGTTAAAAGTACTTTGCATTGTCGGAGAAGTACTGTATGCAGGCCTGCCAGAAATTTTTCGTGAAAAATCAGCAAATTTCCAAAAAAAAAAATACCTGCATTATCAACACTTTCATTTCTTAAAATCGGCATTATGTTATATATTATTTTTACATATAAAAACTTTTTTTTATTAAAGAGAACAAAAACAATTCAATAATAAGCAATTTAAAAAAAAATTATTTATAATTTTATTCATTTAGAATGATTTTTACTTACAAAATATACAAAAGATCAACTTGGTTTTTATAGAATAGTTTAAATAATTAAGTTAAAATATACAAGTCTTTTCCAATAGTATTTCAGAACTTTGCTATTATATTTCAGAGTATACTAAAAATTATCTCTAGATTCTGAAATACGATTTCTAAAATACAATTAAAGATTTAGAATATTACCTAATATGTAACCGTAAATTCTCAAATTTTTGAACAAAATTCTTATATATTATTAAAAAATTCTGAAGAATGTGGTTTTTATAAATCAATTATAAATATCCAACTTGGACATTGTTATTAAATCGTTATTTATTTCGTTGTTAAAGCAATCAGAGTTTTGCAATTTCAAATAATCCTTACAATGAATAATTCCTTCTAAAGCTTTATTTTTTAAGAAATATCGGTTCACTTTACTAAATGTACGCTCAACGTTTGCTTATGAAAGTGAATATATTTAGTAGGTATTGGTAAAGCTGCAGCTTCAGTTCCTCGTTTTATTTCTGAAATTTTTTACAAAATTATTCCAAATTTATTTCAGGCTTTTAAAACACATCTTCAAAATTTCAATTCTCTGAACTCAGACTCCAAAATTTGTCTTTCATCTCTTGATACGAATTTTGGAAACTGGTCTACAATTCTCATACACGATCCAAATATATTTTCAATTATGAATTTAGGATTAACTATGTATAAATATTTAAACATCAACAACAAGGCAATTGAATTGTTATTTTACTATTATGCTTGACATTTCAAATAACAATATATATGTATGTCTATATGTATACATATGTATGATTATGAATAATCTTACTTGTTATGGTTGTCCTCTTTACTTCTTCGTAAAACATATTTGTGATTACACAAATTATTAAAAAACGTAATTTTTAAGGGTAAAATCGGCAAATTGAAATTTTTGAGGCAAAAAATCATCAAAATGTCGTGAACAGGAACGCCCAATCTAGAACTTAGTCAACACATATTCAAAACTAAATCGTTTGTTAAGTGTAACTGCCATTTGTCGCAGACTTTTACAAAGAAAAAGCTCCAAATCTATTGTTCGAAATCCTTGGAGTTCAGAAGAGCAAGATCGTGAACGCAAGTTTTGGATAAAGCTTACTCAAGATTCATATTTTCACGCGGAAATTAAAACTCAATGGTCGCCAGCAATTAAGTTCTCATCCTCTCAGCAAGTTTATGCCATTTGGCTACTGCTTGTTGGCGGGCGGCTACGAAATGCTTTAATTGATCCAGATGCAAAGCATTCGATTTCGTTGCTACTCAAGTCAGCAATCATTAACTTATTGATAGCAGAAGCGCATGAGAAGACTCTACATGGTGGTACCCAAGTCATGTGCGTATATTTATGGCAATCTTATTGGATACTAGGTAGTCGTTCGGCTATCAAATCGTTTAATCGTCGATGTGTTCGTTGTGCGAAAATCCGAAGAGCAACGGCTCGACAACTGATGGACCAACTTCCAACAAATCGAATCACTCCTTCAAAGTCATTCATTGGTGTTGATTGTGCAGGCCCGTTGTTAGTTAAGACATGGCTAGGACGCGGTACAAAGCAATATAGCGGATTGTTCGGAAAATTTTGTTGTTGAACAGTGTAAAATCTAAGTTCTATATTGCATCAAACTTTTTTTGTAAACCCTGTTTATTGTTAAATACGTCTACACTCTTCTAGGTAAGGATCAGTCGTTTTCTTGCATTCACCTCATTAGTTTGTCACCCGAGTATAGATGTGCCTTGGTTGGGCCTTTAGTATAGAAAATGAGTCAGTCGCGAGTCACACTAGACTAAGCATGCTGGCATAACATCACAGAAACAACAGAAAACTCATGTGATAGTGCAAGCGAGTACAATATATATATACACAATGCTGAATAAGTATGTCTACACATAGTCATCTCTAAACACATGTTTTACAATGTACGCAAATAATGGTAACTGCATATAAAACTAAAATTTCGTTTAAAAGAAAAATTGTGAAATAATTAATAAAAACAAGTGTCAAGTGATTTTAAGACAATATTAAACTGTTTATAAACAGTAAAGTAATATACCAAAACTCCTAAATTGTGGCTGGCGGTCAATACTGTAAAGAAATCAACACAAAAATGAGCCACGATTCCCAAAGAATTAAAATTCTATAACATTAATTTTGTTTATATTATTTATTAAATAAATTTTTGGAAAATGTGGCTAAATTTTTAGAATATAAGAATCGTCGCAGTGATCATCACGTAATCAATCTGGATACATAATTTACTTGGGACTATGGGAGGCAAAACAATTGCTTAGTGCATGGCTAAGGGGCTAAAAATACATGCTCACGGGTGTATTGAGGACGTTAAATTATAAATTGAGCCGGGAATGAGTTTCATTCAAGTCTTAGAAGATAGAGTCAAAAAAATCAATTTCGAATCAGTGATACAACTTAAGTTGTACAGATGCAACAACATTGGAAATTCCACAGACTTAGAAGTATATGGTACGTATAATTTATTTTTAACAAAAGCTATGCTTACAATAGATCTTTTATGAAATTTACTTATATACAATTTGTTATTCCATATATTTTCGTACTAGGCATTATGTTGACTTCAATGAATATTTCGAAGTGGACAAAACTACTGATAATTTCCAATAGATCTATGTGCCTATTCTATACCTCGATGTTAGTGATAGCTTCAAATGCTTTATGTTTACCAGTCCTACTAAATATATTATTTTTTATATGATAATATTCTGTACAGATTTCAAGGTATTTATATTTGTCAACATATTTATTTATTAAAAACAAATAAGAACAATTTTCTATTACCTTTTATGAAATATCGTTTTTACACATGACCGCCTTTGTCAATTTCAGTGACAAATAAGAATATTGGAAACCAATATTAAGGAAATCAATCTTTGGCTATAACACAAGTCATGGAAAACCTGCTGAACGAATGTTAGACCGTTTTGATAACTTGCATAAAGTTCTAAAAGCAATTAGTGAACTGCATTTGAAAGAAACGATTGTGTTGAAACAAGCAAGATCGTATCAAATGTAAGTATTATTCTGTTATAAAAAAATTTAAAACTTATAAATGAAATCTCCATCAGATTAATGGTGCATTAAACCTAATTTAAAAATATCGAAATTTCTCTATTTCTTTTAGGGTCACAGTGTCTACAAAGAATTGGCTAATGAAAAAGGTTATTGGAAACAAATTTTAAAGTAGCCGGAAAACATTAGAGTAGAAAATTGTTGAAGTAAATGCAATTGTGATGATTTAAGATTAAAAATGTATACGTATAAAAAAATATTTATAATAAACCAAGCTATAATGTTTTTAAATTTATTTTACTCTCAATAAAAATTTAACTTCTTTAAAATGTAATACTAAATCTTATTTATTTATTAACAAATCTTGTATACAATGTGTAGGTTTCCACACCACCATAGAGGTACTACACTTAGTGCGTTGACAATTTTTTTTTTAATGGCTGGCTTCGCCAATAGTCCTACATAACATAAGTATGAACATAAGGTAAAACTTACAGTTTTTCCTAGTTCCGAAAACCTATTGCAATACATATATTCATATAAATCACTTTTCCCTCACTTTAGTTAATTAAAAAAAAAAAATACTTCCCTATTCTTTCTTCCATTTTTATATTTACTTGATCACTGGTGGAAAGGAGGAATAACTTCACCGTACTAATATCACTGTTTTATATTATACACATCACATAAAATATGTTTTTTTTTGTACCATTCCATTTTGTAAACTTTAATTCCACATTCATTTTCCAAAACAACAGCCTGCTGCTGATGCTAGAGATTATTGAATGAGGTTCTATACACTTCTATTTACTTACCTGGTCGTATAATTCGGAAACAACTGAGGATTTTCTTCTTCTCCATACCATTTGCATATCGTTGGCTACTGAAAAATAAACGAATTTAAGATATTATTGAATTTATATATGTATAAGAAAAATTTACTAACATATTTTCGCTGCTACCACCACCGATTTTATTGTTTTTCTGTAATTATTTTGGCATTTACACTATTGGTAATTCGTGGACGAAAGATAGATTATGTTTCCTCCATAAATTACCAATTTCAAACACTAAATCTTACGAGAATTTCATTATTTTCAATTGTTTCCCAATAATCCTGCCAAGAAATTAAATTTTTTTTATGTACAAATATATGTCATTTTATATCGACAAGAAAAAGGAAAGAGATAGCAGGCAAAGAAATTTGTCGTCACTATGGCAACATCGGTCAAAAACATTGTTGGCATTTTTAGTGAAGCGTCATTATTGGCGTAGTATTAGTTTTTAAGTTATAAGCTCAAAACTAAAATAACTCACTATAAAGTATAGCGAGCGCATGGCGCAAATCGATTCTTTGAAAAAAAAAACGCCCACACCCCACTTTAATAACAAGTTTGTAAGCAAATCAACTATGTTCGTAAACAAACCAGCCACGTTGTTTCCAAGAAAACATATCTTGTTAAAACTAGAAGAAGCATATCTTGTTTTCTTTACAGAGATCACATAGTTATTTACGTGCTGTTAAAATGAAAACATATTAATATATTTGTTTATTGCCTAATATTTGAACGTCAACGTATCTGATTGAAGAAAAAAACGTAATTTGCTTGTTGAATTCGTTGCGTGGAGACATGGAGAATTGCAAATGACTTGTTTTTCCTCAATCAGATACGATGACGTTCAATATATTAGGTGATAAATAAAAATATAAAAATCTTTTGATTTTCGTTAATCAGAGCCGACAACATGTACGTGTAGATGGAAAACACGACTCCATGCACACAACTATGTGATTGATGGCTTATTTTGTACGTCTCCAGAGCCCATAATGTGCTTAAGCTACCGCAAGCGAATATGCAAATACATACACGCTTGTGAAGAAAACAAGATACCATACTTTTGGATTTTCCCTTCGAATCCAATATGGCTGACTGTATACAAGCAATGCAAACTGCTCAGCTGATAAATACAGTTTTAAAACGGTTACAACATTTTTTGGTTTGCTTACAAGCTTACCATATGCACGTTATTTCTGAGAAGGTATTGGTGCCATGTGCTCGCTATGTATTTTGGGGGTAGTGTGAACTATTCGTTTATAACTTCAAAACTATGAAAGTGCGCCCAATGCTACGACCTCTAATCGAAAGCTCACTAAGTTACGTTGTGCCTTGGAATATTTATCATCATGTCTTTCTGAGATTTAAATTAAGTTCGAACAATAAGCCTATAAATCTGAGTTCGATTTAATATAGCAATATAAATGATCGTTGAAATAACCACCACATACAAATTTAAGCTAAGGCTTGAGCTACCAATGAAAATTGGGAAACGTTCACATGTACTTAATTATAAAATTCAAACCAAAAAAGTTTGACTTAGTGACAAACACAATATACACATGAGCGCTGATGATGAAAGTGTTGCGACTTTCGAAAACAGCTGTTCTGCTCTGTAAGTTGAATAAAACTGATGTTGACTTTCCTTTGTGCCTTAGAATATTTATCATCATGTCTTTCCGAGATTTAAGTTAAGTTCGAACAATTATGAATCTGAGTTCGACATAAGAAATAATTGTTTAATCTAACAAATAATTTCAGGTTTTTTGTTATTTATCGTTAACGAAAGGTGAAAATACGGAAAACTTTGACGAAAGTTCTTTCGTTGGATCTAATTCTGGGATATTACATTGACGGAGTGCATGGCAATGTGCCAGTTAAAAAGTTTAAAAGGATTTTTGGTGCTTTAAAAGGTGGGATAATTACCTGGCTTAACGAATTATTTTTAATTTTAATTAATTTTCCTCAATTAATTTCTTGTCATTCACTAGATGCAATTCGTATTAATGGTGAAGACGAAATAGCATTAAGAAATTCAATAAAACTAATTAATAAGCGAAATTAATGTTGTTTTTACTGATATTATACACTAATATTCTCTTAAATAAAATGCCATAGATGAAAAATGAAAAACAACTTTTTTATCAAATCAAAGCAATAGTTTAGCTAGCCATAGGTGCATTCATTTTATTTGCGCCTTAAGTCAACCCATAAGAGTCTAGCAAATCACCAACCAGCTTATAGCTAACTCATGACGCCCTCGTATTAAATCCATAATAAGCTAACTAAAAATTAGCTAGTTTGTGGTTAGCCTGAAACTGATGCAAAATGGGCGCACTCATTCGTAGGACATTACATGTTAAAAATTATCCAGCGCTGGTATAGAAAATGAGTCAGTTGCGATTCACCCCTAGCTCATTTATGATCAACCATAAGTTAGCTTATGGTTAACTCAAATTCCGACAGGGTTCTTTTGCAAACAAACACACGAAAGGTGGAGGGTTATTTCTGTCTACTGCGCACACACACCCTAATTTTTTAAAAACGCAAAAACTAGTAAGGCTCCATTAGCTAGACGCTAAAACGCAAGCGCAGCACGCTAACGCAACTCCGCTTATAGAATGCTTAAAAACGCACCATGTTTTTACAGAAAAAATTTTGTATGTACATATATATGTATGTATATGTACATACAACAAATTGTAGTGTTCAAAGTTAATTGAGTGGTAATATTAAAAAAGAAGATATGTATGTATATTGTAAAATGGATATGGAAAATATATATTTATTTGTTTAAACTTTTTACGTTTGTGCAAAACGTCACAGAATACTGTTTAGCTTGTGGTGTTTATCATTTAAAACAAAAACCAAAACAGCTTCTTGAAACAGTGATGGCACTTTCCTTTTTGCGTTTCTACAGAAAACGTACGAAATTGTATAAATAGTACAATATTTTATTTTAAATTTGTGGATCGATGTAATATCTTTATTATATGTATAGCTAAATTATAATTTTACCAACACAAGACTACGATGCCTTAGATTGACGTCGCCGTCAATCATGAATATGGTTTCGAATTTTTCTGACATGCATTAGTGCGACATGGTGTTTATTGTTATCGGGTTGTCTCAATGGCATAGCAGTGGTCGCTAAGCATTACCGACACATTTACCTTTATGTACATACATAAAATACATTTGTAGTAATATTGGTACCACATAAATTTGTGCCCATGCGTTCATATATCTGCATGTACATCATAGAACGAAATAGTGTACTTTTTTAGCCTTTGTGTAAACAAGTTTACATAAACGACATCGAAAAAAAGACATTGAAAAATGTATACATGCCACACCTTATACACAAATACATCTTGAGTGTACAGGCCTGTGCATTGAAAACATTGAATTCACTTTATGTCCGTATACACATTTGCGGTGATAACATTATATTTGTTTTTGGTTCTTTATAAAATTAATGTGTGGGACTATGGGGCGCCAAGAGTTTTTAAATAGACGCACACATAACAACAAACCCACAAAGAACAGATATACTCATAATAAAAAGGGTCAAATAAAATATATTCATTTTTCGGGCAAGCAATAACATAAAACAACAGAAACGCGGCTATTTTCCACGAATTTGCTGCATTTTGCATATTTTGCAAATGAAATTTAATGTGAAAGAGGTAAGTATACTTTCATAATATAGAGGCTTGCCTCTGTGAAATATGGCATCTCCATATACACGGAAATGTACGCAAGTACAGGCCGAAGGTGTACACAACGAAAGAAAGGTAATGTATAGAGGATGTACATTGTACAGCGGGTGTACATTAAATTTTATTGTACACAATTTCGTTCTCTGATATACATACGTATTTATAAGATTAACCTACTATTGTACAAAATATATTTACAGTCTTTTGTGATTTTGTAAGGTACAACAAGTTATACAGCAAATTAATTTATTGAATATGCTATGTATATCTACAAATGTATCAACTAAATGTTCAAATATTAAACCAAACAAGAAGTACAAAAAAAAAACGCTTTTGTGCCGCACTCTCATTCAACATACATACATGCCATCACTCTTGCGTATTTCTGCGTAAAATTCTATTTTCTGCCTACGCTGAGTTGCGTTTTTCAGCGTTGAATAAGCATTTTCGCAACTTTCCGTGTGAAAAATTGGATCAGCTGACGCGTTTGCGCAGCGTGGCGTCTCCCTAATTGGGCCTATACAATCAAATGTGTACAACCATAATTTGCTTTGCAAATTAACTTTTCGTTAAATTTTATTTTTCTACGCCTAGTGCGAAACTGATCGCATTTTCCGTAAGTGGCCAACTGTTTATCCGTTGTTATTGACAATAATTTTTAGATACACACATATCATAGACTGTGATACATGCACACAAGACAAGCCGCAATGTACGCCGAAATCAATTCTATAGAAAATTTAATAAATAATGTCAAAAATTAATTGAAACATATAATGTTTAGCGTTTGCTTATGTATATATATTGTAGTGTTTTTGTGTATTTTCCTAATATAAATGATACGTTGCCAACCACTTGCACACATTGGTATACATTGTAGTACTTTTCCTATTTATTTCTTAAATTACTTTCTAAATTAGTAATAATCAACTTATGAAAATATATTTATGTATATATAAGTTGAAAATATGTATATATGTATTTAAATTTTATGTATATATCATATATTAGTTTTTGCAAAAGAGCATTGCTTTACACATGAGTGTAAGTATAATATAGCCACACAAATAGTCGCATATGCATTTGACAGTATTTTCGTCGAGTTTTGACAGTAGCCTACGCATATTATAGCTTGGCCTTAAGGTTGTTGCAATGAGTACTTTGTGAACGGATTGAAAATCAGTTTTTTTTTTATTAATATATGTTTTTTTAAAGCACACACAAAGCTCGAACGTGTATTGAAAAAATAGAGAGAGTGAGAGAGAGGTTGTCAAATTACTCAACTTACGTCAAAAGTTAAAAGTTGCCCAACTCTGTACTTTGCATTGACGGAGAAGTACTGTAGCCAGCGAATTTCCAAAAAAAATACCGGCATTATCTCAACACTTTCATTTCTTAAAATCGGCATTATGTTATATATTATTTTTACATATAAAAACTTTTTTACTAAAGAGAACAAAAACAATTCAATAATAAGCTATTTAAAAAAATTATTTATAATTTTATTCATTGAGAATTCATTTAGAAGTAGCTGGAAAAAATTAGAGTAGAAAATTGTTGAAGTAAATGCAATTGTGATGATTTAAGATTAAAAATTTATACGTATAAAAAAATATTTATAATAAACCATTCTGTTATATTTTTAAATTTATTTTACTCTCAATAAAAATTCAACTTCTTTAAAATGTAATACTAAATCTTATTTCTTTATTAACAAATCTTGTATATAATATGTAGGTTTCCACACCACCATAGATGTGCTACACTTAGTGCGTTGCCAATTTTTTTTAATGGCTGGCTTCGCCAATAGTCCTACATAACATAAGTATGAATAAGTATGAACATAAGGTAAAACTTACAGTTTTACCAAAGACTATAGATTTATAAATCTATAGTCTTTGGTTTTACCTTATGTTCCGAAAACCTGTTGCGATACATATATTCATATAAATCACTTTTCCCTCTCTTTAGTTGATTAAAAAAAAAAATACTTCCCTATTCTTTCTTCCATTTTTATATTTACTTGATCACTGGTGGAAAGGAGGAATAACTTCACCGTACTAATATCACTGTTTAAATTATACACATCACATAAAATATGTTTTTTTTTTTTTTGTACCATTCCTTTTTATAAACTTTAATTCCACATTCATTTTCCAAGACAACAGCCTGCTGCTGATGCTAAAGATTATTGAATGCGGTTCTATACACTTCTATTTACTTACCTGGTCGTATAATTCGGAAACAAATGAAGTTTTTCTTCTTCTCCATACCATTTGCATATCGTTGGCTACTGAGAAATAAAAGAATTTTAGATATTATTGAGTGTATATATGTATAAGAAAAATTTACTTACATATCTTCGCTGCTACCACCACCGATTTTATTGTTTTTCTGTGATTATTTTGGCATTTACACTATTGGTAATTCGTGGACGAAAGATAGATTATGTTTCCTCCATAAATTACAAATTTCAAACACTAAATCTTACGAGAATTTCATTATTTTCAATTGTTTCCCAATAATCCTGCCAAGAAATTAAATTTTTATGTACAACTATAAAGCCAAAGAAATTTGTCGTCACTATCCTAACATCGGTCAAAAACATTATTGGCATTTTTAGTGAAGCGTCATTATTGGCGTAGTATTAGTGTTTAAGTTATAAGCTCAAAACTAAAATAACTCACTATAAAGTATAGCGAGCGCATGGCACAAATCGATTCTTTGAAAAAAACGCCCACACCCCACTTTAATAACAAGCTTGTAAACAAATCAACTATGTTTGTAAACAAACCAGCCACATTGTTTCCAAGAAAACATATCTTGTTAAAACTAGAAGAAGCATATCTTGTTTTCTTTATAGAGATCACATAGTTATTTGCGTGCTGTTAAAATGAAAACATATTCATATATTTGTTTGTTGCCTAATATTTGAACGTCAACGTATCTGATTGACGAAAAAAACGTAATTTGCTTGTTGAATTTGTTGCGTGGAGACATAAAGAAGTGCAATTTACTTGTTTTTCCTCAATCAGATACGATGACGTTCAATATATTAGGTGATAAATAAAAATATCAAAATCTTTTTTCGTTTTTTTCAGAGCCGACAACATGTACGTGTAGATGGAAAACACGACTCCACGCACACAACTATGTGATTGATGGCTTATTTTGTACGTCTCCAGAGCCCATAATGTGCTTAAGCTACCGCAAGTGAATATGCAAATACATACACGCATTATGTTGACTTCAATGAATATTTCGAAGTGGACAAAACTACTGATAATTTCCAATAGATCTTTCTGCCTATTCTATACCTCGATGTTAGTGATAGAATCAAATCCTTTATGTTTACCAGTCCTACTAAATATATTATTTTTTATCTGATAATATTCTGTACAGATTTCAAGATATTTATATTTGTCAACATATTTATTTATTAAAAACAAATAAGAACAATTTTCTATTACCTTTTATGAAATATCGTTTTTAAACATGACCGCCTTTGTCAATTTCAGTGAAAAATAAGAATATTGGAAACCAATATTAAGGAAATCAATCTTTGGCTATAACACAAGTCATGGAAAACCTGCTGAACGAATGTTAGGCCGTTTTGATAACTTGCATAAAGTTCTAAAAACAATTAGTGAACTGCATTTGAAAGAAACGATTGTGTTGAAACAAGCAAGATCGTATCAAATGTAAGTATTATTCTATTATAAAAAAATTTAAAACTTATAAATGAAATCTCCATCAGATTAATGGTGCATTAAACCTAATTTAAAAATATCGAAATTTCTCTATTTCTCTTAGGGTCACAGTGTCTACAAAGAATTGGGGAATGAAAAAGGTTATTGGAAACAAATTTTAAAGTAGCTGGAAAACATTAGAGTAGAAAATTGTTGAAGTAAATGCAATTGTGATGATTTAAGATTAAAAATTTATACGTATAAAAAAATATTTATAATAAACCATGCTGTAATGTTTTTAAATTTATTCTACTCTCAATAAAAATTCAACTTCTTTAAATTGTAATACTAAATCTTATTTATTTATTAACAAATCTTGTATATGTATAGGTTTCCACACCACCATAGAGGTACTACACTTAGTGCGTTGACAATTTTTTTTAATGGCTGGCTTCGCCAATAGTCCTACATAACATAAGTATGAATAAGTATGAACATAAGGTAAAACTTACAGTTTTTCCTCGTTCCGAAAACCTGTTGCGATACATATATTCATATAAATCACTTTTCCCTCACTTTAATTAATTTAAAAAAAAATACTTCCCTATTCTTTCTTCCATTTTTATATTTACTTGATCACTGGTGGAAAGGAGGAATAACTTAACCGTACTAATATCACATAAGATATGTTTTTTTTGTACCATTCCTTTTTATAAACTTTAATTCCACATTCATTTTCCAAAACAACAGCCTGCTGCTGATGCTAGAGATTATTGAATGAGGTTCTATACACTTATATTTACTTACCTGGTCGTATAATTCGGAAACAACTGAGGATTTTCTTCTTCTCCATACCATTTGCATATCGTTGGCTACTGAAAAATAAACGAATTTAAGATATTATTGAATTTATATATGTATAAGAAAAATTTACTAACATATTTTCGCTGCTACCACCACCGATTTTATTGTTTTTCTGTAATTATTTTGGCTTTTACACTATTGGTAATTCGTGGACGAAAGATAGATTATGTTTCCTCCATAAATTACCAATTTCAAACACTAAATCTTACGAGAATTTCATTATTTTCAATTGTTTCCCAATAATCCTGCCAAGAAATTAAATTTTTTTTATGTACAAATATATGTCATTTTATATCGACAAGAAAAAGGAAAGAGATAGCAGGCAAAGAAATTTGTCGTCACTATGGCAACATCGGTCAAAAACATTGTTGGCATTTTTAGTGAAGCGTCATTATTGGCGTAGTATTAGTTTTTAAGTTATAAGCTCAAAACTAAAATAACTCACTATAAAGTATAGCGAGCGCATGGCGCAAATCGATTCTTTGAAAAAAAAAACGCCCACAACCCACTTTAATAACAAGTTTGTAAACAAATCAACTATGTTCGTAAACAAACCAGCCACGTTGTTTCCAAGAAAACATATCTTGTTAAAACTAGAAGAAGCATATCTTGTTTTCTTTACAGAGATCACATAGTTATTTACGTGCTGTTAAAATGAAAACATATTAATATATTTGTTTATTGCCTAATATTTGAACGTCAACGTATCTGATTGAAGAAAAAAACGTAATTTGCTTGTTGAATTCGTTGCGTGGAGACATGGAGAATTGCAAATGACTTGTTTTTCCTCAATCAGATACGATGACGTTCAATATATTAGGTGATAAATAAAAATATCAAAATCTTTTGATTTTCGTTAATCAGAGCCGACAACATGTACGTGTAGATGGAAAAGACGACTCCATGCACACAACTATGTGATTGATGGCTTATTTTGTACGTCTCCAGAGCCCATAATGTGCTTAAGCTACCGCAAGCGAATATGCAAATACATACACGCTTGTGAAGAAAAAAAGATACCATACTTTTGGATTTTCCCTTCGAATCCAATATGGCTGACTGTATACAAGCAATGCAAACTGCTCAGCTGATAAATACAGTTTTAAAACGTTAACAACATTTTTTGGTTTGCTTACAAGCTTACCATATGCACGTTGTTTCTGAGAAGGTATTGGTGCCATGTGCTCGCTATGTATTTTGGGGGTAGTGTGAACTATTCGTTTATAACTTCAAAACTATGAAAGTGCGCCCAATGCTACGACCTCTAATCGAAAGCTTACTAAGTTACGTTGTGCCTTGGAATATTTATCATCATGTCTTTCTGAGATTTAAATTAAGTTCGAACAATAAGCCTATAAATCTGAGTTCGATTTAATATAGCAATATAAATGATCGTTGAAATAACCACCACATACAAATTTAAGCTAAGGCTTGAGCTACCAATGAAAATTGGGAAACGTTCACATGTACTTAATTATAAAATTCAAACCAAAAAAGTTTGACTTAGTGACAAACACAATATACACATGAGCGCTGATGATGAAAGTGTTGCGACTTTCGAAAACAGCTGTTCTGCTCTGTAAGTTGAATAAAACTGATGTTGACTTTCCTTTGTGCCTTAGAATATTTATCATCATGTCTTTCCGAGATTTAAGTTAAGTTCGAACAATTATGAATCTGAGTTCGACATAAGAAATAATTGTTTAATCTAACAAATAATTTCAGGTTTTTTGTTATTTATCGTTAACGAAAGGTGAAAATACGGAAAACTTTGACGAAAGTTCTTTCGTTGGATCTAATTCTGGGATATTACATTGACGGAGTGCATGGCAATGTGCCAGTTAAAAAGTTTAAAAGGATTTTTGGTGCTTTAAAAGGTGGGATAATTACCTGGCTTAACGAATTATTTTTAATTTTAATTAATTTTCCTCAATTAATTTCTTGTCATTCACTAGATGCAATTCGTATTAATGGTGAAGACGAAATAGCATTAAGAAATTCAATAAAACTAATTAATAAGCGAAATTAATGTTGTTTTTACTGATATTATACACTAATATTCTCTTAAATAAAATGCCATAGATGAAAAATGAAAAACAACTTTTTTATCAAATCAAAGCAATAGTTTAGCTAGCCATAGGTGCATTCATTTTATTTGCGCCTTAAGTCAACCCATAAGAGTCTAGCAAATCACCAACCAGCTTATAGCTAACTCATGACGCCCTCGTATTAAATCCATAATAAGCTAACTAAAAATTAGCTAGTTTGTGGTTAGCCTGAAACTGATGCAAAATGGGCGCACTCATTCGTAGGACATTACATGTTAAAAATTATCCAGCGCTGGTATAGAAAATGAGTCAGTTGCGATTCACCCCTAGCTCATTTATGATCAACCATAAGTTAGCTTATGGTTAACTCAAATTCCGACAGGGTTCTTTTGCAAACAAACACACGAAAGGTGGAGGGTTATTTCTGTCTACTGCGCACACACCCCCTAATTTTTTAAAAACGCAAAAACTAATAAGGCTCCATTAGCGAGACGCTAAAACGCAAGCGCAGCGCTAACGCAACTCCGCTTATAGAATGCTTAAAAATGCACCATGTTTTTACAGAAAAAATTTTGTATGTACATATATATGTATGTATATGTACATACAACAAATTGTAGTGTTCAAAGTTAATTGAGTGGTAATATTAAAAAAGAAGATATGTATGTATATTGTAAAATGGATATGGAAAATATATATTTATTTGTTTAAACTTTTTACGTTTGTGCAAAACGTCACAGAATACTGTTTAGCTTGTGGTGTTTATCATTTAAAACAAAAACCAAAACAGCTTCTTGAAACAGTGATGGCACTTTCCTTTTTGCGTTTCTACAGAAAACGTACGAAATTGTATAAATAGTACAATATTTTATTTTAAATTTGTGGATCGATGTAATATCTTTATTATATGTATAGCTAAATTATAATTTTACCAACACAAGACTACGATGCCTTAGATTGACGTCGCCGTCAATCATGAATATGGTTTCGAATTTTTCTGACATGCATTAGTGCGACATGGTGTTTATTGTTATCGGGTTGTCTCAATGGCATAGCACTGGTCGCTAAG
The DNA here is from genome assembly GCA_963675445.1 of Linnaemya vulpina. Taxonomy (NCBI): domain Eukaryota; kingdom Metazoa; phylum Arthropoda; class Insecta; order Diptera; family Tachinidae; genus Linnaemya; species Linnaemya vulpina. Next base: position 39,249,272 of record OY776276.1, read on the forward strand.
CATTACCGACACATTTACCTTTATGTACATACATAAAATACATTTGTAGTAATATTGGTACCACATAAATTTGTGCCCATGCGTTCATATATCTGCATGTACATCAGAGAACGAAATAGTGTACTTTTTTAGCCTTTGTGTAAACAAGTTTACATCAACGACATCGAAAAAAAGACATTGAAAAATGTATACATGCCACACCTTATATACAAATACATCTTGAGTGTACAGGCCTGTGCATTGAAAACATTGAATTCACTTTATGTCCGTATACACATTTGCGGTGATAACATTATATTTGTTTTTGGTTCTTTATAAAATTAATGTGTGGGACTATGGGGCGCCAAGAGTTTTTAAATAGACGCACACATAACAACAAACCCACAAAGAACAGATATACTCATAATAAAAAGGGTCAAATAAAATATATTCATTTTTCGGGCAAGCAATAACATAAAACAACAGAAACGCGGCTATTTTCCACGAATTTGCTGCATTTTGCATATTTTGCAAATGAAATTTAATGTGAAAGAGGTAAGTATACTTTCATAATATAGAGGCTTGCCTCTGTGAAATATGGCATCTCCATATACACGGAAATGTACGCAAGTACAGGCCGAAGGTGTACACAACGAAAGAAAGGCAATGTATAGAGGATGTACATTGTACAGCGGGTGTACATTAAATTTTATTGTACACAATTTCGTTCTCTGATATACATACGTATTTATAAGATTAACCTACTATTGTACAAAATATATTTACAGTCTTTTGTGATTTTGTAAGGTACAACAAGTTATACAGCAAATTAATTTATTGAATATGCTATGTATATCTACAAATGTATCAACTAAATGTTCAAATATCAAACCAAACAAGAAGTACAAAAAAAAAACGCTTTTGTGCCGCACTCTCATTCAACATACATACATGCCATCACTCTTGCGTATTTCTGCGTAAAATTCTATTTTCTGCCTACGCTGAGTTGCGTTTTTCAGCGTTGAATAAGCATTTTCGCAACTTTCCGTGTGAAAAATTGGATCAGCTGACGCGTTTGCGCAGCGTGGCGTCTCCCTAATTGGGCCTATACAATCAAATGTGTACAACCATAATTTGATTTGCAAATTAACTTTTCGTTAAATTTTATTTTTCTACGCCTAGTGCGAAACTGATCGCATTTTCCGTAAGTGGCCAACTGTTTATCCGTTGTTATTGACAATAATTTTTAGATACACACATATCATAGACTGTGATACATGCACACAAGACAAGCCGCAATGTACGCCGAAATCAATTCTACAGAAAATTTAATAAATAATGTCAAAAATTAATTGAAACATATAATGTTTAGCGTTTGCTTATGTATATATATTATAGTGTTTTTGTGTATTTTCCTAATATAAATGATACGTTGCCAACCACTTGCACACATTGGTATACATTGTAGTACTTTTCCTATTTATTTCTTAAATTACTTTCTAAATTAGTAATAATCAACTTATGAAAATATATTTATGTATGTATAAGTTGAAAATATGTATATATGTATTTAAATTGTATGTATATATCATATATTAGTTTTTGCAAAAGAGCATTGCTTTACACATGAGTGTAAGTATAATATAGCCACACAAATGGTCGCATATGCATTTGACAGTATTTTCGTCGAGTTTTGACAGTAGCCTACGCATATTATAGCTTGGCCTTAAGGTTGTCGCAATGAGTACTTTGTGAACGGATTGAAAATCAGTTTTTTTTTAAATTAATATATGTTTTTTTTAAAGCACACACAAAGCTCGAACGTGTATTGAAAAAATAGAGAGAGTGAGAGAGAGGTTGTCAAGTTACTCAACTTACGTCAAAAGTTAAAAGTTGCCCAACTCTGTACTTTGCATTGACGGAGAAGTACTGTAGCCAGCGAATTTCCAAAAAAAATACCGGCATTATCTCAACACTTTCATTTCTTAAAATCGGCATTATGTTATATATATGGATTTATGAGATTTTATAAAGAAGATCGGTGTTGGTTTCTTATATTTTATTAATTAACTCTATTAAATCAAACTTAAACTAAATAGAAATCAAATATTTACACGAAACTTGTTAATCTTTCATTTTATCGAATCATCCAGACGAAAGTTAAAATTGTAATGGCGGATATCTAAAAGTGCAAGCAAGCATATGCGTGCCATTACGGTGTCTCTACCGGTTACTGTAGGTATTTGATAATTAACCTATTTTAACAGGGTGCCACATCACTCCCCTCGCTGGTAGAAGGTCATCTAAACCTTACTGGAAGATTTATTTGTCTTCCTCTTGTTGTTGTTTTGGGATCTTCTTGAGGTAATTTGTTGGACTGTAAACTCGAAGTTTCTGCGGTTGGGCTTAGATCATGTTGGGATGATGCTTCAAAAGTTGGATTGGGAACATGTATGGAATTTTCAGCAGTATCAGAATGACTTGGGTTGAAATCACATGATGTAGGTAAAGATGTATTTGTTGCTACATTTGGACTGGTTGATTCAGATGATGGTAAAAAACATGGTTTTAGGCGGTCTATGCTGATGTTTGTTTTCCGGTTGTGCAGGAGTATCGTAAAATATTTAGGAAAGCGTTTTAAGACTTGATACGGGCCGTCATATGGATGTGTAAGTGAGGGACGAATTGAGTCGTTTCTGACGAAAACATGCGTTGATGTATTGAGATCTTTTGAAATAAGCGTTGGTTTTGTAGAATGATGTGCGGTCTGCGCTGGTTTTAAACTTAACATCGAGCTGCGAAATTCTTTGACGAAATTGCTGGTGGCTTCCGTATTGTTACTTTTGAAGAAAAAATCACCAGGAACTTTCAAGGTTGTGCCGTAAACCAGTTCTGCGGGAGATGCTTGTATATCAGGCTTGTATACCACTCGAAGGCCTAGAAGAATTGTTGGAAGATGATAAACCCATTTAGATGAATCGTGACATAATATGGCTGACTTTAGCGTTCTGTGCCACCTCTCTATCAAACCATTTGCTTGCGGGTGATATGACGTTGTCCGCAAGTGTGTCGCACCAATTGTTTGCACTAGCTCAGCAAAAACAAGGGACTCAAATTGTCTACCTCTATCAGACGTGATTCGCTTCGGGACTCCAAATCTCGATATCCAATGAGTTACCAAAGCTTTCGCTGTCGTCTCAGCGGACATGTCGGGTATCGGGATCGCTTCCGGCCATCGTGTAAACCTGTCGATGATAGTCAAGCAATATCGCTGACCTTCGCACAAGGGTCCCACGATATCGATGTTGATATGCGAAAAACGTTCTTGTGGTAGCTCGTACATCACGGGCGTTGATTGGGTATGGCGTTGCGTTTTGGATCGTTGACAGGGTAAGCAAGTTTTAACAAAATTAGCGATATCTTTTTTTATACCTGGCCAACAAAATTTTGATTTGACTAGAAAAGTTGTTGCACGTAATCCAGGATGAGCTAGGTTGTGTAACGAATGTAAAATTTTCTGCCGCAAATTCTTGGGGACGTAAGGTCGAACATGTGAGGTTGAGGTATCGCACACAATCTGTTCATCACATCCTAAAATATGCATATGTTTTAGTATTAGTGAATTAGTACCTTGATTATTGAGAAGACCTTGTAATTCTTCATCATTTTTCTGTGCTGCCACTAAATCCGAGTAATTTAAGGTTTGCCGGACAGATTGGATTCTTGATAGAGCATCAGCTGTTGCATTGTCTCTACCAGGAATGTGACGTATGTCAGTAGTAAACTGACTTATAAAGTCAAGTTGTCTCAAACGGCGTGGTGATGCTTTTTCCATTTTTTGTTTGAAGGCAAAAATTAACGGCCGATGATCCGTAACTATGTAGCATGATCGACCTTCTATGGCATAACGAAAATGGCATACAGCCTGATAGATGGCAGCTAACTCTCTGTCGTAAGTAGAATACTTCTGCTGCGTTGGCGTCAGCTTCTTAGAATAAAATGCCATCGGTTTCATAACATGATCAACTTTTTGGTGGAGGGCCGCACCTACGGCAATGTCGGATGCATCAACATAAACGCATAATTCGGCGCCAGATATGGGATGAGCTAATAAAGTGGCTTCAGACAACTCAGTTTTACATTGTTCAAATGCTGCTTCAGTATTTGATGTCCAAACTAATGGGGTTGTATCGTTCTTTTTGTTGCCGGTAATCATTTGTTGTAAAACTGCTTGGTAGCGAATGCAGTTTGGCAGGAACTTTCTATAAAAGTTCATCATTCCGATGAATCTCTTTAGCTCTTGCGCATTAACGGGCTTTTTGTATTCTTTGATTACGGCGACTTTCTCCGGTGATGGTCGAATGCCTTCGGGGGTGACAAGGTGTCCAAGGAAAACTAATTCTGATTTGCCAAACTCACATTTGTTGAAGTTTATGGCTAAAGAATTTTCACGAAGTCGTTGAAATACTACACGAAGGTCTTGAAGGTGTTGGTCTAAGGTGGCGGAAGCAACAAAAATGTCATCAATATACGGGAATACAAAATCGAGACCTCTGAAGACTTCGTTTATAATTCGTTGAAAAGTCTGCGCAGCGTTTCGTAGGCCGAATGTCATATAATTGAACTCAAATAAGCCGAAGGGGGTACTTATTGCCGTTTTTGGTACGTCGTCAGGGTGTATTGGAATTTGGTGGAATGCTTTCTGTAGGTCTAATTTTGAAAAGTACTTCTTACCTTGTAAATTGATCGTAAAGTCTGTTAAGTATGGTAGAGGATAGCGATCCGGTAAAGTTTTGGCATTTAATGCGCGGTAGTCCCCACAGGGTCTCCACGTACCATCACTTTTCTTAACTAGATGCAAGGGGCTGCTCCAATTGCTTTTAGAGGGTTGACAAATTCCAACCTCAGAGAGAAAATCAAATTCCTTCTTGGCTGCAGCCAGCTTCTCCGGTGGCAATCGTCGAGGACGACAAAATGTGGGTTGACCAGTCGTTTCAATTCGGTGAAAAATTGACGATTTAGTTTCCGAACCATAAGGCGCAAGTACCGTGATGTCGTTAAATTCGTGCAAAAGATTTGCGAACGGATTGACTGAGCTGAATGTTTCGATTGCTGCAACCTCTGTTGTCGATGGCAATTTTAGCTGTAAATCGTGTCCGGTGACGTTGTCTATTAGTTTATTGCGCCGTAAATCGATTAACAAGTCCTGATGTTTGATAAAGTCAGACCCAATTATTGGTGTTGTCACATCAGCAACAACAAATGACCAACAAAAATTTCGTTTTAGTCCTAGGTCTAACCTCAATTTTTGTTCACCTATTACTTTGATTGACGAACCATTTGCAGCAAAAAGTGTTATGGATGTAGGACGAATACCTTGCGCTTTTAAAGAAAGAGGTAATACTGAGACGTCAGCACCACTATCGACTAAAAAATTTGTTTGCGTGTATTTATCTGTTACTTGAAGGCGGAAAATTTGGCACTCAGTGTGAGGATTTCCGCTGGAACCCTCTACCGGCCTAAGGAGTCACTTCGGTGGACGAGTTGCAGCGCATGCTTGTCCCTGCTTATGACGGCATGGGCTGCGACATTTTCGTGCATCACGTCCGTACTTCTTGTGGTACCAACATTCATCAGTATTTGAATTTTGGTTGTTTCTGTCATTTGATGATCGACGGTATTGAGAACGAGAACGAGAGACGGTTGGTCTGCGGGAACGAGAGCGTGGGCGTGTAGTAAATTGTTAAAATTTTCTACTTAACTCTTTTATGGCAGTAAGAAGTTCATTAACTTCATTTGCAGACTCTCTACCAACTTTGCAGATTTGTGACGGTGATACGGCATCCATGATGGAGTCAGCTATTTTGGTGAACTCTGCTGCCGTACCTGTTGATGCTGCTACGACCGGCTGTACAAAAGTTGGCAATCTTTTCGTCCATAGACCCTTGAGTGCTGCCTCACCTACAGAAGTACCTGCTACACGACGCATTTCGAAAAATAATTCTGAGGGCTTCTTATCACCAAGGGGCATCTCAGATAAAAGTCTGTTAAGACGTCGTTGTTCGCTATCAGCAAAATGGTCAATAATGCGACCTTTGACGTATTCAAATCGATCAGACGATGGCAAGGATGAGGTTATGTCCGTTAACTGCGCTATTGTCTCAGGCTTTAATGCTGCAAGAACGGTGGCGGCCTTTTGTTTGTCGGCGGTTATGCCCGATGCACTAAACCAAAACTCCATATACATAAACCAGGCTTCGATGTTTGAGTTGCAAATTTCTGGAAATGGTAATCGAGCGTAAATGGCTGAAACCGTATTGTTGGATCTTTGACGTGGAGAGTCTTGATCGTCGTCGTCAATTGGAACAGTTGATGTCGTTGATAATTTTTTGTCATTGGTTGCCATTGTTCAGTTTGCGGGGTCACCAATATGGATTTATGAGATTTTATAAAGAAGATCGGTGTTGGTTTCTTATATTTTATTAATTAACTCTATTAAATCAAACTTAAACTAAATAGAAATCAAATATTTACACGAAACTTGTTAATCTTTCATTTTATCGAATCATCCAGACGAAAGTTAAAATTGTAATGGCGGATATCTAAAAGTGCAAGCAAGCATATGCGTGCCATTACGGTGTCTCTACCGGTTACTGTAGGTATTTGATAATTAACCTATTTTAACAGGGTGCCACATATATTATTTTTACATATAAAAACTTTTTTACTAAAGAGAACAAAAACAATTCAATAATAAGCTATTTAAAAAAATTATTTATAATTTTATTCATTGAGAATTCATTTAGAAGTAGCTGGAAAACATTAGAGTAGAAAATTGTTGAAGTAAATGCAATTGTGATGATTTAAGATTAAAAATTTATACGTATAAAAAAATATTTATAATAAACCATGCTGTAATATTTTTAAATTTATTTTACTCTCAATAAAAATTCAACTTCTTTAAAATGTAATACTAAATCTTATTTCTTTATTAACAAATCTTGTATATAATATGTAGGTTTCCACACCACCATAGATGTACTACACTTAGTGCGTTGCCAATTTTTTTTAATGGCTGGCTTCGCCAATAGTCCTACATAACATAAGTATGAATAAGTATGAACATAAGGTAAAACTTACAGTTTTACCAAAGACTATAGATTTATAAAGATGTTGCACTGCCATACATTCTTCATACATTTTTGTGCCCATATAAATTTTCTTGGTGGATTTAGCCGCTAAATCCACTTGTGTATAACAACTGAGAGAATTGAAATCAATGGAGAGTAAGAGCACAAAAATTTAATAAATTCTCAGCAAAAAGAATTCATACGTATAAAGTTTATACAACAGTGGTTTTGTATTTGTATCAACATTGTTAAGTATGCTTCCCAACAAACACGAATGCTTGATTTGAAATCAGGGGGCAAATTACAGCACTCGTTATCGAACGAAATTACGAAATATTTCAATAGTTTATATGGAGATATTTTAAAATTTCGAATCGTATCGAATGCCGTAATTCACCCCCAGTACTAATAAGTAATTAAGGAAATCAAGCATCATATGTTAATGGTATAAAGAAACAGTTTACTTCAAAATTTTGTCATAGTGTTTGCTGGGGTTTTCATATGCATAAGTTGATATGAGAAAATATTGGATGCGAAACCAATAAGATTAGCTTCGTTACCGCAGCGAACGCATATACATTTTGTTATTGTAAAAATTAAGGTAGATTTATTCTCATCGACTTTTAGACACTTTACTAATACTGAATTATTAGGTATATATTGGTCTTAGATATATTTAGATCATTTACGCATGTTGCATTTAATAGTAGCATACCACTTAATACAAATAAAATACAATGGGTTTTCCAATACATTAATGATTTCTACACTTGCCAGTTGACTTTCAAACCGTTTTAGAAGGTAATGACAGTATATCACTTAATGATCCAACCCCCTCGGTAGATGTCGTAGATATATACAACGAAAATAATGAATATTTTGATGAAAGTGCTGACAGCTTTAACTCTGAGAATGTGTCGATAGAGCTTACTTCAAGTAGATATTTCATTGGCTATATAGCGAAAAGAATATCTTGCATTAAATGTCGAATGGATATAATTAAACCTTCCCAAATTTTAACATGCCCATCAGAAATGTATATTCATACGAAAAACTTTGAAAATGAATCAGATTTTGGAAGTTTATGTTCACCCTCTGACTTATTTTTCGAAGTATCTAAAATTCACATAAAAGTGTTCGAAAAGGTATTTCTCGAGAACAGAGCAATAAAAAATATTAAACAAGTTATTATGGAACAGATGTAACATGTAATAAAGATACCATTTATTCGTTCTGGTTTGACGAGAAAAATGATTGTTACAACCACAGAATAGAAGTTCTAAATTTGCTTATACTTATATTACTAAGAAAACATTCCTCTTGGGAGACGTACAAGTACAAACCATCCAATGCTGAAAAAGTTAAAATATTAAAACACTAACATGTACCTAATATGAAGTAAAAATTTTTATATAATACCTACATATGTATTTCTTTGATATTATTGGATTTTATTTTATATAATGTAAGTAGTGAAACACTGATATATACGTACATACGTATATGTGTATACCTACCTACTATTAAAAAGAGGATTATGAGTTCGGTGTGAATATACATATTTCGATTCATACAAAAACAAAATTGATATATTTGTCCTACAATAATAAAAGTAGTCGTGTTGTTCTTCAATAGAGCTTGTTCATATAAATACATGGCACGTATGTAGAATATATTCAAATGTTTTTAAAAATATGTAGGCAAAAAAAACCTAAAAACAAAAACAAAGTAAATACATACACACATAGCAAGCATAACAAAGTATGAATTTGTGTTTGAGTCTCAAACTTTGAGAATATTAATTGTTTCTTTGTTGAATTTGCTCAGAGAACTGAGAGTAATATTTCTTCTCCCTTGTTACTTATCCCCCTCATCTGTTAGAATTTTACAATTTTTGTTCTTTGAAATGTTCAAGTGCAACATCTTTATAAATCTATAGTCTTTGGTTTTACCTTATGTTCCGAAAACCTGTTGCGATACATATATTCATATAAATCACTTTTCCCTCACTTTAGTTAATTAAAAAAAAAAAATACTTCCCTATTCTTTCTTCCATTTTTATATTTACTTGATCACTGGTGGAAAGGAGGAATAACTTCACCGTACTAATATCACTGTTTTAAATTATACACATCACATAAAATATGTTTTTTTTGTACCATTCCTTTTTATAAACTTTAATTCCACATTCATTTTCCAAGACAACAGCCTGCTGCTGATGCTAAAGATTATTGAATGCGGTTCTATACACTTCTATTTACTTACCTGGTCGTATAATTCGGAAACAATGAAGTTTTTCTTCTTCTCCATACCATTTGCATATCGTTGGCTACTGAGAAATAAAAGAATTTTAGATATTATTGAATGTATATTTGTATAAGAAAAATTTACTTACATATCTTCGCTGCTACCACCACCGATTTTATTGTTTTTCTGTGATTATTTTGGCATTTACACTATTGGTAATTCGTGGACGAAAGATAGATTATGTTTCCTCCATAAATTATATATATTTATTTGTTTAAACTTTTTACGTTTGTGCAAAACGTCACAGAATACTGTTTAGCTTGTGGTGTTTATCATTTAAAACAAAAACCAAAACAGCTGCTTGAAACAGTGATGGCACTTTCCTTTTTGCGTTTCTACAGAAAACGTACGAAATTGTATAAATAGTACAATATTTTATTTTAAATTTGTGGATCGATGTAATATCTTTATTATATGTATAGCTAAATTATAATTTTACCAACTCAAGACTACGCTGCCTTAGATTGACGTCGCCGTCAATCATGAATATGGTTTCGAATTTTTCTGACATGCATTAGTGCGACATGGTGTTTATTGTTATCGGGTTGTCTCAATGGCATAGCACTGGTCGCTAAGCATTACCGACACATTTACCTTTATGTACATACATAAAATACATTTGTAGTAATATTGGTACCACATAAATTTGTGCCCATGCGTTCATATATCTGCATGTACATCAGAGAACGAAATAGTGTACTTTTTTAGCCTTTGTGTAAACAAGTTTACATCAACGACATCGAAAAAAAGACATTGAAAAATGTATACATGACACACCTTATACACAAATACATCTTGAGTGTACAGGCCTGTGCATTTAAAACATTGAATTCACTTTATGTCCGTATACACATTTGCGGTGATAACATTATATTTGTTTTTGGTTCTTTATAAAATTAATGTGTGGGACTATGGGGCGCCAAGAGTTTTTAAATAGACGCACACATAACAACAAACCCACAAAGAACAGATATACTCATAATAAAAAGGGTCAAATAAAATATATTCATTTTTCGGGCCAGCAATAACATAAAACAACAGAAACGCGGCTATTTTCCACGAATTTGCTGCATTTTGCATATTTTGCAAATGAAATTTAATGTGAAAGAGGTAAGTATACTTTCATAATATAGAGGCTTGCCTCTGTGAAATATGGCATCTCCATATACACGGAAATGTACGCAAGTACAGGCCGAAGGTGTACACAACGAAAGAAAGGCAATGTATAGAGGATGTACATTGTACAGCGGGTGTACATTAAATTTTATTGTACACAATTTCGTTCTCTGATATACATACGTATTTATAAGATTAACCTACTATTGTACAAAATATATTTACAGTCTTTTGTGATTTTGTAAGGTACAACAAGTTATACAGCAAATTAATTTATTGAATATGCTATGTATATCTACAAATGTATCAACTAAATGTTCAAATATCAAACCAAACAAGAAGTACAAAAAAAAAAACGCTTTTGTGCCGCACTCTCATTCAACATACATACATGCCATCACTCTTGCGTATTTCTGCGTAAAATTCTATTTTCTGCCTACGCTGAGTTGCGTTTTTCAGCGTTGAATAAGCATTTTCGCAACTTTCCGTGTGAAAAATTGGATCAGCTGACGCGTTTGCGCAGCGTGGCGTCTCCCAAATTGGGCCTATACAATCAAATGTGTACAACCATAATTTGCTTTGCAAATTAACTTTTCGTTAAATTTTATTTTTCTACGCCTAGTGCGAAACTGATCGCATTTTCCGTAAGTGGCCAACTGTTTATCCGTTGTTATTGACAATAATTTTTAGATACACACATATCATAGACTGTGATACATGCACACAAGGCAAGCCGCAATGTACGCCGAAATCAATTCTACAGAAAATTTAATAAATAATGTCAAAAATTAATTGAAACATATAATGTTTAGCGTTTGCTTATGTATATATATTATAGTGTTTTTGTGTATTTTCCTAATATAAATGATACGTTGCCAACCACTTGCACACATTGGTATACATTGTAGTACTTTTCCTATTTATTTCTTAAATTACTTTCTAAATTAGTAATAATCAACTTATGAAAATATATTTATGTATGTATAAGTTGAAAATATGTATATATGTATTTAAATTTTATGTATATATCATATATTAGTTTTTGCAAAAGAGCATTGCTTTACACATGAGTGTAAGTATAATATAGCCACACAAATGGTCGCATATGCATCTGACAGTATTTTCGTCGAGTTTTGACAGTAGCCTACGCATATTATAGCTTGGCCTTAAGGTTGTCGCAATGAGTACTTTGTGAACGGATTGAAAATCAGTTTTTTTTTTATTAATATATGTTTTTTTTTAAAACAAAGCTCGAACGTGTATTGAAAAAATAGAGAGAGTGAGAGAGAGGTTGTCAAATTACTCAACTTACGTCAACAGTTAAAAGTTGCCCAACTCTGTACTTTGCATTGACGGAGAAGTACTGTAGCATGCGAATTTCCAAAAAAAATACCGGCATTATCTCAACACTTTCATTTCTTAAAATCGGCATTATGTTATATATTATTTTCACATATAAAAACTTTTTTACTAAAGAGAACAAAAACAATTCAATAATAAGCTATTTAAAAAAATTATTTATAATTTTATTCATTGAGAATTCATTTAGAAGTAGCTGGAAAACATTAGAGTAGAAAATTGTTGAAGTAAATGCAATTGGGATGATTTAAGATTAAAAATTTATACGTATAAAAAAATATTTATAATAAACCATGCTGTAATATTTTTAAATTTATTTTACTCTCAATAAAAATTCAACTTCTTTAAAATGTAATACTAAATCTTATTTCTTTATTAACAAATCTTGTATATAATATGTAGGTTTCCACACCACCATAGATGTGCTACACTTAGTGCGTTGCCAATTTTTTTTAATGGCTGGCTTCGCCAATAGTCCTACATAACATAAGTATGAATAAGTATGAACATAAGGTAAAACTTACAGTTTTACCAAAGACTATAGATTTATAAAGATGTTGCACTGCCATACATTCTTCATACATTTTTGTGCCCATATAAATTTTCTTGGTGGATTTAGCCGCTAAATCCACTTGTGTATAACAACTGAGAGAATTGAAATCAATGGAGAGTAAGAGCACAAAAATTTAATAAATTCTCAGCAAAAAGAATTCATACGTATAAAGTTTATACAACAGTGGTTTTGTATTTGTATCAACATTGTTAAGTATGCTTCCCAACAAACACGAATGCTTGATTTGAAATCAGGGGGCAAATTACAGCACTCGTTATCGAACGAAATTACGAAATATTTCAATAGTTTATATGGAGATATTTTAAAATTTCGAATCGTATCGAATGCCGTAATTCACCCCCAGTACTAATAAGTAATTAAGGAAATCAAGCATCATATGTTAATGGTATAAAGAAACAGTTTACTTCAAAATTTTGTCGTAGTGTTTGCTGGGGTTTTCATATGCATAAGTTGATATGAGAAAATATTGGATGCGAAACCAATAAGATTAGCTTCGTTACCGCAGCGAACGCATATACATTTTGTTATTGTAAAAATTAAGGTAGGTCTATTCTCATCGACTTTTAGACACTTTACTAATACTGAATTATTAGGTATATATTGGTCTTAGATATATTTAGATCATTTACGCATGTTGAATTTAATAGTAGCATACCACTTAATACAAATAAAATACAATGGGTTTTCCAATACATTAATGATTTCTACACTTGCCAGTTGACTTTCAAACCGTTTTAGAAGGTAATGACAGTATATAACTTAATGATCCAACCCCCTCGGTAGATGTCGTAGATATATACAACGAAAATAATGAATATTTTGATGAAAGTGCTGACAGCTTTAACTCTGAGAATGTGTCGATAGAGCTTACTTCAAGTAGATATTTCATTGGCTATATAGCGAAAAGAATATCTTGCATTAAATGTCGAATGGATATAATTAAACCTTCCCAAATTTTAACATGCCCATCAGAAATGTATATTCATACGAAAAACTTTGAAAATGAATCAGATTTTGGAAGTTTATGTTCACCCTCTGACTTATTTTTCGAAGTATCTAAAATTCACATAAAAGTGTTCGAAAAGGTATTTCTCGAGAACAGAGCAATAAAAAATATTAAACAAGTTATTATGGAACAGATGTAACATGTAATAAAGATACCATTTATTCGTTCTGGTTTGACGAGAAAAATGATTGTTACAACCACAGAATAGAAGTTCTAAATTTGCTTATACTTATATTACTAAGAAAACATTCCTCTTGGGAGACGTACAAGTACAAACCATCCAATGCTGAAAAAGTTAAAATATTAAAACACTAACATGTACCTAATATGAAGTAAAAATTTTTATATAATACCTACATATGTATTTCTTTGATATTATTGGATTTTATTTTATATAATGTAAGTAGTGAAACACTGATATATACGTACATACGTATATGTGTATACCTACCTACTATTAAAAAGAGGATTAAGAGTTCGGTGTGAATATACATATTTCGATTCATACAAAAACAAAATTGATATATTTGTCCTACAATAATAAAAGTAGTCGTGTTGTTCTTCAATAGAGCTTGTTCATATAAATACATGGCACGTATGTAGAATATATTCAAATGTTTTTAAAAATATGTAGGCAAAAAAAACCTAAAAACAAAAACAAAGTAAATACATACACACATAGCAAGCATAACAAAGTATGAATTTGTGTTTGAGTCTCAAACTTTGAGAATATTAATTGTTTCTTTGTTGAATTTGCTCAGAGAACTGAGAGTAATATTTCTTCTCCCTTGTTACTTATCCCCCTCATCTGTTAGAATTTTACAATTTTTGTTCTTTGAAATGTTCAAGTGCAACATCTTTATAAATCTATAGTCTTTGGTTTTACCTTATGTTCCGAAAACCTGTTGCGATACATATATTCATATAAATCACTTTTCCCTCACTTTAGTTAATTAAAAAAAAAAAAAATACTTCCCTATTCTTTCTTCCATTTTTATATATACTTGATCACTGGTGGAAAGGAGGAATAACTTCACCGTACTAATATCACTGTTTTAAATTATACACATCACATAAAATATGTTTTTTTTGTACCATTCCTTTTTATAAACTTTAATTCCACATTCATTTTCCAAGACAACAGCCTGCTGCTGATGCTAAAGATTATTGAATGCGGTTCTATACACTTCTATTTACTTACCTGGTCGTATAATTCGGAAACAATGAAGTTTTTCTTCTTCTCCATACCATTTGCATATCGTTGGCTACTGAGAAATAAAAGAATTTTAGATATTATTGAATGTATATATGTATAAGAAAAATTTACTTACATATCTTCGCTGCTACCACCACCGATTTTATTGTTTTTCTGTGATTATTTTGGCATTTACACTATTGGTAATTCGTGGACGAAAGATAGATTATGTTTCCTCCATAAATTAAAAATTTCAAACACTAAATCTTACGAGAATTTCATTATTTTCAATTGTTTCCCAATAATCCTGCCAAGAAATTAAATTTTTATGTACAACTATATGTCATTTTATATCGACAAGAAAAAGGAAAGATATAGCAGCCAAAGAAATTTGTCGTCACTATCCTAACATCGGTCAAAAACATTATTGGCATTTTTAGTGAAGTGTCATTATTGGCGTAGTATTAGTGTTTAAGTTATAAGCTCAAAACTAAAATAACTCACTATAAAGTATAGCGAGCGCATGGCACAAATCGATTCTTTGAAAAAAACGCCCACACCCCACTTTAATAACAAGCTTGTAAACAAATCAACCATGTTTGTAAACAAACCAGCCACGTTGTTTCCAAGAAAACATATCTTGTTAAAACTAGAAGAAGCATATCTTGTTTTCTTTATAGAGATCACATAGTTATTTGCGTGCTGTTAAAATGAAAACATATTCATATATTTGTTTGTTGCCTAATATTTGAACGTCAACGTATCTGATTAAAGAAAAAAACGTAATTTGCTTGTTGAATTTGTTACGTGGAGACATGGAGAAGTGCAAATGACTTGCTTTTCCTCAATCAGATACGATGACGTTCAATATATTAGGTGATAAATAAAAATATCAAAATCTTTTTTCGTTTTTTTCAGAGCCGACAACATGTAAGTATAGATGAAAAACACGACTCGATGCACACAACTATGTGATTGATGGCTTATTTTGTACGTCTCCAGAGCCCAGAGTCTAAAAAATCACCAACCAGCTTATAGCTAACTCATGACGCCCTCGTATTAAATCCATAATAAGCTAACTAAAAATGAGCTAGTTTGTGGTTAGCCTGAAACTGATGCAAAATGGGCGCACTCATTCGTAGGACATTACATGTTAAAAATTATCCAGCGCTGGTATAGAAAATGAGTCAGTTGCGATTCACCCCTAGCTCATTTATGATCAACCATAAGTTAGCTTATGGGTAACTCAAATTCCGACAGGGTTCTTTTGCAAACAAACACACGAAAGGTGGAGGGTTATTTCTGTCTACTGCGCACACACACCCTAATTTTTTAAAAACGCAAAAACTAATAAGGCTCCATTAGCGAGACGCTAAAACACAAGCGCAGCACGCTAACGCAACTCCGCTTATAGAATGCTTAAAAACGCACCATGTTTTTACAGAAAAAATTTTGTATGTACATATATATGTATGTATATGTACATACAACAAATTGTAGTGTTCAAAGTTAATTGAGTGGTAATATTAAAAGAGAAGATATGTATATATATTGTAAAATGGATATGGAAAATATATATTTATTTGTTTAAACTTTTTACGTTTGTGCAAAACGTCACAGAATACTGTTTAGCTTGTGGTGTATATCATTTAAAACAAAAACCAAAACAGCTGCTTGAAACAGTGATGGCACTTTCCTTTTTGCGTTTCTACAGAAAACGTACGAAATTGTATAAATAGTACAATATTTTATTTTAAATTTGTGGATCGATGTAATATCTTTATTATATGTATAGCTAAATTATAATTTTACCAACACAAGACTACGATGCCTTAGATTGACGTCGCCGTCAATCATGAATATGGTTTCGAATTTTTCTGACATGCATTAGTGCGACATGGTGTTTATTGTTATCGGGTTGTCTCAATGGCATAGCACTGGTCGCTAAGTATTACCGACACATTTACCTTTATGTACATACATAAAATACATTTGTAGTAATATTGGTACCACATAAATTTGTGCCCATGCGTTCATATATCTGCATGTACATCAGAGAACGAAATAGTGTACTTTTTTAGCCTTTGTGTAAACAAGTTTACATCAACGACATCGAAAAAAAGACATTGAAAAATGTATACATGCCACA
Organism: Linnaemya vulpina; assembly: GCA_963675445.1. Classification (NCBI taxonomy): domain Eukaryota; kingdom Metazoa; phylum Arthropoda; class Insecta; order Diptera; family Tachinidae; genus Linnaemya; species Linnaemya vulpina. Next base: position 39,266,087 of record OY776276.1, read on the forward strand.
CCTTATACACAAATACATCTTGAGTGTACAGGCATGTGCATTGAAAACATTGAATTCACTTTATGTCCGTATACACATTTGCGGTGATAACATTATATTTGTTTTTGGTTCTTTATAAAATTAATGTGTGGGACTATGGGGCGCCAAGAGTTTTTAAATAGACGCACACATAACAACAAACCCACAAAGAACAGATATACTCATAATAAAAAGGGTCAAATAAAATATATTCATTTTTCGGGCAAGCAATAACATAAAACAACAGAAACGCGGCTATTTTCCATGAATTTGCTGCATTTTGCATATTTTGCAAATGAAATTTAATGTGAAAGAGGTAAGTATACTTTCATAATATAGAGGCTTGCCTCTGTGAAATATGGCATCTCCATATACACGGAAATGTACGCAAGTACAGGCCGAAGGTGTACACAACGAAAGAAAGGCAATGTATAGAGGATGTACATTGTACAGCGGGTGTACATTAAATTTTATTGTACACAATTTCGTTCTCTGATATACATACGTGTTTATAAGATTAACCTACTATTGTACAAAATATATTTACAGTCTTTTGTGATTTTGTAAGGTACAAGTTATACAGCAAATTAATTTATTGAATATGCTATGTATATCTACAAATGTATCAACTAAATGTTCAAATATCAAGCCAAACAAGAAGTACAAAAAAAAAAACGCTTTTGTGCCGCACTCTCATTCAACATACATACATGCCATCACTCTTGCGTATTTCTGCGTAAAATTCTATTTTCTGCCTACGCTGAGTTGCGTTTTTCAGCGTTGAATAAGCATTTTCGCAACTTTCCGTGTGAAAAATTGGATCAGCTGACGCGTTTGCGCAGCGTGGCGTCTCCCTAATTGGGCCTATACAATCAAATGTGTACAACCATAGTTTGATTTGCAAATTAACTTTTCGTTAAATTTTATTTTTCTACGCCTAGTGCGAAACTGATCGCATTTTCCGTAAGTGGCCAACTGTTTATCCGTTGTTATTGACAATAATTTTTAGATACACACATATCATAGACTGTGATACATGCACACAAGACAAGCCGCAATGTACGCCGAAATCAATTCTACAGAAAATTTAATAAATAATGTCAAAAATTAATTGAAACATATAATGTTTAGCGTTTGCTTATGTATATATATTATAGTGTTTTTGTGTATTTTCCTAATATAAATGATACGTTGCCAACCACTTGCACACATTGGTATACATTGTAGTACTTTTCCTATTTATTTCTTAAATTACTTTCTAAATTAGTAATAATCAACTTATGAAAATATATTTATGTATGTATAAGTTGAAAATATGTATATATGTATTTAAATTTTATGTATATATCATATATTAGTTTTTGCAAAAGAGCATTGCTTTACACATGAGTGTAAGTATAATATAGCCACACAAATGGTCGCATATGCATTTGACAGTATTTTCGTCGAGTTTTGACAGTAGCCTACGCATATTATAGCTTGGCCTTAAGGTTGTCGCAATGAGTACTTTGTGAACGGATTGAAAATCAGTTTTTTTAAAATTAATATATGTTTTTTTTAAAGCACACACAAAGCTCGAACGTGTATTGAAAAAATAGAGAGAGTGAGAGAGAGGTTGTCAAATTACTCAACTTACGTCAAAAGTTAAAAGTTGCCAAACTCTGTACTTTGCATTGACGGAGAAGTACTGTAGCCAGCGAATTTCCAAAAAAAATACCGGCATTATCTCAACACTTTCATTTCTTAAAATCGGCATTATGTTATATATTATTTTTACATATAAAAACTTTTTTACTAAAGAGAACAAAAACAATTCAATAATAAGCTATTTAAAAAAATTATTTATAATTTTATTCATTGAGAATTCATTTAGAAGTAGCTGGAAAACATTAGAGTAGAAAATTGTTGAAGTAAATGCAATTGTGATGATTTAAGATTAAAAATTTATACGTATAAAAAAATATTTATAATAAACCATGCTGTAATATTTTTAAATTTATTTTACTCTCAATAAAAATTCAACTTCTTTAAAATGTAATACTAAATCTTATTTCTTTATTAACAAATCTTGTATATAATATGTAGGTTTCCACACCACCATAGATGTACTACACTTAGTGCGTTGCCAATTTTTTTTAATGGCTGGCTTCGCCAATAGTCCTACATAACATAAGTATGAATAAGTATGAACATAAGGTAAAACTTACAGTTTTACCTTATGTTCCTAAAACCTGTTGCGATACATATATTCATATAAATCACTTTTCCCTCACTTTAGTTAATTAAAAAAAAAAAAATACTTCCCTATTCTTTCTTCCATTTTTATATTTACTTGATCACTGGTGGAAAGGAGGAATAACTTCACCGTACTAATATCACTGTTTTAAATTATACACATCACATAAAATATGTTTTTTTTTTGTACCATTCCTTTTTATAAACTTTAATTCCACATTCATTTTCCAAGACAACAGCCTGCTGCTGATGCTAAAGATTATTGAATGCGGTTCTATACACTTCTATTTACTTACCTGGTCGTATAATTCGGAAACAAATGAAGTTTTTCTTCTTCTCCATACCATTTGCATATCGTTGGCTACTGAGAAATAAAAGAATTTTAGATATTATTGAATGTATATATGTATAAGAAAAATTTACTTACATATCTTCGCTGCTTCCACCACCGATTTTATTGTTTTTCTGTGATTATTTTGGCATTTACACTATTGGTAATTCGTGGACGAAAGATAGATTATGTTTCCTCCATAAATTACAAATTTCAAACACTAAATCTTACGAGAATTTCATTATTTTCAATTGTTTCCCAATAATCCTGCCAAGAAATTAAATTTTTATGTACAACTATGTCATTTTATATCGACGAAAAAAAGGAAAGATATAGCAGCCAAAGAAATTTGTCGTCACTATCCTAACATCGGTCAAAAACATTATTGGCATTTTTAGTGAAGCGTCATTATTGGCGTAGTATTAGTGTTTAAGTCATAAGCTCAAAACTAAAATAACTCACTATAAAGTATAGCGAGCGCATGGCACAAATCGATTCTTTGAAAAAAACGCCCACACCCCACTTTTATAACAAGCTTGTAAGCAAATCAACCATGTTTGTAAACAAACCAGCCACGTTGTTTCCAAGAAAACATATCTTGTTAAAACTAGAAGAAGCATATCTTGTTTTCTTTATAGAGATCACATAGTTATTTGCGTGCTGTTAAAATGAAAACATATTCATATATTTGTTTGTTGCCTAATATTTGAACGTCAACGTATCTGATTAAAGAAAAAAACGTAATTTGCTTGTTGAATTTGTTACGTGGAGACATGGAGAAGTGCAAATGACTTGCTTTTCCTCAATCAGATACGATGACGTTCAATATATTAGGTGATAAATAAAAATATCAAAATCTTTTTTCGTTTTTTTCAGAGCCGACAACATGTAAGTATAGATGAAAAACACGACTCGATGCACACAACTATGTGATTGATGGCTTATTTTGTACGTCTCCAGAGCCCAGAGTCTAAAAAATCACCAACCAGCTTATAGCTAACTCATGACGCCCTCGTATTAAATCCATAATAAGCTAACTAAAAATGAGCTAGTTTGTGGTTAGCCTGAAACTGATGCAAAATGGGCGCACTCATTCGTAGGACATTACATGTTAAAAATTATCCAGCGCTGGTATAGAAAATGAGTCAGTTGCGATTCACCCCTAGCTCATTTATGATCAACCATAAGTTAGCTTATGGGTAACTCAAATTCCGACAGGGTTCTTTTGCAAACAAACACACGAAAGGTGGAGGGTTATTTCTGTCTACTGCGCACACACACCCTAATTTTTTAAAAACGCAAAAACTAATAAGGCTCCTTTAGCGAGACGCTAAAACACAAGCGCAGCACGCTAACGCAACTCCGCTTATAGAATGCTTAAAAACGCACCATGTTTTTACAGAAAAAATTTTGTATGTACATATATATGTATGTATATGTACATACAACAAATTGTAGTGTTCAAAGTTAATTGAGTGGTAATATTAAAAAAGAAGATATGTATGTATATTGTAAAATGGATATGGAAAATATATATTTATTTGTTTAAACTTTTTACGTTTGTGCAAAACGTCACAGAATACTGTTTAGCTTGTGGTGTATATCATTTAAAACAAAAACCAAAACAGCTGCTTGAAACACGCACTTTCCTTTTTGCGTTTCTACAGAAAACGTACGAAATTGTATAAATAGTACAATATTTTATTTTAAATTTGTGGATCGATGTAATATCTTTATTATATGTATAGCTAAATTATAATTTTACCAACACAAGACTACGATGCCTTAGATTGACGTCGCCGTCAATCATGAATATGGTTTCGAATTTTTCTGACATGCATTAGTGCGACATGGTGTTTATTGTTATCGGGTTGTCTCAATGGCATAGCACTGGTCGCTAAGCATTACCGACACATTTACCTTTATGTACATACATAAAATACATTTGTAGTAATATTGGTACCACATAAATTTGTGCCCATGCGTTCATATATCTGCATGTACATCAGAGAACGAAATAGTGTACTTTTTTAGCCTTTGTGTAAACAAGTTTACATCAACGACATCGAAAAAAAGACATTGAAAAATGTATACATGCCACACCTTATACACAAATACATCTTGAGTGTACAGGCATGTGCATTGAAAACATTGAATTCACTTTATGTCCGTATACACATTTGCGGTGATAACATTATATTTGTTTTTGGTTCTTTATAAAATTAATGTGTGGGACTATGGGGCGCCAAGAGTTTTTAAATAGACGCACACATAACAACAAACCCACAAAGAACAGATATACTCATAATAAAAAGGGTCAAATAAAATATATTCATTTTTCGGGCAAGCAATAACATAAAACAACAGAAACGCGGCTATTTTCCATGAATTTGCTGCATTTTGCATATTTTGCAAATGAAATTTAATGTGAAAGAGGTAAGTATACTTTCATAATATAGAGGCTTGCCTCTGTGAAATATGGCATCTCCATATACACGGAAATGTACGCAAGTACAGGCCGAAGGTGTACACAACGAAAGAAAGGCAATGTATAGAGGATGTACATTGTACAGCGGGTGTACATTAAATTTTATTGTACACAATTTCGTTCTCTGATATACATACGTGTTTATAAGATTAACCTACTATTGTACAAAATATATTTACAGTCTTTTGTGATTTTGTAAGGTACAACAAGTTATACAGCAAATTAATTTATTGAATATGCTATGTATATCTACAAATGTATCAACTAAATGTTCAAATATCAAGCCAAACAAGAAGTACAAAAAAAAAACGCTTTTGTGCCGCACTCTCATTCAACATACATACATGCCATCACTCTTGCGTATTTCTGCGTAAAATTCTATTTTCTGCCTACGCTGAGTTGCGTTTTTCAGCGTTGAATAAGCATTTTCGCAACTTTCCGTGTGAAAAATTGGATCAGCTGACGCGTTTGCGCAGCGTGGCGTCTCCCTAATTAGGCCTATACAATCAAATGTGTACAGCCATAATTTGCTTTGCAAATTAACTTTTCGTTAAATTTTATTTTTCTACGCCTAGTGCGAAACTGATCGCATTTTCCGTAAGTGGCCAACTGTTTATCCGTTGTTATTGACAATAATTTTTAGATACACACATATCATAGACTGTGATACATGCACACAAGACAAGCCGCAATGTACGCCGAAATCAATTCTACAGAAAATTTAATAAATAATGTCAAAAATTAATTGAAACATATAATGTTTAGCGTTTGCTTATGTATATATATTATAGTGTTTTTGTGTATTTTCCTAATATAAATGATACGTTGCCAACCACTTGCACACATTGGTATACATTGTAGTACTTTTCCTATTTATTTCTTAAATTACTTTCTAAATTAGTAATAATCAACTTATGAAAATATATTTATGTATGTATAAGTTGAAAATATGTATATATGTATTTAAATTTTATGTATATATCATATATTAGTTTTTGCAAAAGAGCATTGCTTTACACATGAGTGTAAGTATAATATAGCCACACAAATGGTCGCATATGCATTTGACAGTATTTTCGTCGAGTTTTGACAGTAGCCTACGCATATTATAGCTTGGCCTTAAGGTTGTCGCAATGAGTACTTTGTGAACGGATTGAAAATCAGTTTTCTTAAAATTAATATATGTTTTTTTTAAAGCACACACAAAGCTCGAACGTGTATTGAAAAAATAGAGAGAGTGAGAGAGAGGTTGTCAAATTACTCAACTTACGTCAAAAGTTAAAAGTTGCCAAACTCTGTACTTTGCATTGACGGAGAAGTACTGTAGCCAGCGAATTTCCAAAAAAAATACCGGCATTATCTCAACACTTTCATTTCTTAAAATCGGCATTATGTTATATATTATTTTTACATATAAAAACTTTTTTACTAAAGAGAACAAAAACAATTCAATAATAAGCTATTTAAAAAAATTATTTATAATTTTATTCATTGAGAATTCATTTAGAAGTAGCTGGAAAACATTAGAGTAGAAAATTGTTGAAGTAAATGCAATTGTGATGATTTAAGATTAAAAATTTATACGTATAAAAAAATATTTATAATAAACCATGCTGTAATATTTTTAAATTTATTTTACTCTCAATAAAAATTCAACTTCTTTAAAATGTAATACTAAATCTTATTTCTTTATTAACAAATCTTGTATATAATATGTAGGTTTCCACACCACCATAGATGTACTACACTTAGTGCGTTGCCAATTTTTTTTAATGGCTGGCTTCGCCAATAGTCCTACATAACATAAGTATGAATAAGTATGAACATAAGGTAAAACTTACAGTTTTACCTTATGTTCCTAAAACCTGTTGCGATACATATATTCATATAAATCACTTTTCCCTCACTTTAGTTAATTAAAAAAAAAAAAATACTTCCCTATTCTTTCTTCCATTTTTATATTTACTTGATCACTGGTGGAAAGGAGGAATAACTTCACCGTACTAATATCACTGTTTTAAATTATACACATCACATAAAATATGTTTTTTTTTTGTACCATTCCTTTTTATAAACTTTAATTCCACATTCATTTTCCAAGACAACAGCCTGCTGCTGATGCTAAAGATTATTGAATGCGGTTCTATACACTTCTATTTACTTACCTGGTCGTATAATTCGGAAACAAATGAAGTTTTTCTTCTTCTCCATACCATTTGCATATCGTTGGCTACTGAGAAATAAAAGAATTTTAGATATTATTGAATGTATATATGTATAAGAAAAATTTACTTACATATCTTCGCTGCTTCCACCACCGATTTTATTGTTTTTCTGTGATTATTTTGGCATTTACACTATTGGTAATTCGTGGACGAAAGATAGATTATGTTTCCTCCATAAATTACAAATTTCAAACACTAAATCTTACGAGAATTTCATTATTTTCAATTGTTTCCCAATAATCCTGCCAAGAAATTAAATTTTTATGTACAACTATATGTCATTTTATATCGACGAAAAAAAGGAAAGATATAGCAGCCAAAGAAATTTGTCGTCACTATCCTAACATCGGTCAAAAACATTATTGGCATTTTTAGTGAAGCGTCATTATTGGCGTAGTATTAGTGTTTAAGTCATAAGCTCAAAACTAAAATAACTCACTATAAAGTATAGCGAGCGCATGGCACAAATCGATTCTTTGAAAAAAAACGCCCACACCCCACTTTTATAACAAGCTTGTAAACAAATCAACCATGTTTGTAAACAAACCAGCCACGTTGTTTCCAAGAAAACATATCTTGTTAAAACTAGAAGAAGCATATCTTGTTATTTGCATCACATAGTTATTTGCGTGCTGTTAAAATGAAAACATATTCATATATTTGTTTGTTGCCTAACATTTGAACGTCAACGTATCTGATTAAAGAAAAAAAACGTAATTTGCTTGTTGAATTTGTTACGTGGAGACATGGAGAAGTGCAAATGACTTGCTTTTCCTCAATCAGATACGATGACGTTCAATATATTAGGGGATAAATAAAAATATCAAAATCTTTTTTCGTTTTTTTCAGAGCCGACAACATGTAAGTATAGATGAAAAACACGACTCGATGCACACAACTATGTGATTGATGGCTTATTTTGTACGTCTCCAGAGCCCAGAGTCTAAAAAATCTCCAACCAGCTTATAGCTAACTCATGACGCCCTCGTATTAAATCCATAATAAGCTAACTAAAAATGAGCTAGTTTGTGGTTAGCCTGAAACTGATGCAAAATGGGCGCACTCATTCGTAGGACATTACATGTTAAAAATTATCCAGCGCTGGTATAGAAAATGAGTCAGTTGCGATTCACCCCTAGCTCATTTATGATCAACCATAAGTTAGCTTATGGGTAACTCAAATTCCGACAGGGTTCTTTTGCAAACAAACACACGAAAGGTGGAGGGTTATTTCTGTCTACTGCGCACACACACCCTAATTTTTTAAAAACGCAAAAACTAATAAGGCTCCATTAGCGAGACGCTAAAACACAAGCGCAGCACGCTAACGCAACTCCGCTTATAGAATGCTTAAAAACGCACCATGTTTTTGCAGAAAAAATTTTGTATGTACATATATATGTATGTATATGTACACACAACAAATTGTAGTGTTCAAAGTTAATTGAGTGGTAATATTAAAAGAGAAGATATGTATGTATATTGTAAAATGGATATGGAAAATATATATTTATTTGTTTAAACTTTTTACGTTTGTGCAAAACGTCACAGAATAGTGTTTAGCTTGTGGTGTTTATCATTTAAAACAAAAACCAAAACAGCTGCTTGAAACAGTGATGGCACTTTCCTTTTTGCGTTTCTACAGAAAACGTACGAAATTGTATAAATAGTACAATATTTTATTTTAAATTTGTGGATCGATGTAATATCTTTATTATATGTATAGCTAAATTATAATTTTACCAACACAAGACTACGATGCCTTAGATTGACGTCGCCGTCAATCATGAATATGGTTTCGAATTTTTCTGACATGCATTAGTGCGACATGGTGTTTATTGTTATCGGGTTGTCTCAATGGCATAGCACTGGTCGCTAAGCATTACCGACACATTTACCTTTATGTACATACATAAAATACATTTGTAGTAATATTGGTACCACATAAATTTGTGCCCATGCGTTCATATATCTGCATGTACATCAGAGAACGAAATAGTGTACTTTTTTAGCCTTTGTGTAACAAGTTTACATCAACGACATCGAAAAAAAGACATTGAAAAATGTATACATGCCACACCTTATACACAAATACATCTTGAGTGTACAGGCCTGTGCATTGAAAACATTGAATTCACTTTATGTCCGTATACACATTTGCGGTGATAACATTATATTTGTTTTTGGTTCTTTATAAAATTAATGTGTGGGACTATGGGGCGCCAAGAGTTTTTAAATAGACGCACACATAACAACAAACCCACAAAGAACAGATATACTCATAATAAAAAGGGTCAAATAAAATATATTCATTTTTCGGGCAAGCAATAACATAAAACAACAGAAACGCGGCTATTTTCCATGAATTTGCTGCATTTTGCATATTTTGCAAATGAAATTTAATGTGAAAGAGGTAAGTATACTTTCATAATATAGAGGCTTGCCTCTGTGAAATATGGCATCTCCATATACACGGAAATGTACGCAAGTACAGGCCGAAGGTGTACACAACGAAAGAAAGGCAATGTATAGAGGATGTACATTGTACAGCGGGTGTACATTAAATTTTATTGTACACAATTTCGTTCTCTGATATACATACGTGTTTATAAGATTAACCTACTATTGTACAAAATATATTTACAGTCTTTTGTGATTTTGTAAGGTACAACAAGTTATACAGCAAATTAATTTATTGAATATGCTATGTATATCTACAAATGTATCAACTAAATGTTCAAATATCAAGCCAAACAAGAAGTACAAAAAAAAAACGCTTTTGTGCCGCACTCTCATTCAACATACATACATGCCATCACTCTTGCGTATTTCTGCGTAAAATTCTATTTTCTGCCTACGCTGAGTTGCGTTTTTCAGCGTTGAATAAGCATTTTCGCAACTTTCCGTGTGAAAAATTGGATCAGCTGACGCGTTTGCGCAGCGTGGCGTCTCCCTAATTGGGCCTATACAATCAAATGTGTACAACCATAATTTGCTTTGCAAATTAACTTTTCGTTAAATTTTATTTTTCTACGCCTAGTGCGAAACTGATCGCATTTTCCGTAAGTGGCCAACTGTTTATCCGTTGTTATTGACAATAATTTTTAGATACACACATATCATAGACTGTGATACATGCACACAAGACAAGCCGCAATGTACGCCGAAATCAATTCTACAGAAAATTTAATAAATAATGTCAAAAATTAATTGAAACATATAATGTTTAGCGTTTGCTTATGTATATATATTATAGTGTTTTTGTGTATTTTCCTAATATAAATGATACGTTGCCAACCACTTGCACACATTGGTATACATTGTAGTACTTTTCCTATTTATTTCTTAAATTACTTTCTAAATTAGTAATAATCAACTTATGAAAATATATTTATGTATGTATAAGTTGAAAATATGTATATATGTATTTAAATTTTATGTATATATCATATATTAGTTTTTGCAAAAGAGCATTGCTTTACACATGAGTGTAAGTATAATATAGCCACACAAATGGTCGCATATGCATTTGACAGTATTTTCGTCGAGTTTTGACAGTAGCCTACGCATATTATAGCTTGGCCTTAAGGTTGTCGCAATGAGTACTTTGTGAACGGATTGAAAATCAGTTTTTTTAAAATTAATATATGTTTTTTTTAAAGCACACACAAAGCTCGAACGTGTATTGAAAAAATAGAGAGAGTGAGAGAGAGGTTGTCAAATTACTCAACTTACGTCAAAAGTTAAAAGTTGCCAAACTCTGTACTTTGCATTGACGGAGAAGTACTGTAGCCAGCGAATTTCCAAAAAAAATACCGGCATTATCTCAACACTTTCATTTCTTAAAATCGGCATTATGTTATATATTATTTTTACATATAAAAACTTTTTTACTAAAGAGAACAAAAACAATTCAATAATAAGCTATTTAAAAAAATTATTTATAATTTTATTCATTGAGAATTCATTTAGAAGTAGCTGGAAAACATTAGAGTAGAAAATTGTTGAAGTAAATGCAATTGTGATGATTTAAGATTAAAAATTTATACGTATAAAAAAATATTTATAATAAACCATGCTGTAATATTTTTAAATTTATTTTACTCTCAATAAAAATTCAACTTCTTTAAAATGTAATACTAAATCTTATTTCTTTATTAACAAATCTTGTATATAATATGTAGGTTTCCACACCACCATAGATGTACTACACTTAGTGCGTTGCCAATTTTTTTTAATGGCTGGCTTCGCCAATAGTCCTACATAACATAAGTATGAATAAGTATGAACATAAGGTAAAACTTACAGTTTTACCTTATGTTCCTAAAACCTGTTGCGATACATATATTCATATAAATCACTTTTCCCTCACTTTAGTTAATTAAAAAAAAAAAAATACTTCCCTATTCTTTCTTCCATTTTTATATTTACTTGATCACTGGTGGAAAGGAGGAATAACTTCACCGTACTAATATCACTGTTTTAAATTATACACATCACATAAAATATGTTTTTTTTTTTGTACCATTCCTTTTTATAAACTTTAATTCCACATTCATTTTCCAAGACAACAGCCTGCTGCTGATGCTAAAGATTATTGAATGCGGTTCTATACACTTCTATTTACTTACCTGGTCGTATAATTCGGAAACAAATGAAGTTTTTCTTCTTCTCCATACCATTTGCATATCGTTGGCTACTGAGAAATAAAAGAATTTTAGATATTATTGAATGTATATATGTATAAGAAAAATTTACTTACATATCTTCGCTGCTTCCACCACCGATTTTATTGTTTTTCTGTGATTATTTTGGCATTTACACTATTGGTAATTCGTGGACGAAAGATAGATTATGTTTCCTCCATAAATTACAAATTTCAAACACTAAATCTTACGAGAATTTCATTATTTTCAATTGTTTCCCAATAATCCTGCCAAGAAATTAAATTTTTATGTACAACTATATGTCATTTTATATCGACGAAAAAAAGGAAAGATATAGCAGCCAAAGAAATTTGTCGTCACTATCCTAACATCGGTCAAAAACATTATTGGCATTTTTAGTGAAGCGTCATTATTGGCGTAGTATTAGTGTTTAAGTCATAAGCTCAAAACTAAAATAACTCACTATAAAGTATAGCGAGCGCATGGCACAAATCGATTCTTTGAAAAAAAACGCCCACACCCCACTTTTATAACAAGCTTGTAAACAAATCAACCATGTTTGTAAACAAACCAGCCACGTTGTTTCCAAGAAAACATATCTTGTTAAAACTAGAAGAAGCATATCTTGTTATTTGCATCACATAGTTATTTGCGTGCTGTTAAAATGAAAACATATTCATATATTTGTTTGTTGCCTAACATTTGAACGTCAAAGTATCTGATTAAAGAAAAAAAACGTAATTTGCTTGTTGAATTTGTTACGTGGAGACATGGAGAAGTGCAAATGACTTGCTTTTCCTCAATCAGATACGATGACGTTCAATATATTAGGGGATAAATAAAAATATCAAAATCTTTTTTCGTTTTTTTCAGAGCCGACAACATGTAAGTATAGATGAAAAACACGACTCGATGCACACAACTATGTGATTGATGGCTTATTTTGTACGTCTCCAGAGCCCAGAGTCTAAAAAATCTCCAACCAGCTTATAGCTAACTCATGACGCCCTCGTATTAAATCCATAATAAGCTAACTAAAAATGAGCTAGTTTGTGGTTAGCCTGAAACTGATGCAAAATGGGCGCACTCATTCGTAGGACATTACATGTTAAAAATTATCCAGCGCTGGTATAGAAAATGAGTCAGTTGCGATTCACCCCTAGCTCATTTATGATCAACCATAAGTTAGCTTATGGGTAACTCAAATTCCGACAGGGTTCTTTTGCAAACAAACACACGAAAGGTGGAGGGTTATTTCTGTCTACTGCGCACACACACCCTAATTTTTTAAAAACGCAAAAACTAATAAGGCTCCATTAGCGAGACGCTAAAACACAAGCGCAGCACGCTAACGCAACTCCGCTTATAGAATGCTTAAAAACGCACCATGTTTTTACAGAAAAAATTTTGTATGTACATATATATGTATGTATATGTACACACAACAAATTGTAGTGTTCAAAGTTAATTGAGTGGTAATATTAAAAGAGAAGATATGTATGTATATTGTAAAATGGATATGGAAAATATATATTTATTTGTTTAAACTTTTTACGTTTGTGCAAAACGTCACAGAATACTGTTTAGCTTGTGGTGTTTATCATTTAAAACAAAAACCAAAACAGCTGCTTGAAACAGTGATGGCACTTTCCTTTTTGCGTTTTTACAGAAAACGTACGAAATTGTATAAATAGTACAATATTTTATTTTAAATTTGTGGATCGATGTAATATCTTTATTATATGTATAGCTAAATTATAATTTTACCAACACAAGACTACGATGCCTTAGATTGACGTCGCCGTCAATCATGAATATGGTTTCGAATTTTTCTGACATGCATTAGTGCGACATGGTGTTTATTGTTATCGGGTTGTCTCAATGGCATAGCACTGGTCGCTAAGCATTACCGACACATTTACCTTTATGTACATACATAAAATACATTTGTAGTAATATTGGTACCACATAAATTTGTGCCCATGCGTTCATATATCTGCATGTACATCAGAGAACGAAATAGTGTACTTTTTTAGCCTTTGTGTAAACAAGTTTACATCAACGACATCGAAAAAAAGACATTGAAAAATGTATACATGCCACACCTTATACACAAATACATCTTGAGTGTACAGGCCTGTGCATTGAAAACATTGAATTCACTTTATGTCCGTATACACATTTGCGGTGATAACATTATATTTGTTTTTGGTTCTTTATAAAATTAATGTGTGGGACTATGGGGCGCCAAGAGTTTTTAAATAGACGCACACATAACAACAAACCCACAAAGAACAGATATACTCATAATAAAAAGGGTCAAATAAAATATATTCATTTTTCGGGCAAGCAATAACATAAAACAACAGAAACGCGGCTATTTTCCACGAATTTGCTGCATTTTGCATATTTTGCAAATGAAATTTAATGTGAAAGAGGTAAGTATACTTTCATAATATAGAGGCTTGCCTCTGTGAAATATGGCATCTCCATATACACGGAAATGTACGCAAGTACAGGCCGAAGGTGTACACAACGAAAGAAAGGCAATGTATAGAGGATGTACATTGTACAGCGGGTGTACATTAAATTTTATTGTACACAATTTCGTTCTCTGATATACATACGTATTTATAAGATTAACCTACTATTGTACAAAATATATTTACAGTCTTTTGTGATTTTGTAAGGTACAACAAGTTATACAGCAAATTAATTTATTGATTATGCTATGTATATCTACAAATGTATCAACTAAATGTTCAAATATCAAACCAAACAAGAAGTACAAAAAAAAAATGCTTTTGTGCCGCACTCTCATTCAACATACATACATGCCATCACTCTTGCGTATTTCTGCGTAAAATTCTATTTTCTGCCTACGCTGAGTTGCGTTTTTCAGCGTTGAATAAGCATTTTCGCAACTTTCCGTGTGAAAAATTGGATCAGCTGACGCGTTTGCGCAGCGTGGCGTCTCCCTAATTGGGCCTATACAATCAAATGTGTACAACCATAATTTGATTTGCAAATTAACTTTTCGTTAAATTTTATTTTTCTACGCCTAGTGCGAAACTGATCGCATTTTCCGTAAGTGGCCAACTGTTTATCCGTTGTTATTGACAATAATTTTTAGATACACACATATCATAGACTGTGATACATGCACACAAGACAAGCCGCAATGTACGCCGAAATCAATTCTACAGAAAATTTAATAAATAATGTCAAAAATTAATTGAAACATATAATGTTTAGCGTTTGCTTATGTATATATATTATAGTGTTTTTGTGTATTTTCCTAATATAAATGATACGTTGCCAACCACTTGCACACATTGGTATACATTGTAGTACTTTTCCTATTTATTTCTTAAATTACTTTCTAAATTAGTAATAATCAACTTATGAAAATATATTTATGTATGTATAAGTTGAAAATATGTATTTAAATTGTATGTATATATCATATATTAGTTTTTGCAAAAGAGCATTGCTTTACACATGAGTGTAAGTATAATATAGCCACACAAATGGTCGCATTTGCATTTGACAGTATTTTCGTCGAGTTTTGACAGTAGCCTACGCATATTATAGCTTGGCCTTAAGGTTGTCGCAATGAGTACTTTGTGAACGGATTGAAAATCAGTTTTTTTTAAATTAATATATGTTTTTTTTAAAGCACACACAAAGCTCGAACGTGTATTGAAAAAATAGAGAGAGTGAGAGAGAGGTTGTCAAATTACTCAACTTACGTCAAAAGTTAAAAGTTGCCAAACTCTGTACTTTGCATTGACGGAGAAGTACTGTAGCCAGCGAATTTCCAAAAAAAAATACCGGCATTATCTCAACACTTTCATTTCTTAAAATCGGCATTATGTTATATATTATTTTTACATATAAAAACTTTTTTACTAAAGAGAACAAAAACAATTCAATAATAAGCTATTTAAAAAAATTATTTATAATTTTATTCATTGAGAATTCATTTAGAAGTAGCTGGAAAACATTAGAGTAGAAAATTGTTGAAGTAAATGCAATTGTGATGATTTAAGATTAAAAATTTATACGTATAAAAAAATATTTATAATAAACCATGCTGTAATATTTTTAAATTTATTTTACTCTCAATAAAAATTCAACTTCTTTAAAATGTAATACTAAATCTTATTTCTTTATTAACAAATCTTGTATATAATATGTAGGTTTCCACACCACCATAGAAGTACTACACTTAGTGCGTTGCCAATTTTTTTTAATGGCTGGCTTCGCCAATAGTCCTACATAACATAAGTATGAATAAGTATGAACATAAGGTAAAACTTACAGTTTTACCTTATGTTCCGAAAACCTGTTGCGATACATATATTCATATAAATCACTTTTCCCTCACTTTAGTTAATTAAAAAAAAAAAAAAATACTTCCCTATTCTTTCTTCCATTTTTATATTTACTTGATCACTGGTGGAAAGGAGGAATAACTTCACCGTACTAATATCACTGTTTTAAATTATACACATCACATAAAATATGTTTTTTTTTTTTGTACCATTCCTTTTTATAAACTTTAATTCCACATTCATTTTCCAAGACAACAGCCTGCTGCTGATGCTAAAGATTATTGAATGCGGTTCTATACACTTCTATTTACTTAACTGGTCGTATAATTCGGAAACAAATGAAGTTTTTCTTCTTCTCCATACCATTTGCATATCGTTGGCTACTGAGAAATAAAAGAATTTTAGATATTATTGAATGTATATATGTATAAGAAAAATTTACTTACATATCTTCGCTGCTTCCACCACCGATTTTATTGTTTTTCTGTGATTATTTTGGCATTTACACTATTGGTAATTCGTGGACGAAAGATAGATTATGTTTCCTCCATAAATTACAAATTTCAAACACTAAATCTTACGAGAATTTCATTATTTTCAATTGTTTCCCAATAATCCTGCCAAGAAATTAAATTTTTATGTACAACTATATGTCATTTTATATCGACAAAAAAAATGAAAGATGTAGCAGCCAAAGAAATTTGTCGTCACTATCCTAACATCGGTCAAAAACATTATTGGCATTTTTAGTGAAGCGTCATTATTGGCGTAGTATTAGTGTTTAAGTCATAAGCTCAAAACTAAAATAACTCACTATAAAGTATAGCGAGCGCATGGCAAAAATCGATTCTTTGAAAAAAACGCCCACACCCCACTTTTATAACAAGCTTGTAAACAAATCAACCATGTTTGTAAACAAACCAGCCACGTTGTTTCCAAGAAAACATATCTTGTTAAAACTAGAAGAAGCATATCTTGTTTTCTTTATAGAGATCACATAGGTATTTGCGTGCTGTTAAAATGAAAACATATTCATATATTTGTTTGTTGCCTAATATTTGAACGTCGACGTATCTGATTAAAGAAAAAAACGTAATTTGCTTGTTGAATTTGTTACGTGGAGACATGGAGAAGTGCAAATGACTTGCTTTTCCTCCATCAGATACGATGACGTTCAATATATTAGGTGATAAATAAAAATATCAAAATCTTTTTTCGTTTTTTTCAGAGCCGACAACATGTAAGTATAGATGGAAAACACGACTCGATGCACACAACTATGTGATTGATGGCTTATTTTGTACGTCTCCAGAGCCCAGAGTCTAAAAAATCACCAACCAGCTTATAGCTAACTCATGACGCCCTCGTATTAAATCCATAATAAGCTAACTAAAAATGAGCTAGTTTGTGGTTAGCCTGAAACTGATGCAAAATGGGCGCATTCATTCATAGGACATTACATGTTAAAAATTATCCAGCGCTGGTATAGAAAATGAGTCAGTTGCGATTCACCCCTAGCTCATTTATGATCAACCATAAGTTAGCTTATGGTTAACTCAAATTCCGACAGGGTTCTTTTGCAAACAAACACACGAAAGGTGGAGGGTTATTTCTGTCTACTGCGCACACACACCCTAATTTTTTAAAAACGCAAAAACTAATAAGGCTCCATTAGCGAGACGCTAAAACGCAAGCGCAGCACGCTAACGCAACTCCGCTTATAGAATGCTTAAAAACGCACCACGCTTTTACAGAAAAAATTTTGTATGTACATATATATGTATGTATATGTACATACAACAAATTGTAGTGTTCAAAGTTAATTGAGTGGTAATATTAAAAAGAAGATATGTATATTATAAAATGGATATGGAAAATATATATTTATTTGTTTAAACTTTTTACGTTTGTGCAAAACGTCACAGAATACTGTTTAGCTTGTGGTGTTTATCATTTAAAACAAAAACCAAAACAGCTGCTTGAAACAGTGATGGCACTTTCCTTTTTGCGTTTCTACAGAAAACGTACGAAATTGTATAAATAGTACAATATTTTATTTTAAATTTGTGGATCGATGTAATATCTTTATTATATGTATAGCTAAATTATAATTTTACCAACACAAGACTACGCTGCCTTAGATTGACGTCGCCGTCAATCATGAATATGGTTTCGAATTTTTCTGACATGCATTAGTGCGACATGGTGTTTATTGTTATCGGGTTGTCTCAATGGCATAGCACTGGTCGCTAAGCATTACCGACACATTTACCTTTATGTACATACATAAAATACATTTGTAGTAATATTGGTACCACATAAATTTGTGCCCATGCGTTCATATATCTGCATGTACATCAGAGAACGAAATAGTGTACTTTTTTAGCCTTTGTGTAAACAAGTTTACATCAACGAAATCGAAAAAAAGACATTGAAAAATGTATACATGCCACACCTTATACACATATACATCTTGAGTGTACAGGCCTGTGCATTGAAAACATTGAATTCACTTTATGTCCGTATACACATTTGCGGTGATAAGATTATATTTGTTGTTGGTTCTTTATAAAATTAATATGTTGGACTATGGGGCGCCAAGAGTTTTTAAATAGACGCACACATAACAACAAACTCACAAAGAACAGATATACTCATAATAAAAAGGGTCAAATAAAATATATTAATTTTTCGGGCAAGCAATAACATAAAAAAACAGAAACGCGGCTATTTTCCATGAATTTGCTGCATTTTGCATATTTTGCAAATGAAATTTAATGTGAAAGAGGAAAGTATACTTTCATAATATAGAGGCTTGCCTCTGTGAAATATGGCATCTCCATATACACGGAAATGTACGCAAGTACAGGCCGAAGGTGTACACAACGAAAGAAAGGCAATGTATAGAGGATGTACATTGTACAGCGGGTGTACATTAAATTTTATTGTACACAATTTCGTTCTCTGATATACATACGTATTTATAAGATTAACCTACTATTGTACAAAATATATTTACAGTCTTTTGTGATTTTGTAAGGTACAACAAGTTATATAGCAAATTAATTTATTGAATATGCTATGTATATCTACAAATGTATCAACTAAATGTTCAAATATTAAACCAAACAAGAAGTACAAAAAAAAAGCTTTTGTGCCGCACTCTCATTCAACATACATACATGCCATCACTCTTGCGTATTTCTGCGTAAAATTCTATTTTCTGCCTACGCTGAGTTGCGTTTTTCAGCGTTGAATAAGCATTTTCGCAACTTTCCGTGTGAAAAATTGGATCAGCTGACATGTTTGCGCAGCGTGGCGTCTCCCTAATTGGGCCTATACAATCAAATGTGTACAACCATAATTTGCTTTGCAAATTAACTTTTCGTTAAATTTTATTTTTCTATGCCTAGTGCGAAACTGATCGCATTTTTCGTAAGTGGCCAACAGTTTATCCGTTGTTATTGACAATAATTTTTAGATACACACATATCATAGGCAGTGATACATGCACACAAGACAAGCCACAATGTACGCCGAAATCAATTCTGCAGAAAATTTAATAAATAATGTCAAAAATTAATTGAAACATATAATGTTTAGCGTTTGTTTATGTATATATATATTATAGCGTTTTTGTGTATTTTCCTAATATAAATGATACGTTACCAACCACTTGCACACATTGGTATACATTGTAGTACTTTTCCTATTTATTTCTTAAATTACTTTCTAAATTAGTAATAATCAACTTATGAAAATATATTTATGTATGTATAAGTTGAAAATATGTATATATGTATTTAAATTTTATGTATATATCATATATTAGTTTTTGCAAGAGAGCATTGCTTTACACATGAGTGTAAGTATAATATAGCCACACAAATGGTCGCATATGCATTTGACAGTATTTTCGTCGAGTTTTGACAGTAGCCTACGCATATTATAGCTTGGCCTTAAGGTTGTCGCAATGAGTACTTTGTGAACGGATTGAAAATCAGTTTTTTTATACATATATGTTTTTTTTTAAAGCACACACAAAGCTCGAACGTGTATTGAAAAAATAGAGAGAGTGAGAGAGAGGTTGTCAAATTACTCAACGTACGTCAAAAGTTAAAAGTACTTTGCATTGACGGAGAAGTACTGTATGCAGGCCTGCCAGAAATTTTTCGTGAAAAATCAGCAAATTTCCAAAAAAATACCGGCATTATCGACACTTTCATTTCTTAAAATCGGCATGATGTCATATATTATTTTTACATATAAAAACTTTTTTTTATTAAAGAGAACAAAAACAATTCAATAATAAGCAATTTAGAAAAAATTATTTATAATTTTATTCATTTAGAATGATTTTTACTTACAAAATATACAAAAGATCAACTTGGTTTTTATAGAATAGTTTAAATAATTAAGTTAAAATATACAAGTCTTTTCCAATAGTATTACAGAACTTTGCTATTATATTTCAGGGTATACTAAAAATTACCTCTAGATTCTGAAATACGATTTCCAAAATACAATTAAAGATTTAGAATATTACCTAATATGTAACCGTAAATTCTCAAATTTTTGAACAAAATTCTTATATATTATTAAAAAATTCTGAAAAATGTGGTTTTTATAAACCAATTATATATATCCAATTTGGACATTGTTATTAAATCGTTATTTATTTCGATGTTGAAGCAATCAGAGTTTTTCAATTTCAAATAATCCTCAGAATGAAGAATTCCTTCTAAAGTTTTACTTTTTAAGAAATATCGGAATTTTGTTTTGTTAAGATTCACTTTATTAAATGTACGCTCAACGTTTGCTTATGAAAGTGGAAGAATAAAATAAAGTGAATATATTTAGTAGGTATTGGTAAAGCTGCAGCTTCAGTTCCTCGTTGTATTTCTGAAATTTTTTACAAAATTATTCCAAATTTATTTCAGACTTTTAAAACACATCTTTAAGATTTCAATTCTCTGAACTCAGACTCCAAAATTTGTCTTTCATCTCTTGATACGAATTTTGGAAACTGGTCTACAATTTCCATACACGATCCAAATATATTTTCAATTATGAATTTAGGATTAACTATGTATAAATATTTAAACATCAACAACAAGGCAATTGCATTGTTATTTTACTATTATACTTGACATTTCAAATAACAATATATATGTATGTCTATATGTATACATATGTATGATTATGAATAATCTTACTTGTTATGGTTGTCCTCTTTACTTCTTCGTAAAACAGATTTGTGATTACACTAATTATTAAAAAACGTAATTTTTAAGGGTAAAATCGGCAAATTGAAATTTTTGAGGTAAAAAATCATCAAAATGCCCTGGTCGTCAACAAGAACGCCCAATCTAGAACTTAGTCAACACATATTCAAAACTAAATCGTTTGTTAAGTGTAACTGCCATTTGTCGCAGACTTTTACAAAGAAAAAGCTCCAAATCTATTGTTCGAAATCCTTGGAGTTCAGAAGAGCAAGATCGTGAACGCAAGTTTTGGATAAAGCTTACTCAAGATTCATATTTTCACGCGGAAATTAAAACTCAATGGTCGCCAGCAATTAAATTCTCATCCTCTCAGCAAGTTTATGCCATTTGGCTACTGCTTGTTGGCGGGCGGCTACGAAATGCTTTAATTGATCCAGATGCAAAGCATTCGATTTCGTTGCCACTCAAGTCAGCAATCATTAACTTATTGATAGCAGAAGCGCATGAGAAGACTCTACATGGTGGTACCCAAGTCATGAGCGTATATTTATGGCAATCTTATTGGATACTAGGTAGTCGTTCGGCTATCAAATCGTTTAATCGTCGATGTGTTCGTTGTGCGAAAATCCGAAGAGCAACGGCTCGACAACTGATGGACCAACTTCCAACAAATCGAATCACTCCTTCAAGGTCATTCATTGGCCCGTTGTTAGTTAAGACATGGCTAGGACGCGGTACAAAACAATATAGCGGATTGTTCGGAAAATTTTGTTGTTGAACAGTGTAAAATCTAAGTTCTACATTGCATCAAACTTTTTTTGTAAACCCTGTTTATCGTTAAATACCTCTACACTCTTCTAGGTAAGGATCAGTTGTTTTCTTGCATTCACCTCATTAGTTTGTCACCCGAGTATAGATGTGCCTTGGTTGGACCTTTAGTATAGAAAATGAGTCAGTCGCAAGTCACACTAGACTAAGCATGCTGGCATAACATCACAGAAACAACAGAAAACTCATGTGATAGTGCAACCGAGTACAAAATATATATACACAATGCTGAATAAGTATGTCTATACATAGTCATCTCTAAACACA
This sequence comes from Linnaemya vulpina, assembly GCA_963675445.1. Classification (NCBI taxonomy): domain Eukaryota; kingdom Metazoa; phylum Arthropoda; class Insecta; order Diptera; family Tachinidae; genus Linnaemya; species Linnaemya vulpina. Next base: position 39,288,708 of record OY776276.1, read on the forward strand.
TGTTTTACAATGTACGCAAATAATGGTCATTGAATATAAAACTAAAATTTCGTTTAAAAGAAAAATTGTGAAACAATTAATAAAAACAAGTGTCAAGTGATTTTAAGACAATATTAAACTGTTTATAAACAGTAAAGTAATATACCAAAACTCCTAAATTGTGGCTGGCGGTCAATACTGTAAAGAAATCAACACAAAAATGAGCCACCATTCGCAAAGAATTAAAATTCTATAACATTAATTTTGTTTATATTATTTATTAAATAAAGTTTTAGAAAATGTGGCTAAATTTTTAGAATATAAGAATCGTCGCAGTGATCATCACGTAATCAATCTGGATACATAATTTACTTGGGACTATGGGAGGCAAAACAAGTGCTTAGTGCATGGCTAAGGGGCTAAAAATACATGCTCACGGGTGTAATGAGGGCGTTAAATTATAAATTGAGCCGGGAGTGAGTTTCATTGAAGTCAGAGAAGATAGAGTCAAAAAAATCAATTTCGATTCAGTGATACAACTTAAGTTGAACTGCTGCAACAACATTGGAAATTCCACAGACTTAGAAGTAGGCAGTACGTATAATTTATATTTAACAAAAGCTATGCTTACAATAGATCTTTTATGAAATTTACTTATATACAATTTGTTATTCCATATATTTTCGTACTAGGCATTATCAATTAGTATTCGAAGTGGACAAAACTACTGATAATTTCCAATAGATCTATCTGCCGATTCTATACCTCGATGTTAGTGGTAGCTTCAAATCCTTTATGTTTACCAGTCCTACTAAATATATTATTTTTTATCTGATAATATTCTGTACAAATTTCAAGGTATTTATATTTGTCAACATATTTATTTATTAAAAACAAATAAGAACAATTTTCTATTACCTTTTATGAAATATCGTTTTTACACATGACCGCCTTTGTCAATTTCAGTGACAAATAAGAATATTGGAAACCAATATTAAGGAAATCAATCTTTGGCTATAACACAAATCATGGAAATCCTGCTGAACGAATGTTAGACCGTTTTGATAACTTGCATAAAGTTCTAAAAGCAATTAGTGAACTGCATTTGAAAGAAACGATTGTGTTGAAACAAGCAAGATCGTATCAAATGTAAGTATTATTCTGTTATAAAAAAATTTAAAACTTATAAGTGAAATCTCCATCAGATTAATGGTGCATTAAATCTAATTTAAAAATATCGAAATTTCTCTATTTCTTTTAGCGTCACAATGTCTACAAAGAATTGGCCAATGAAGGTTATTGGAAACAAATTTTAAAGTAGCTGGAAAACATTAGAGTAGAAAATTGTTGAAGTAAATGCAATTGTGATGATTTAAGATTAAAAATGTATACGTATAAAAAAATATTTATAATAAACCATGCTATAATGTTTTTAAATTTATTTTACTCTCAATTAAAATTCAACTTCTTTAAAATGTAATACTAAATCTTATTTATTTATTAACAAATCTTGTATACAATGTGTAGGTTTCCACACCACCATAGAGGTACTACACTTAATGCGTTGCCAATTTTTTTTAATGGCTGGCTTCGCCAATACTCCTATATAACATAAGTATGAATAAGTATGAACATAAGGTAAAACTTACAGTTTTACCTTATGTTCCGAAAATCTGTTGCGATACATATATTCATATAAATCACTTTTCCCTCACTTTAATTAATTTAAGAAAAAATACTTCCCTATTCTTTCTTCCATTTTTATATTTACTTGATCACTGGTGGAAAGGAGGAATAACTTCACCGTACTAATATCACTGTTTTATATTATACACATCACATAAAATATGTTTTTTTTTGTACCATTCCTTTTTATAAACTTTAATTCCACATTCATTTTCCAAAACAACAGCCTGCTGCTGATGCTAGAGATTATTGAATGCGGTTCTATACACTTCTATTTACTTACCTGGTCGTATAATTCGGAAACAACTGAGGATTTTCTTCTTCTCCATACCATTTGCATATCGTTGGCTACTGAAAAATAAAAGAATTTTAGATATTATTGAATTTATATATGTATAAGAAAAATTTACTTACATATTTTTGCTGCTACCACCACCGATTTTATTGTTTTTCTGTAATTATTTTGGCATTTACACTATTGGTAATTCGTGGACAAAAGATAGATTATGTTTCCTCCATAAATTACCAATTTCAAACACTAAATCTTACGAGAATTTCATTATTTTCAATTGTTTCCCAATAATCCTGCCAAGAAATTAAATTTTTTTTATGTACAAATATATGTCATTTTATATCGACAAGAAAAAGGAAAGAGATAGCAGGCAAAGAAATTTGTCGTCACTATCGCAACATCGGTCAAAAACATTGTTGGCATTTTTAGTGAAGCGTCATTATTGGCGTAGTATTAGTTTTTAAGTTATAAGCTCAAAACTAAAATAACTCACTATAAAGTACAGCGAGCGCATGGCGCAAATCGATTCTTTGAAAAAAAAAAAACGCCCACACCCCACTTTAATAACAAGTTTGTAAACAAATCAACTATGTTCGTAAACAAACCAGCCACGTTGTTTCCAAGAAAACATATCTTGTTAAAACTAGAAGAAGCATATCTTGTTTTGTTTACAGAGATCACATAGTTATTTACGTGCTGTTAAAATGAACACATATTAATATATTTGTTTATTGCCTAATATTTGAACGTCAACGTATCTGATTGTTCAATATATTAGGTGATAAATAAAAATATCAAAATCTTTTGATTTTCGTTAATCAGAGCCGACAACATGTACGTGTAGATGGAAAACACGACTCCATGCACACAACTATGTGATTGATGGCTTATTTTGTACGTCTCCAGAGCCCATAATGTGCTTAACCTACCGCAAGCGAATATGCAAATACATACACGCTTGTGAAGAAAACAAGATACCATACTTTTGGATTTTCCCTTCGAATCCAATATGGCTGACTGTATACAAGCAATGCAAACTGCTCAGCTGATAAAACAGTTTTAAAACGTTAACAACATTTTTTGGTTTGCTTACAAGCTTACCATATGCACGTTATTTCTGAGAAGGTATTGGTGCCATGTGCTCGCTATGTAGTTTGGGGGTAGTGTGAACTATTCGTTTATAACTTCAAAACTATGAAAGTGCGCCCAATGCTGCGACCTCTAATCGAAAGCTTACTAAGTTACGTTGTGCCTTGGAATATTTATCATCATGTCTTTCTGAGATTTAAATTAAGTTCGAACAATAAGCCTATAAATCTGAGTTCGATTTAATATAGCAATATAAATGATCGTTGAAATAATCACCACATACAAATTTAAACTAAGGCTTGAGCTACCAATGAAAATTGGAAAACGTTCACATGTACTTAATTATAAAATTCAAACCAAAAAGTTTGACTTAGTGACAAACACAATATACACATGAGCGCTGATGATGAAAGTTTTGCGACTTTCGAAAACAGCTGTTCTGCTCTGTAAGTTGAATAAAACTGATGTTGACTTTCCTTTGTGCTTTAGAATATTTATCATCATGTCTTTCTGAGATTTAAGTTAAGTTCGAACAATTAGCCTATGAATCTGAGTTCGACATAAGAAATAATTATTTAATCTAACAAATAATTTCAGGTTTTTTGTTATTTATCGTTAATGAAAGGTGAAAATACGGAAAACTTTGACGAAAGTTCTTTCGTTGGATCTAATTCTGGGATATTACATTGACGGAGTGCATGGCAAGGTGCCAGTTAAAAAGTTTAAAAGGATTTTTGGTGCTTTAAAAGGTGGGATAATTACCTGGCTTAACGAATTATTTTTAATTTTATTTAATTTTCCTCAATTAATTTGTTGCCATTCACTAGATGCAATTCGTATTAATGCTGAAGACGAAATAGCATTAAGAAATGCAATAAAACTAATTAAAAAGCGAAATTAATGTTGTTTTTAGTGATATTATACACTAATATTCTCTTAAATAAAATGCCATAGATGAAAAATGAAAAACAACTTTTTTATCAAATCAAAGCAATAGTTTAGCTAGCCATAGGTGCATTCATTTTATTTGCGCCTTAAGTCAACCCATAAGAGTCCAGCAAATCACCAACCAGCTTATAGCTAACTCCTGACGCCCTCGTATTAAATCCATAATAAGCTAACTAAAAATGAGCTAGTTTGTGGTTAGCCTGAAACTGATGCAAAATGAGCGCACTCGTTCGTAGGGCATTACATTTTAAAAATTATCCAGCGTTGGTATAGAAAATGAGTCAGTTGCGATTCACCCCTAGCTCATTTATGATCAACCATAAGTTAGCTTATGGTTAACTCAAATTCCGACAGGGTGCTTTTGCAAACAAACACACGAATGGTGAAGGGTTATTTCTGTCTACTGCGCACACACACCCTAAAGGCCCAACTATAACATGCGTAGGCTAGCTTTGGCTACTGTCAAAACTCGACGAAAAGACTGTCAAATGCATATGCGAACATTTGTGTGGCTATATTATACTTACACTCAGTTGTAAAGCAATGCACTTTTGCAAAAACTAATTTATGATATATACATAACATGTAAATACATATATAAATATTTTCAATATATACATACATTAATATATTATCACAAGTAGGTTATTACCAATTTAGAAAGTAATTTAAGAAATAAATTGGAAAGTACTAAAATGTACAACAATGTATAACAATGTGTACAAGTGGTTGGCAACGTATCATAAATGGTAGGAAAATACACAAATGCACTATAATATATATACAATAAACAAACGCTAAACATTTAATGGTTCCATTAATTTTTGACATTATTTATTCAATTATGTGTAGAATTAATTTCTGCGTACATTGCAGCTTCTCTTGTGTGCACGTATGTGTGTATCTAAAAATATATATCAATAATAACGAACAAACAGTTGGCCTTTAAAGAAAATGCGATCAGTTTCGCTCTATGCGTAGGAAAATTTAATTCAACGAAAAGTTAGCAAAGCAAATTATGGTCGCACACATTTGATTGTATGTATAGGGAAATTCGCCTGCGCTAGCGTCCGCATGTTATAGTTAGGCCCTAATTTTTTTAAATCGCAATGTTTTTTCAGAAAAAAATTTTGTTTGTACATATATATGTATATGTACATAGAACAAATTGTAGTGTTTAAAGTTAATTGAGTGGTAATATTAAAAAAGAAGATATGTATATTGTAAAATGGATATGGAAAATATATATTTATTTGTTTAAACTTTTTACGTTTGTGCAAAACGTCACAGAATACTGTTTAGCTTGTGGTGTTTATCATTTAAAACAAAACCAAAACAGCTGCTTGAAACAGTGATGGCAGTTTCCTTTTTGCGTTTCTACAGAAAACGTACGAAAATGTATAAATAGTACAATATTTTATTTTAAATTTGTGATCAATGTAATATATTTATTATATGTATAGGTAAATTACAATTTTACTAACACAAGACTACGATGCCTTAGATCCAGAGATTGACTTCGCCCTCAGTCATGAATATGGTTTCGAATTTTGCTGACATCCATTAGTGCGGCATGGTGTTTATTGTTATCGAGTTGTCTCAATGGCATAGCACTGGTCGCTAAACATTAAGCTGGATTCACCCATGGTTTTAGAACGAATTTCACGTTCAGAAACATGTTTTTTATATGTAGTTTGACGTTTCTGTGTTATAGAGAGTGAGAGAGATCGAAAGAGTAACGTGTTTCGGAACCAGAATTGGTTTAATCTTAATTCACGATCCGAAAAATTGCAACTGCGCTGCCAGAAAGTTTAATTTCTTAAGTGAAGTAGAACTGAGATGCCACAGCATGTTATATGTACATATGTGTAGTAAAATACAGAACTTTTTTTATACTTTTGCATGTATAACAACACACTTGTTTCGTATTGTTTGTGTATATAATAAAATACTGAGCATTTGTTTTGTATTAAAAAATATATAACTGGTGAATATTGTTATAAATAAAATTAAATAAATAGTGATGTTACCCAATTGTACCGTCCAAACCTATCACGTCCCATGCGCATTCTGTGCTGGAAAGGGCTAAGAGGATAACCTCGAGCCTCAGTACTGTGCCACCCACTGCCAAGCCCGGCAACACAGAATTAAAACCTAAGCGCAAAAATCCATCTCTCAGGGCCGCTAATCAAAGGCGCTCCGCCTTAAGGACAATTTCGCTTTTAGGTGCGATCCCGGCTGACCAGCTTTCTGAAAAGCAGGCAGCCTCTCTCGAATGGGCTAAGGCCCATGCTGGGCCGCAACCAGGACCCTCCACCGCAACCGAGAAGGTAGCGGTGCCTAAACGGCAACGTTCAGAGGAGGAGAATGAGGCGGCCAAAAACCCAGGGGCCAAGCGTCCCAAGCACACCCAGTCAGGATCCTTTAGTGAGGTCGCCAAAGGCAGCCTTATTAGAGCCATCATCGACAGGGATGTGTCCGATGGTGTCATGTCCCATGCTAAATGGGACCTGGTCAACCAAAAATTGGCGGGTGTGTTCTGGAAAATCCGGAAGGATAATCCGGGACCACCGCCTCAATGCGTAGATGCTGGTTGGCACCAGCGATGCGTAAAGTTGATGGCCTGTACAGATGAACGCTCAGCGTCGCTGTTAAAGAAGGCCATCGATGCTATTGGGGAAGTATAGAAGGGCTCTAAGCTGGATGTGGTTGCAATTGAGGAAAGAGAAACAACAAGATCTTTTACTGTTTCAGTACGATCTTGTTGCGCCTCTACCGTAGCGATGTCAGAAAGAATCGCAACCAAAGGGAAGATGATGAGGGCACGTCGGACGCAACTCTATCCGAGACAGGAGACACCCACTCAGTCTTTGACTTAGTTGGTGGTTTCCTCCAACGAATGGAAGTTGCGGATGACGACGATGACGCCCTCTTGGAATCCAGTCAAGAGGACGTCAACAAAACCGTTGTTGCTGCTGATGGTGAAGGTGACGCAGATCAACCTTCACCATTCTAAAGCAGCATCCGCCGCTATGCTCTCCGACTGGCCGAGAGAAAGGAGGAGCTGATAATGGTCCAAGATCCCTGGGTCCACCAAGGTCGGGTTCAAGGACTAAAAACAAAGGGCTACAAGCTCATATGTGCCAAAAATACAGGTAATAAAAGATCGTGCATTTTGGCTAAGAACTCTTTGTGTATCTTCAGTTTATCTGAATACAGTGATGAGGACACCACTTCTGCAGCCCTGGAGACTCCGGCTGGAACAATATGGCTGGTCTCGAGCTACATGGCACATGACCGCACAGGCGGCCCACCCGATGCTAAGGTGCGTGGAATTGTGGCCAGGGCTTCGAGCACAAGAATGCCGATGATCATATGTGCTGACGCGAATTCGCACCACACCGCTTGGGGTAGTAGCGATACCAACGAACGGGGTGAGTGTCTTTTTGATTTCATAGTGAGTAACAATCTTGAAATAGCTAATAGGGGTTCAGAACCCACATTTATTGTGTCCAACCGGCAGGACGTCTTGGACATCACGCTGGTTAGCACAAGTCACATTAATCTGGTTAGCGAATGGAAGGTTGCAGACGACTGCTCCTTCTCAGACCATCGTTATATTGACTTTAGCATAGGGCTAGGTATTGATAGACCGAACCCCGTAGTGAACAGGAAGAGGACCGATTGGGAGCTACAGAACAACCTGCTCTGTAGCTCCCTTTCCTCGATTCCACCGATGAATGACATCGGGGATATTGATTCTGCAGTGGAGATTCTTAGCGAATCATTCCGCTACGCCACTAGCATGGCCTGTAGGCCGCTGATTTGTAGGGGCAAGGCAAAACCACCTTGGTGGAGCCTGGAAACTGCGCATTTACGGAAGGAATGTCGCAGGCTATTTAATGAGGTGAAAAGATCAGGAAACTGGTCAGCATATAAATCCTCGGTGAATACATTCAAGAACCTAGTAAGAAACCCAAAAAGGAAGTCTTGGAGGAACTTCTGCAGTGGAGTTGAGGGATCCTCTGAGATAATATCATCCACAGCGGCTGTACCAAGCTACATACAGAGACCCTGTGGTGGCTGGACAATGAGCAGTCAAGAAACGCTTGAGCTATTACTTGACACTCATTTTCCTGGCAGTCAGGCGGCGCCTGTAACAGGAGCTGCTATTGACCACTCAACTGACGGCTCAGCTGCAATTCCGTTGAGTATCGACAGACTGCGCTGGGCTGTTAACAGCTTTGATCCGTATAAGTCTTCGGGGCCTGATGGAATAATTCCAGCTGACCTACAGAGGAATGCGGATATTGTCCTACCATGGCTCTCGGTGATTTACAAAGTGTGCCTAAGGAAGGCTTATTTACCAGCATGATGGCACATGTGCAGGGTGATCTTTTTCCCGAAGGGGGGTAAGACATCCCACACTACACCAAGAGACTTTAGACCTATAAGTCTCACTTCTTTTTTGCTTAAGACGTTGGAAAGGGCAATTGATATATATTTGAGAATGACCATACCTAGGGACGTTCTCTCAGAGTCACAGCATGCCTATACGAAGGGAAAGTCTGTGGAAACTGCGCTACATTCTCTAGTGGTTGCATAGAGAAATCCCTCGAACACAAGGAATTCACTATGGTAGCCATCCTGGACATTGAAGGCGCTTTCAACTACGTCAATCCTGAGTCCATCATTGAAGGAATGTTGGCCGTAGGGATTGATATCGGTATCTGTAGGTTTGTCAGGAATCTGCTTAGATTCAGGGTTGTCAGAGCCTCGATTGGAGATGAAACTGAATACAGAGCAGTCAATCGGGGTACTCCACAGGGGGGTGTTTTATCACCCCTCCTGTGGAATCTGACTATTAATTCGGTTCTACAGACTTTGGAGCATAAACTAATCAAGACGGTCGCATATGCCGATGATGTTGCGGTGGCGATCTCTTGTAAACACTTAGATACCATATCTCAGTGTATGGAGTCCGCACTGGCAATCCTAAGCAAATGAAGCACCAGAAGTGGGCTCAGTGTGAATCCGGCCTAGACTGAGCTGGTACTCTTCACAAGGAGGTACAAGATCGACAGCTTCACACATCCGAAGCTGACCGGTACTCCCTTGAAAATATCCGATAGCGCCAAGTACTTGGGTGTAATCCTAGATTGCAAGCTATCATGGAACCAAAACATCCGAGCGAGGGTGGATAAGGCTCTAGTGGCCATTTATACATGCAAAAGGGCAGTTGGTCTCAACTGAGGGATTAACTGGATCTTTGAAGCTGTTGTTAAACCGATACTCTTTTATGGAGTACTGGTGTGGTGGGAAGCGATGGGAAGAGACACTAATCGCAACACCTTTGAAAAGATTTTTCGTCTTGCGGCGAGGCTGATGACAGGCTCGCTCAGATCGACTCCAACTGGAGCACTCTTCACCCTGCTGAATTGGCTCCCAATGGACATTCTGGCCAAACAATTGGCTCTATTTTCTGCGGTCAGGTTGCACACTGCGTGCCCATGGTCACGGTTTGACTACGGGCATGCCAGGATTCTGAATGAATACCGAAACAACAGGATCCATGACAACATTGACTATTGCATACCAAGACCTTTCTTTGGCAGACTTTTCCAGTCTCTTGTCGTGGACAGGGACCAGGTTTCTAGACTTTCATTTCCCGCAGATTGCGTTAGAGTCTTCACTGACGGATCTAAGAGGGGAACCAATGTAGGCGGAGGTTTCTACGTGGAGAACTTCTACGTAAGAACTTCATTTAGGCTTCAGGACGGTTGCAGCATCCTGCAAGCCGAAATTTCTGCTATTGCTCGTGCAGCTAGATGGCTGAGGTATTATAGGATATCGAACGATATCTATATCCTTACCGATAGCAAGGCGGCCATCTCTGCTATCAATGGTGTGTACAGCACATCCATAGCTGTGGTCGAATGTCGACTATCTTTAAATGAGATAGCGAGACATTCGAGGGTTACACTTGTTTGGGTACCGGGACATTCCGACTGTCCTGGCAACCTCATCGCTGATGGAATTGCCAGGGAAGGGACAGAGATAGATGACTCTATGATCTGTCACTTCACAGGCATTCCTCTATCGCATTGCAAGTTCTTGGTGCAGTGAGAATGATATAGACTCGCTAAATTAAGGTAAGATAACGTGACCAACTGTCGTGTGGCAAGGGCCACATGGCCCCGCTATGACCCACGCAGAACACGCGACCTTCTGAAATTCAACAAGGTACGAATTCGTCAACTTGTGAATGTCTTAACTGGACATTGTAACTTTGGGACCCATGCAAGAAGGATGGGTCTAGAATACAATGACTTCTGTAGTAGTTGTAATGATGAAGAGGAGGAAGAAACAGTACTCCATCTTCTATGTCAGTGTCCTGCCCTGGGCGGCTTAAGGGCAGTGACGCTGCGCTCCAGCTTCCTGCCGGACTTGGACAGCTTGGCAAGTCTGGAGCTGACTAGAATATCGGCCTTCCTAAGGTCCACGGGATGGCTTAATGCGGCAGAGGACGACTCGTGAGTGGTCCTTGCTTTAGGGTATCACAACGGGACCGAATCAACGGACCCAAGTGCATTGCTTAGGCAATGGCCCTAACAACCTAACCTAACCTTGCCCAATTGTAAAACTCACACACATAGTTTACAAAATTATTTCACATGGTATCCTTTATGTTGCAGAACAAATGCGCGAAGTGGTTGAATTGCTTCAGAGCATACTCTCAAAAACCTAGAAATGTTGTCCATCGTCAATATCGTTCTGAAACCACGGGTGAATCCAGCTTTACCGACACATTTGTCTTTATGTATATACATAAATTACATATGTAGTAATATTAGTACCACATAAATTTATGGCCATGCGTTCATATATCTGCAAGTACATCAGAGAACGAAATAGTGTACTTTTTTAGCCTTTGTGTACACAAGTTTACATCAACGACATCGAAAAAAAGACATTGAAAAATGTATACATACCACACCTTATAAACAAATACATATTGAGTGTACAGGTCTGTGCATTGAAAACACTGAAGACATTGAAAACATTGAATTCACTTTATGTCCGTATACACATTTGCGGTGATGATAACATTTTATTTGTTTTTGGTTCTTTATAAAATTAATGTGTTTTTAAATAGACGCACACATAACAACAAACCCACAAAGAACAGATATACTCATAATAAAAAGGGTCAAATAAAATATATTCATTTTTCGGGCAAGTAATAACATAAAACAACAAAAACGTGGCTATTTTCAACGAATTTGCTGCATTTTGCAAATGAAATTTAATGTGAAAGAGGTAAGTATACTTTCATAAATAAAACGATCCTTACAAAATTGCCAGGAAAACGAATTTCAATGGATATTATTATTATTTCCATCACTATAGAGGGTTGCCACTGTGAAATATGGCAACTCCATATACACGGAAAAGTATGAAGTACAGGCTGAAGATGTACACAAAAAAAGTGTACACAATGAAGGAAAGGCAATGTCTTCAATGTATTGAGGTTGTACATTGCACAGCGGGTGTACATTAAATTTTATTGTACACAATTTCGGTCTCTGATATACATACGTATTTATAAGATTAACCTATTATTGTACAAAATATATTTACAGTCTTTTGTGATTTTGTAAAGTAAAACAAGTTATATAGCAAATTAATTTATTGAATATGCTATGTATATCTGCAAATGTATCAGTTAAATGTTCAAATATCAAACCAAACAAGAAGTAAAAAAAAACGCTTTTGTGCCGCACTCTCATTCAACATACATACATGCCATCACTCTTGCGTGTTTCTGCGTAAAATTCTATTTTCTGCCTGCGCTGCGTTACGTTTTTCAGCGTTCAATTAAGCATTTTCGCAATTTTCCATGTAACAGATTGGATCAGCTGATGCGTTTGCGCAGCGTGGCGTCTCGCTAATTGGGCCTATATTCTCTGCTGCGTACACGTCTATTAATTTTATGAAGATACAAAAACAAATATAGGTCTGTTCGTAAACGCAACATTGCTATGCATGTTATGCGCATAACGTAAATGAATATCCCAACTGTTCGAAGATGCAACACTGAAGTATATTATGTGCAAATATGTATATACAAGAAATTTATCATAAAAATGGCTCATGCAATGAATAAGTATATATTTTGTTTAGTTTTTATTATTTATTTCTTTTTATTTAATATTTTTCACATATATCATTTAAGACTCGAAGGTGAAGAAAACATATGTCAACTACTCATCAGGACACGATTGGATATGGAGGAAGTTTATTAGGAGAAAAAAAAATAATAATAACATTCTCCGTTCGTAACTACAAGGATAAAATGAGCAAACAATAACATCAGCAACAGCTGATCAGCAGTGTCAGCGAAAAATAATCATGTTGTGCAGAGTTGTGATGAATTTATGAACAGGCCCATAATGTTATCATCACCGCAATGTATATAGACACGTGGACGACCGTGCCGAGTGTCATGCGTCTCAAAAAAATCAAAAACACTTCTTTATGTTTCGACTTCAGCTTCGAAAAGACTTTATTCAACTCCAAAAAATGAATTTTACGTACTTACAATTAGGACTAAGGAGTAGGTGCTAATAAATGTGATCATAAAGAGATAAAAAGATTAACAGAGTAGGATAATAAAGTAGTATAACATTTGGTAGTCAGGGTTTGGTAATCATAGAACATTGATACAAATTATAGGATGTGTAGCATGATGTATTACTAAGAACTAGTCATACATACATATGTTATATGACTTCTCCCCCTTTTAATGATCAACAGTCCCTGTTGATTTAAATTAGTTTCATTATAATTTACAAAATGATTGTTCCATTTTTAAGAAACGATCAATAATTTCCTTTTTCTTTCTTAATTTTTTTTTATACAAAAACATTTACAATAGAATTTCAATACCTTTTTATTTTATTTTTTTTTATTAGCGCTGTTATTGTATAAATATATTTTTCCTTCGAATTTCTTTTTAATATTTCGTTTGGTTTAAGCAACTTTTGAATTTCTTCCAAAAATATTATATATAAATAAAAATTTTTTATTATTATTTTATTAATATATTTTTCCTTCGAATTTCTTTTTAATATTTCGTTTGATTTAAGCAAATTTTGAATTTCTTTCAAAAATATTAAATATAAATAAAGATTTTTTTTCATTATCTTATTAATATCTTTTCTTTAGAATTTCTTTTTAATATTTCTTTTGGTTAAAGCAAATTTTGAATTTCTTTCAAAAATATTATATATAAATAAATATTTTTTTTTTCATTGTTGAAATTTGTTTTTTCTTTTTACCTGAGTTTTGTAAGTTCTAGGAAACTTGCCATCTTTAGATATAAGGTGATTACCAATTTTATCAAAATTGTCTACCTTTTTGTATCTTGGATCAGATTTTCCAACTCTATTATTTTGGATGTAACAGTTTTCAAAATTATCTATCGAACATTTGTTCGATCTTCTATTTATCATGTCGATTCTCGTTATCTTTGCTCTATGTAAATTCTTTGAAAATTCTTCCATTTCCTCTAAAGATAGTAAATTGTTCAGAAAATCTATGGGTCTCTTTTTTGTACTAGAATGTATAGTGTTATTGTAAGCTATTATTGCTTTATGAACTTTATCCCTTAGTTCATCCGAATTATTAGGGTCTACATTAAAAAGTCTTAAATGTTCGTTCAAGGTGCTATGAAAATGTACTTCGATATTATTTTCCTGCAAAAATTGTCTAATAGCTCCAGTTTTCAATTCGTTGTCTGTCACGATTAGTCTCGGTTTCCCTAAATATTGGAATCTCATTTTAATTGCCTCTATTATTGAAATCCATGTTCTGTCCTTGAGTTCGAACGCAGTTGCGTATTTCGTTAGTTTGTCAATAGTTGTTAAATACATTATGTTACGTTTTGGGAACCAAATATCTATGTGAATAGTGTCATTCTGTTTTTCTGGGGTGTGTGTTACGTTAAATGCATGTTTTAGAGGTTGTCTATCAAATTTTGCCGTGTTGCAGATATCACAGTTGTTAACAAATTGGTGAATTTGTTTTTGCAATCCCGGGTGATAATAAAATTGTTTAATTTCGGAAAATACTTCGTTTATTCCACGGTGATTATTCCTCAAGTGTTCCCGCTCTATAATCTCCAAAAGCCTGTTCTTATCCGTGACGTCTTCCAATATTATTTTAGATCTTACAACCTTTAAATTTCTATTTCGTACAAAATTCCTATACAATTCAGCAAAATGTTCAAATAAACTATCGTCCTTGCTAAATACAGCCACTAATCCCTTTTGTGGTATGTTTTCCCTCATAACTCTTAAAAGATCACTATTATTCGCAATCCTAAAAGTATGTCTAATCATTTTCCTAAAAATTATTTTCGAAACAATTTCTTCCTTGCTCGATTTCTCTAAAACGACCTGTAATTAAAAAGATTTAACGGTTTCTCTGTTATTCTCATGAAATCAGAACTGTCAGTATCTGCACTGTGCACAGTCTCGATGTCATTTTCCTCAAAAAGTTCGTTCAAATTAATTATAAAATCATCACTACTCTTATCCTCATTTTCGTTATTGCACTGATTAGCTGTGAGTCTACTCAAAGCATCAGCAATAACGTTTTCCTTGCCTTTGATATGTTCGATATCAAAATCAAACTCGCTTAACATAACTTTCCATATCTGGATTTTCATGTTAGGTTCCTTGATACTACTTAACCAAATAAGAGGTTTATGATCGGTCCTGATAGTAAATCTACGCCCATACAAATAATGTTTAAAATGTTTTACTGCCCATATAACTGCGAGTAGCTCTTTCTCAATTGTACCATAATTCTGCTCATGTCGATTAAGCGTTCTACTAGCATAAGCTACAACCCTGTTCTCCTGCATCAAAACTGAACCTATAGCATAGTTACTGGCATCTGTCACAAGTGTAAATTTTTTTGAAAAATTGGGGCGAATTAAAATTGGGTCGTTCTTTAATAACTTTTTTAATTTATCAAAAGCTTCTATATAGTCAGGGTCGTTTACATTCACTTTAACATTCTTCCTTAAATATTTCGTGAGATTGTACGCTACTTTCGAATAGTCCCTTATAAATCTTCGGTAAAATCCTGTAATGCCTAAAAATGTTTTAATTTCCCTCTGCGTCCTTGGGAGTGAGATCTTATCTATGGCCTCCACTTTCAACGGATTAGTCTTTATTCCTTCAGCAGTTATAACATGACCCAAAAAGTCAGTTTCCCTTTTTAAAAATGAACATTTCAAAATCTGTAGTTTCAAATTTGCCCTCATTAGCCTCTGAAATATTTTATTTAATGACTCTATATGTTCCTCAATGCTAGTTGAGAAAACCAAGATGTCGTCCAGGTACACCACACAAATCTTACCTATAAATTCCTTAAGAACACTATTAATCATTTTCTGAAAGGTTGCCGGTGAATTTTTCAACCCAAACGGCATACGTAAAAACTCATAGTGACCTGTTGCTGTTGAGAACGCAGTTTTGTGTATGTCATCCGGATGCATTTCAATTTGGTGGTAACCTTTAGCGAGATCTAATGTGGAGAAATACTGGCATCTGCCAAGTTTATCAAGTATGTCTTCCATATTAGGTATTGGCTGTCGAATCTCAGTGGTGACGTTATTCAGTTTCCTATAATCTATAACTATTCTCCATTTTTTCTCATTCGAATGATCTAACTTTTTCGGCACTATCCAGATTGGGCTATTGTACGCACTATTTGATTCCTTAATTATTCCTTGCTGTAGCATCTCCTCTATTTGTTTATCTACTTCTGCCCTGTGTATTTCCGGGTACCTGTATAATTTGGAATAAATTGGTGTATCTATTTTCGTATCTATTTTGTGTTTAACTTCGTGAGTAAAAGACAGTGGTTCGTTTTCGTTATAAAAAATTTTCCTGTTGTTCCTGATTAATTGGATTATTTTATTCCTTTCCCAGTCTGTTAAATGTCGAAGGTCAATTAATTTTGATATATCATACGGTATTAATTCATTACGAAATATTCCAATTACATTCTCCTTATACGCTCTACTATAGTAAGTTTCCTCCTCCTTAGATAAAAATAATGGTAATACTGCATTTTCGGTAATTAACCGTCTGTTAAAAAAATCTATAACTACATTCAGTCTACTCAAAATATTATTCCCAATTAGACCATCAAATATATCACTAAATTTCATTCCCAAAAATTCGCACTGTTCGTTCTCTTGACCCAATTCCTTAAACAATGGGAACCGATATAATTCCGTAAGAGTACTCTGTTTTCCTAGAGCTTTTACTTTTACATCAACATTAGTCTTCCATTTAGGGTTACAAACATCAGGATTAATTAAACTAAATTCGGCACCTGTATCTATTATAAAGTATAAATTTCTTACAGGTGTCTCTATTATTATATAGGGTAGTTTCGTTGACCGCGATTCCGAAAATTTAACGAATTGTTACCGATTTCCATTTGTGTTGTATTCTCATTGTAATTATTGTGTTGTTGTGTTAATCTAGTTCTATCTGTCTGCCTACGGCTTACAGTAGATCCTCGATTGTTACTATTTCTATCGTGGTGATTATCAGCATTTTGATTTATGCTGCTCGGGATTTGCGCACTACGGTTATTTTGTCGGGAATTCCTATAGATTGACTATTATTATGTACTGGATAACTAAAAGATCTCCTAGCATTCCGATAATTTAAATCCTCGAAAGAACGTGTAAAGTTTCGATTCAGTCCGCTCTTATTCTGTATACGATTGTTCAAATTGGCGTTGTAGTAATTCTGAATATTAGTCGAATTTCCTGGTACAAAAATATTTCTATTTTCACGTCTATTGTTGTTTGTGTTACTAAAGTTATGATTTCTGTTATCGTTGTCTATTCTATTAAAATTATGTCCAAACCGCGTGTATGTTTGATGTCGAGCCTCTAAAATGATCCTATAAGCTTCGTCTATGTTTGAGGGGTTTCTAGCAAAAATCAAGGTTTTTGTTGGCTCAGGCAAGTGTTCCTTAAAAACGTTGAGTGCAATTCTATTCACCTCTGGTGGAGAATACGTGTCTTCGTTGTGTGTTCTAATGCGATTTAGAATGCGTACAGTTAATTTTGTCAGTTTATAAAAATAGTTTTCTATCGTACCATCTAACCTACAAGTTTTTAATCTATCCATTAACTCTATGCATGATTGCTTTTCACCAAAATGTGTTACTAATCTTTCCTTCAATTCTGACCAAGTAGTAACAGGGCCGTATCTATTAATTGTATCTCTGGCCTGGCTAGTGCATTTGTTTTTTATGAAATTAAATATAATAGATACGCTAGCTGTGTCGAATTGTGATATCATTGCTGAATAAATGTTCTCGATCTGTTGAATAAAATCTAGTAGTCTATTTGGATCGGATCCATTAAAATTTTCAATATCCCTAATGCATGTCATAGCAATATCAAATAACGAATTTGAGCTTTCACTGGCCATGATAAATTTACTATTTTTATTTACAAAAAGAGATCAAACGTACTTCTATGTTTTTTTTTATGTTAGCAAAGGTGTTTTTTTTTATTAATTTTTTTTATTTTAATTGTACAAAAACCGATAGCAGTTTAAAATTATTCTGAAATTTTAAGGAGAAAATGTTTTTTTATTTATTAATTTTTCGAATAAACCGGCTTAAAACAAATCTTCTAATTTAATTTTCCTCTAGAAAACTCTATTTTTTCAAGTTCTATTTTCTTTAGACATTTTATTCATATATTTACATATGTATGTATTTAAAATGAAAATCCAGAAATTTTGATAAATCTTATTAATAACAAAAATATTTATACATACATATATCGATATTTTAAATACATCAGTAAAAATTTCTTGTAAATAGATCCAATAATTAACCTGTAGGATTAAATTCTCTCTTCTGAAATCTCGAATTCTGCGGTAAAAATCTTACTTCCTCAGCTTATTACTGCGTCTTCTTATCTTGGCAATTCTCTTGGTGATGATAACTTTCAACAACTTTTCTTTTCCACTTCGCTTGACATTTATTTATTTTCTGCTGTGTTCTGTTTATCTTATTTTAATGCTTTTCAATTTCAATATTTGCTTAAAGATGTTGTCTTTTCTTCATTCGCCATACACATATATTTATACCTTGTTTTAATGTTATTTTTCCTCGGTTGTCATACACATATATTTTTTATTATTTTCTTTATTTTGTTTCTTATTTTCAGTTTTATTTGCTGATTGTTTTTCTTTTTTCGATGTTCAATTATAATGTTTCTTAAATTTTGCTTCTTTTTACTGTGTGATAATCAATATTTATTTACACTTACCTATCACTATGTTCAAATCATTCTTTTTGTTGTTTTTTAAATTCTTTTATACATATGTATAGTTGCAATTGATTTTATTTACATAGCTGATCTTTCAGTTTTGTGTAACTTCTCTAAATTGTTGTTTTTTCTTCTTTTAACTCAGGCGCTTTTTCCTCTTTTATTTCTTTGAACTTCTTTGCCTTTATAGTTCTTACATTTGTTTTAAAGGCATGTGCTATATGTATGTACGTGTTTTTTCTTGTTTTTTTTTTATTAGTTGAGTACCGCAATTAGTTTTGTTGCTTTTGTTCTTTTATTACTACTTTTTCCTTATTTATGCTCTTTAATTTCATTACTTTTTGTCTTTTCTTTTGTTTTAAGTTTTCTTTGATATGATATTTCTTTCTTTTTTTTTTTCGTCAGATTATGTTCAACTCAATTTTGTAACAGAATTTTACGCGAATATGTATGTACTGTGTTTTTGGAAATTAAGTTTTTAACCTTGGTATTTTTCAAGGGCAACAAATTTTATAAATCTTTTTGCATTCAATCAGAATTTAATAATTTTCACTTTTTCTTGCATTGAAAAATGTTTAGTGTTTGTGTTCAAATAATTATTAATGAAAAATATTTATACACACACAATTTATTTTACATTATGTTACTCCCTCTCTTCAGCTGCGTCGATTGTTCTGGTATAATCTCCTTTAACAATGCTTCTTGTTGTTAACAAAAATATAACGGATAAGTTTTTCTGTATGTATCACCGTTCTTTTTTTTTTTTGTATTTACTCCATTTTGTTTTCGAAGTTTCTAGAACTTTTCTTGTTGCTAGGCACACAACCACATAATAATTGTCAAAAGTTTAATTTTTTCTGAAATCCATTTTCTTTTTTTTTTAATTTATTATATGATTAGTAATGCCAGTACTTTTTGCTTTTTTTTTTATATATAAATTGCGTTTCTAAGTTCGTTGATTATTTCGCTTTAATTGATTTCCAGCACACAACAGCTTGTTGTATTTAAATTATATTTTTTTAAATTTTTTTGACAGCAATTTACATAATTTTAAATAGGAAGCTCTCGTTTTTTTGTTTTTTTTTTTATTAATTATTTCTCTAGACTATATAAGGCAGTTTGGGAAACTCTGATGAGTGATACTTGTTTAAAGATTTTGTTTGATTCGTTTTTAATAATTTTATTTTTAAATTTTGAGTTTTTCGCAATTCTTCACAAATTTTTTTTTTATTTTTTTTTATTTATTTTTTTATTTTACTAAAACTTTATTTTTAAATTTTGAATTTTCCGCAATTCTTCAACATTGTTTTATTTTCTTTTATTAAAAATCTTTATCCTCGTCGCCAGACACGTGGACGACCGTGCCGAGTGTCATGCGTCTCAAAAAAATCAAAAACACTTCTTTATGTTTCGACTTCAGCTTCGAAAAGACTTTATTCAACTCCAAAAAATGAATTTTACGTACTTACAATTAGGACTAAGGAGTAGGTGCTAATAAATGTGATCATAAAGAGATAAAAAGATTAACAGAGTAGGATAATAAAGTAGTATAACATTTGGTAGTCAGGGTTTGGTAATCATAGAACATTAATACAAATTATAGGATGTGTAGCATGATGTATTACTAAGAACTAGTCATACATACATATGTTATATGACTATATACGGACATAAAGTGAATTCAATGTTTTCAATGTGCCCAAGGCATATCAATATTGATGCGCCTTGAATGTGCCTGTACACCAGTGACTTTCATTTCACAGAGCAATTGCTTATTGTTAACACCCACCTTTTTGTTATGCTCTTTCAATTCAGTTGTCTTTCAGACGGCAAAATGTACACTTGCTTAGCGGATCTCTTGGCTGCTTTGGAAAAATAGTGTGGGAAAAAATGGTGGTACCATTACGAAAAGTTTTTGTAATAAATAATGCATTTGGTAATCCTCAAGGCCTTTTATGTTATAAAACATTTAAGGGGCACTGGAAGTCCGTTATCAGAAGGCATTATATTTTTCATAGCGACATACATTCTTATAATGAAAATTATAAGAATGAGCTCTTTGTCAAAAAGAAATATATATATATATATATATATATATATATAAATATATATATATATATATATATATATATACATATATATGAAAAAATTGAGAAGATCAATAGAAGAGGAAAAAAATAATGACGAAAAATTTGATAGAGACTTAAAAAAAAATTTCAAGCATTATAAGACTACATATTGCGAACCAGGGCATACCATATTCTGATGGTATTTTTATTAAAGAGATTTTAAGTAAAATTCTCCCTAAACTTAATTGTAATAATAACTTAGTTGAATCTATATCTTTATCCCGTTGTACTATTATGCGCCGTGTAGCACAGTTAGGAATATCTTTAGATTCTGCTATAAAGCAAAAAATACAAAAATGTGAATTTTATTCTATTTTCATTGACGAAACCACGGACATAAACGATCTCTGCCAACTTCTTGTTTGCGTTCGTTGCGTGGATAAGGAATTAAACGTTTTCGAAACCATGTTTTCATTGGAAACTTTTATGGAAATGTTACAGGAAAATTGCTGTTTGATTTGGTATGCGACAAACTTCTGTCTATTATAGACCCTAAAAAATTTGTTGGGGCCTGTACGAATGGAGCAAATGTTATGTTGGGTAAGAATGAGGGATTTGTTGGACAGTTAAAAAACCATGGGTTTCATGTTAATACATTTCATTGCATTATTCATCAAGCTGCCTTAGCATCCAAATTCATGAACGATATTCCAGTCATGAAAATTGCAGAGCTGATAATAAATAAAATACGAGGGAGACACCATTCACTTTTATATAGAAAATTTGTTAGCTTTTTAAAAACCAAAAATGCTTTACATAAAGACCTAAAAATGTTTACTGTGGTACGCTGCTTAAGCAGAGGCAATTCTCTTAATAGATTGTTTGAATTAAGGGAAGAAGTTGAACAAATTGATGAATATTTGTCAGACTTTCTGAAAGACTATCAATTTATTTGCGATTTAGCCTTTTAATCGGACATCACTACTCTTCTCAACAATTTTAATTTAAAACTACAAGGTAAAGAAAATAGTATTTATGACTTGTCGAAAATCCTTTTAAATTTCAGAACAAAATATTATTTATTTTCGAAAACACATTTTATTTCAAGCGAACAGAACAATATTTGTACAGAAGAGTATATTAATATATTTGAAACCCTTTTTTTTAACTTCCAAGACAGGTTTAAAGATATTGATGTCTTTGAGCCATTTATTGATCTTTCTGCATTCCCCTTTAAAGTGGACGTAACAAATTATGAGTTCAAAATACAAATGGAGCTCACTATTTTGCGAAGCGAAATAAAAAAAATGATATGCTGTCATTTTGGGAGAACTTGGATAAATTAACATATCCAGAGTTAAAAAATAATGCTTTGAAAATAATGTCTCTATTTCCTTCAACTTATATGTGCGAGAAATTTTTTCGGATTTGAAATTCATTTGTTCAAATCAAAGAAATAAACTGAGTTCCCAACATTTAGCATATTTAAGCATATTTTGCTCTTGCGAAATTGCCACAGAAGCATTAGCATAGATACATATGTTTAATTTCTTGCTTTTGCAAAGAAAAGTTCCTATATCAAACTCATACATAAACTTTAAATGGATTTTTTAACAATTAAAAAAGGGGTTTACGACAACGAAATCAATATAACCATTCTCATTCTCTTGTACAAAAAACAATTTTTAGGATTACGATTTTATAAAAATCTCCTCATTCGAGAATGATAGATGACGTATATTTCCCTATGAAAAGGTTGCTAATCCATACGTTGCACAATAATTTTTAGAGCTGTGTTTTAATCTTGTATGATTAATATTATTAGTATTTATTTACTAGTGCAATTGGATCATTAGTCTTGTTAATAATGAAATTAATATTTATATTTGAATTTTTGGTAAGCAAAAAAGCGTTTTGATAGATTTCTTAAAGCGTTTTGGTAGATATTAAGTTATGTTAGGAAAAGAATTTCTGCGAATTTGTGCGGCAAATTTTGGGTTGCTTGAAATATTTTGCCAATGGTTTGTTTATTTTGTGTATGCGTTGAATAATATAAAGTAAATGTTTTTATAAAGTTTTCTTATCTTTGAAAACGAAATGTCTCAACAAACCGTTTGTGAAAGGTATTTAATATATGTTAACCCTACAAGCCTAACCTACATCTGCGAAGCGTACATAGCTTTTCAAACTGTTTTTCTTTTTTAAACTGTTGAAGTTAACACATCTTGCTTTTTAGACATGTCAGTAGTCGACTGCAGCTTGCCGATCGCGCTCTTGTCGCAAATCCAAAATCAACAATTTTTGGGTTTTTGACGTATAACACGCCTACAAGACGTATGCTTAAGCTTTATGTAAGTTTTCATTACGATTGTGTTCTTTTATCTTTGGTTGTTTTATATTTTATTATATATTTTTGATCTCTTCATAACAGAAGAAATTATAAATGAAATTGTTAAGTGGACCAATGTCAAAATTATAATTAAACGACAAAATATATCAAAAATAACAGGGACTCATAAAGACTCCAGGCGTTAAATTTTAAAATAGAACACCATTTTGTCACACTAACCCTTTTACGTACACCCAGTAAGCCGCCTAGCAAGTACACCAACCAGCTCAGAGACGTCAGGGGACTTCCGGTGCAGGGCGTGACAATAAAATTTATACACGAAGAGACAACAGTACAACGCAAGAAATACTCATCGCGGACGGATCATAAAACAAACGTACAACTAAATATTCTGTGACTAGATGTAGGCCAAAAGGTGTATCTTGGTCCCCACTAGCTGCCCACCCTACCTTGGTAACATACCAATACATTTTATATGCTACCCCTACTACAGTCAAATACCCAGTCAGCAACTTACATACTTACATTTGCCACACCATATCTACAAAATTTTAGCCGGACATTTCCCTTTTTCAAATGTTATTATAATATTATATATATAATAAATTACAAATTCTCAAGCCACTAAACTTGACAATGAATATCTAGTTTAATAAAAAAGAACAATCTTAAACACAAAAGAATAAAAATAACAAAAAAATACAAGTAACTTATTTACTTTACAAATACATATAAAATTAAAATACTGCCTCGAACACACGTCCCAAAGTTACCTCGACTCCTGCTAATGGGCTGGCACACGAACGAACTATTAAACATACTTTATACATACATATTTGAGAGATCTCTCTAAAATGGCCTAATTTCTCTCTTTTTTTTGGATTCAACTATCACTAACACTCCCGACGCAACACTGGTATTTTTGGACTAACAAAATTTATTAATAATCTAACAAACTGAACTTCCGAACTAGCTTATACTAACTATAAAACACTAAATTATTCCTTAACACTAACAAATCTTTCCTTATCTATTTAAACTTAACCTACAGGATATAACTCATTATATTATATATTGTACCAAAATTTTTCCTCTTTCTCTTATTTATTTATTTTTTATTTCCTTTGTAACTGCTTCCTTTTTGAGTTTTCTACATTCAGCAGTTTTCACTTCTAGTCGGTCATAACATGGAACGGACTCACCGAATCAACTAATCTGGATCCTGCGTACGGCGCCTTGGCTGACCAGTACGTTCTCCCCGTCTGTTTAATGGTTTAAACTTCCTTCTTCCCGGCAGATTCCGTTTCCAAAATACCACTGGTTGGCAGTATCGACTCACTTTGCCACCAAACTCTTCGAAAGCAGGCTCCGCGGCTGGTAATAAACCAGGCCCGTTTATTACTTCCCTTTTCTTTGTTTCTTTCTTTATAAATTCTTCAGTCTTCTTGATTTATTAATAATTTCTTAATTTTTTTTCTATCTTATTTATTAATAATTCTCTTGATTTTTATTATTTATCTATAATTTTCTTTCTTTATTTATTAATAATGTTCCGGATTTTCCTATTTATTATTAATTAAGAAATCTTTCTTAAACGCATTAATCGTTTTGGCAACCGCTGTTGAGTCTTTCCTCTATTCTCTAAAAGCCAGAATTGATTTTCGTTTTTCTAGAACTATTGACCTACCTCAACAGTTTTTCAATTCGCCCTAAAAATACTTACAATACTTAAACATTTTATTAAATTTTTATATTTTTCTTTCTCTAACTCATATAGATAACCTATCCTACAATAACTACCTAAAACTACACCTACATCACCAAGTCAAGAACCTCTAATGTACTGGCCTTGAATTTATTCACACTTGCTTTTCAATCGTTTCTTAATGCAAGTATCATTGAACTCTGCCATCATAAAATTTAACATTTATAACAAACATATAGGCCAAAAAAAAATGCCATACATATTCGCACACAGATCAAAGTAAACACAACAATAACAAATGATCGTGCATAAGAAAACAAATCTGTTTATACTTCTTCCCTATAACCCTTTGAGAACTACCAAACCATACAAGATTACCCACACAACAATTAAAATTCGCTACAAGACACTCTATATCGTGCATTTATAGGCATTCTAACTCTAACTGCTGTCATACAGGATAACCACCTTTCAACCGATGAATTGTTTGATTCTACTTTTTCAATCACAATATATGTTTCAGTAATGAGCAAAGAAAGATTTGAGTTTTTAGCTAGATGCCCAAGAAACAATGCCGAAACAATTGCATTCCTGGATCGGAAGTAACAATTGATGAACAGTTGCTTGGGTTTAGAGGCAGATGTCCCTTCCGGATTTACATTCCGAATAAACCCAGTAAGAATGGAATCAAGTTTCCGATGATGTGCGATGCAACATCCAAGTGTATGATTGATGCAGATCCATATATTGGAAGAACCACAAATAGTGTAAGGCATTCCACTTGGTGAATATTATGTAAAAAAATTGTCAAAAACAATTCATGGTTCTAATAGGAACATAACATATGATAACTGGCTGACATCAGTTCCTCTGGCTAAAAACCTTCTTCGACAGCCTTACGAATTGGCCCAAATAAGAGAGAAATTCCTAAGAAACTTAAAAATTTCAGATCTCGAACAGTTGGTGCTTATACGTTTTGCTTTGATGGCCCACTGACACTGGTATTTTATAAGCCAAAGCTTATATTAATGATCCAAGTGGAAAACCAGACATGATTCTACAACCAAACAAAAGGAGAGGTAGATTAATTTGATCAGATGTGTTCGTCAATGTCATGCAGCCGTAAGAGAAATAGATAGCCAATGGCTGTATTTTACGGTATTCTGAACACATCATTTGTAAATAGTGCTATAACTCATAATTACAACATTTTTTTATTTTTTTTTTATTACATATTTATTTGCAATCTATCTTATGATAATAAGCAAATGGTTTAAGTTTAAAGAGTAACATGTCTGATTGCTTTCGATTGAAAACAAAAATTTAAGTTATATATGAAAATAATATTTACATATATAGAGTTAAATTAAATATTTAATATTATAAGCAATAAAGTAAGAATAACATTTAAAAAACGAACATTTTATAAGTGTACATATGTTTTTATTTAATTACTAACGTCAGTCTATCAATACTATATACTTAAATGTAAAGCTCTAAACACTTAGACGACAGCAGACTTCACAACTTCACGGCTTCAAATGCTGCCAACTTCAAATGCTGCTCTGAAGTCAGCTTCATAATTATTTTGAAGACAGCAACAACATAATAATTTTAATAATAATTAAAAATGAACAATTTGTAAAATACAAATTTTAGGGATGCCGCATTTATATTTTATAATGAATAATATTAAAGTTATTGATAAAAACTGTAATAATATCACAAAAAACTATAAAAACATATACATTTATTTCTTTATTGTATTTTTGTAATGTTCTTTTAATATTAAGAAATAAAGTTTTTGTTCTAATTTGTCCAATTTATATATATATATATATAATGGCAACTCTATATTTGCTTATTGCTGCCCGTCAAAATAGAAAATAGCCTAAGTTGGCAGCAGCAGCAAATGCTGTTGTGCAGTCCTGCTGCTGTGCTGCCGTCAAAATAATCGTTTTTATTTAAACACATGCATTTTATTTTTGACATATTGCTGCTTGCTGTCTGCTGTCGTCTATGTGTTTAGAGCTTAAGGGAGATCTAGGATATGATTTCGTTTAAGCCTCGGGACTTCATCAGTCTCATCTAAAAGTGTAATTGCTAGTATGTTTACATGATTACTAAGCCTTTCTAAGTAATTGGAGCTGAACCTTTTAATTTCGGATTTGACAAACGGTATTTTCAGGTCGTTGTGTAGAGCTTTGTTCGTTATATAAAAGGGAGCATTTGTTGTAGAGCGCAAAGCTTTTGACTGAAACCTTTGTAATATTTCTATGTTGGAATTGCAAGCAGTGCCCCATAATTCTATGCCGTAAGTCCATACAGGTTTTAATATAGTTTTATAAAGCAAGACCTTATTTTCCATGGATAGTTGGGATTTTCTCCCAGGAGCCAGTACATTTGCCTAAACTTGATGTCAAGTTGTTTTCATTTCGCACTAATATGTGCTTTCCATGCAAGTCTTCTGTCTAAATGTAAGCCTAATTATTTAACAGTATTAACACTTGGAATTAAAGTGCCATTGAGAAACACAGCCGGACAATCTTCTCTTCTTGTTGTAAAAGTGATGTGACTAGATTTTTGGGTGTTAACAATAAAATTCCATTTTGTAAGCCAAACATAAAGACTATTTAGCTGCACCTGTAAAATTCTAGAAGCCTCCGAAGGGAATTCGCTACAACATATGAATGCTGTATCGTCAGCATATGTAGCGATTGTTACAACATGGAGGCAAATAATAAGAAGCCTTTGAACCACAGAGAATACATGAAACAACTTGGATGGAAAAAAGGCTTCAAGCTCCAACTCTGAATAGATCTGTGCGAGACAATATAGATGCCGATCTCGGCGATCCTAAGTGCACACATGAGGAGACTCAATCAGATTCAATTCAGCTTCTACAAAAAAGAGAATGTCAAAAATAATTTGCTATAAGTGCAAAACACCGGTATGTTGTGAGCACAAACATGATGTATTTATGTGTACACTGCTCCTAAATTACATATACAAACATATTTAGTCATCCAAAGACCGATTACTTTAGCAATAAGGAAATATTTTGAACTGTTATTTTTTGCAATTATTTTATTTTATATGCACCTGGTTTTTATTTTAGAAAACTTTGTTAATTTTTTAGTGTGATAATAAATATTTTTGAATAAATTTTATTTTTGTGAAAAATATGTTTGTTTTCCAATCTAGAATTTCATTAAAAAGGAACTATATAACTAAATACAGTTAAGCCCAGAGGTTATTATTAGTACAAGTACGTCTCTGAGACATATTTTTATTCTTTATCTATTACTAAAATAGGTTGGGCTTGTAGGGTTAAGGACTTTGTTATATTTTATAATTTATTCTAATACATTAAAAGAATGACATAATTTACTTTATTTGGTTTTTACCCCTATTATGTTTCACAGATTGATTTGTGTGACCTAATAAATTGTAACAATTACTTCTTTAGTTGACCTGTAAGCCTTAAATATATAGAAATAGCCTTGTAGCATTCCAATGTTTTTTTCTTTTTGCCAGGGATATAACTTCCTGCATTAAAATGCAATGTAGGACGTTTTTGTCATTGTAATCTTGTTGTTGCATTTGATGCTTGAAGCATTATATTCGTATGCACCCCCAATAAAACGGTTTTGCATTTTCTTAATTCCCGGAAAAATAAATTCAAGCCCGGAAAGCCTTAAAAATATAAAAATATTTGTAACCTTCCAATGTATTTTATTTCACCTACCTGCGCAGAATAATAACATTTTGTGTGCGTGATGTTATTATCTGTTTTCTATCATTCTTGCTTTT
The DNA here is from genome assembly GCA_963675445.1 of Linnaemya vulpina. Lineage (NCBI taxonomy): Eukaryota > Metazoa > Arthropoda > Insecta > Diptera > Tachinidae > Linnaemya > Linnaemya vulpina. The sequence continues at coordinate 39,317,022 of OY776276.1, forward strand.
CGTTTACTTTTTCGTTTTACTGTATCTATAAATTACTCTCAGTCTCTCAACAATACCAACGCATTTCAGTTTTGAGCATCACTGCTGTAGTGACTACTACAGTGTAGTCAAATTAAAGTAATTTCTATTTTGGTGAGCGACAATGAGCAGATACAATGTTGCCAGCATAATATAAAGATATTCAATTATTGTAAACTTGAAAATATATCTGTCTTATTATACAAAAAGACACAACAAACTATATTTTCAAGCTAATGAAATGATTTCTTGTCATATACTGTGAACTTTAAATATATTATATTGGAATAACACTATATAAGAGTATTAAATATATGAAACCAGCTAAATTGGCGTATGAAGAGAATTCTACTGCTACCAACAACACATGGTTGTTGATTTGGCGGTGTCGTTCAAAATATAATTAACCCTGCCTTTACACATACAAGTAATTACTTGCAAGTTGTATATACATATCTGGGGAATTCACACTTCGTGGTATTTGGTCTTATTGTCATTAGATATAATATTTTAGACTAGTTTAAGAAAGTTGTTATTGTGCTGCATATAAAAAAGTCATAAAATAATAGTACACTTTCAGGTAGTATATGTTTGCCGTCGTTACTTATATCTGATTCATGACTAAAAAGTGGGTAAATAATTATGCATACCTATATGCCAGTACATTAGACCACATATTTATAACATAAAGAATATTAAAAGAGCACTAAATCGCAAAAACTGAATATTGACAAGTGACGATTTTTTCTCGTTTAACTTACGTAGATGGCAATTTATATAAACAAATTTATTTAGCAGACCAAGTTATGACGGATTGTTCACACTAGTCATATATTTGGTGCTATGACTACAGTTTGAATCCCCCAATTATCATCGAAAATGGTGATGAAATATGTAACGACCAACTCTATCCTTTTGTTTTGCAATATGTTACGCCATCCTCTTCCCTAACATTTATCATAAAAAAAACACTAAGCAGCCAAAGTTTAAAAGTGCTGACACTTGTTGTGATTAACATTAGTGATCTGTTGTGGATCTTGTTATGGTTTTTTCGTTGTCTCTATATTCCTTTATATACAAAAATATATAAAGCAGAAAGAGATAAAACCAGAAAACAAATCCTAACGGGATAATCGTATGATATTCTAGAACATACGACTGCAAAGCTATGTATAAAAGAAAAAGAGAGTTGTGGGGAGTTAGCGTGTGACAGGAGAATTGAGTGGACCGTCTACGGTTAAGTGGTGGTGGCAAAAATAAACTTTTTATTGTGTGGTACTAAGTATTTTTATTGGTTGATAGCCATGAAGAAAAAAAAACTTTAAAAATTATAATTAATAATCAACAATGTATGTGTTGAGAACTTTAACTAAAGAAAAAAACAAACTATATATATGCAAAGTGAAACATATAGCTAACCAAAGCCAGATTGATGTGTACAAACTAAGAAACAGAAATAGAAAAAAACAGTCAAACCTATAAATTATAATATTTAAGAATACACCTGGAATAGTGTCATTCAAACGTGATTTTATAAAAAAAAGAAAAAAAAAACAAAATAAGTAACTTAATATAAAGGTAGTAGCCAAAGTCCTTAATTGGTCGAGAAAGGAAGAGATCCTGGAGACAAATTATAGCCGCTGCCAAATCCTTCAAAGTAAACCGAAATACCGTTAGAATTACGGTACTCGAAGAGAAGTCACTCTACAAACGCAGCGAAACTGTACCCCAAAAATTGTATAAACCAAAAAGCGAAGTAAGCGAAGGTGGCAAAATCCAAAACCCGTTACACAGCAGCCGCCAGCTTAAAAGAGCAGGATCCGACAATGAATAAAGAGAGAGAGAGAGAGAAAGAGAGCGATAGATAACCCACCCTTATTTTAATAAGTTATTCGAAGACATCTTAAAAATAAATTTTCACAGCAACGTCTGGAGAATAATATAATAACCGTTTTATTGTAAAAATTTTTTATAACCGCTATATTATATATGCGTATAAATATTTATACTTAATTATAAATATTCATATACATATATAAAGATATAAAAACCTGCACCTCTCTATATTTGTTCTTTCGTCGCGAGCGCCGAGAAAAAAATAACTACATTTCTTATTTCAGCCCACCAGTCACCTGTAGTTCCGTTCCGGAGGCCTTCGAGAATCCGAGTGCAGTTTATTGGTGAGTGTATTCCATTATATTATTTATCCCCCAAATGGTTGGTTACCGCGTGTTTTATTAAAAAAATTGTCACACTATTAAAGCGATACCGGTTATACTTCCTTATATCTTTATATATCTATATCATTGTTAATCGATTTAGATTATATATGTACCTATCCATATATTTATACATATATATAATTTTTGTAACTTGTAAATTTCTTAGTCCATTTGCTACAAATGTCAAAATCCTTAAAATCCTTAATAGTAACGGTTTTTAATCCCGTTACAGAAATGTTTAAGCCAAAATTTTATGTTTAAATAAATTTTAAGTATCATGAACTAAATAACATTCTAAAGTCATTCTGAGGTTGGCTGGGTAGTTTAGGGGAAATTTGTTGGGTTCCTGGATAAATAGGTAAGTCACCAGGACGATTGGGAGGTAGGGTAAAGGACATTGCTCGTCGACTACACCTGACGTAGCTTTTCCAATAGTGTACTTTCTTACGATAATAACCCCTTTTGTGTACCATGTACATTACTTCATATTCATTCTTTAATCCACTTTTATAAATAATCCAAAATTCGTTTTTTTTCCAATGAAGACTTTTCCTTCCTCCAAATAAATAGGGAGTCTATAATAAAATAGACATTCCACATACTGCTTTAAAATCGCGGACGTAGGCTCAGTAAGGACCGAATCCCCCCCATATACCGACTGTTAGCTACCAATTGCAAAATCAATGGCTCCCGTAGTCCTTAGTCTGTCCTCCCGTATATATATACTACCTCATATATTTTTGTTCATATTGTTACGTTTTTAGACCTTTTCGTAAAACGGTTTTATTTCTTATCTTTCAACGATTCGTTTTATTTCATCACATTAAAACACGGACAAATTAATTTTAGAAATATAATGCGGCAACACTTTATTTACTATTATTTTATTACTTGTATGTAATATATTACTTGTATGTATGAGTGTTCTGTGTGTTTTGCCTATGGTAACTATGGGTGGTTGTATGGATGAGTGTTCTGTGTGTTGTGTGGTTTTGTTTCTTCTTCTATGTGTATATGTGCATACTTGTGAATCTGTTTAGCTTTATTAGCAGCGAATACTTGTATACAAGATCATTAATTATAAAATCTCTTAGCATTTATGTTGCTAGGTTTGTTGTTGTTGTTGTTTACACTTATTGGCACAGCCTCGAATGATATTCTATATTCTGGAGTATTCCATTTCCGTTAATTTGAATATTATCTATATTGTGTTGACCAGGGTTGTAACATTTTGACAACTAGAGATTAATTGGCAGTGCTGCCAAGTACATATATCCACATTGTCGTTTTATTCAAATCTATTTCTAATCTGTCTAACAATATGTATGCAGTCAGCATAAATTTCAGCTTTTTCTGTTTTCCTTCTATGCATAAGTATTTCTGCCATTGTAACCGCCTTCAATTTTAATACGATCGGAACATTTTCCAAATAGTTGAAATTTAATTTTATATATGTGGTTTTAATCATAACAAAATGGCGCCTAAACTAGTTATACTCTCTATATTTGTATTCCACAGTCACCACCAATAATATAATAGTATTGTTATATTGCGCTGAAATTCTATTCTGTATATATGTGTATATGTATATATATATATATATATATATATATATATATTGTTACAAAGATTAGAAATATATTTAAATAAAACGACAATGTGGCTATATGTACTTGGCAGAACTGCCAATTAATCTCTAGATGTCAAAGTGTTACAACCCTGGTCAACACAATATAGATAGTATTCACATTAACGGAAATGGAATACTCCAGAATACACAAGATCATTCGAGGCTGTGCCAATAAGTGTAAGCAACAACAAACCTAGCAACATAAATGCTAAGAGATGTTATTCTTAATGATCTTGTATGCAAGTATTCGCTGCTAATAAAGCTAAACAGGTATACACAACCATATACACATAGCAGAAGAAGAAACAAAACCACAAACACACACAACACTCATCCATACAACCACTCATAGTTACCATAGGCAAAACACACAGAACACTCATACATAACACCACACATAGTTACCATAAGAAAAACAAACAAGTCAGCATTGTCATGAATACAAACACACAAGTCAAGTAAAATACAACCACCATGCCCAGAAGTTTCGCGAGGTTACCAGACGACGTCATTTTTGCTATATAAAGGCGCTGCCAGAGCTCAGCGAGTTAGTGTGATTTCAAATATAGACGTGTTAACATCGCTAAGTGTTGAGTAGTACAAATGCTCGTGTAAATAAAGTAATAAATAAAGTGTTGACGCATTATATTTCTAAAATTAATTTGTCTGCGTTTAAATTTGATGCAATTAAACGAATCCTTGAAGGATAAGTAATAAAACTGTTTTTACGAAAAGGTCCAAAAACGTAACAATTGGTGTCAGAAGTGGGATTGCAAAAATAATTAAAAGGACATTGCAATTTAAGAAAAAAAAGGAGATTATAAAATTAAAATAAATAATCATGAAATTTGATGAGCTAAAAGTTGAACAGCTGAAAAAGGAGCTCAGCAAGCTTGAATTGCCAACTGCAGGTAACAAGGCTGAACTGCAGAAGAGGCTGATAGATGAGTTTAAGAATCGCGGCATGGAAATCGGGACATACGAGTTTGAGGACAAAGACGATGTGCAGGTATGCCCTCCTGCCACGACCAGCAGCATGGACATAAATTCAATGTTCACTGCTATGATGATCCAAATAAAACAAAACTCTCAGCAGATGCAGGAGGCATCAACGATAAGCAGACAAGCTTGTAGCAAAATAACTGAAATAAAACAGAACTCTCAGCAGATGGAGGAAAAGCTTGTAGCCGAAATAAGTGAAATAAAACAAAACTCTCAGCAGATGCAGGAGACATCAAGGATCAGCAGTGACAAGCTTGTAGCCAAAATGACTGAAATAACTCAAATAAAACAGAACTCGCAGCAGATGCAGGAAATGTTTGTAGCCGAAATACAGGAGTCAAATAAAGCCACGAACGAGACCCTGGTAGAGGTTTCTGAAGCCATTAACAGGAGGGTGGATTCTATTGAGAATAAATTCTCAGATCTGTCGGATAGAGTCCAACATCTAGAAAACGGTGGCCTGGAACAGCATGCAAAGGAGTTCGAAGAGAAATTGCATGCTCTAGAGGAGAAAGTGCATAACCTGGGGTGTAGTGGCGGGACAGTACGAGCAGTTGCGGAGCTTTCTGCGCGGATAAAAGCGCCATACTTCGACGGCAGCGTACCATTAGGCATCTCAAATTCCAGTTCGAGACGGTTGCTAGCAGAAATGGATGTGATGCTGAAGAAAAGGCCATAGAGTTGATTTTGTCCTTAAAGGGTACAGCCGCAGAGGTACGTGAGACTGTGCCAGTAAGCTGCAGAAACAACTACAATGAAATAATGGCAGCATTGCAGCGCAAGTATGGTGGTGAGCACAAGCGCGATTTATATAGAATGGAATCGAGCGTTTAGTGCAGCTCGCATATCCAGGGGAGAGTCACCCGTTCCTGGACTACTTTAAAACTGAGGCTTTTGTTAACGGCATTCACGACTCTGATGTTAAATTGGCGGTGTGCGCTACGCAAAAATCCACTTTCGCTGAAACTGTTTCATTTGCGCTGGCTTAAGAGACTACAAGGATGGTTTTCAAGCCACAAATATGTACAGTGCGGAATATGGAGGTTTTGTCTGAGGAGGATAACAACATAATTGCTAGCTTTAAGGAGGCAATGCGACAACTGCTGGCAGAAAGTGCTACCAAAGAAAAGCCTAAGTGCTTTAACTGCGGAAAGATCGGTCATTTTCAGCGCAGCTGCAAAGCATCAAGGAAGAGAGGTAGATCTGTTTCGCCAACAAGGAACAGCAAGCGGGTGAACTAAACAACATCACAAGAGTCCCCGTTAAACTAAAACGAGCTAGCAGTAAGGGGCAAGAGCTAGCTCTCATAAGCGAGGGCCCCACTATCTCCATATCAGTGATGCTGCAGAAAAATAGCAACCTCACTGCGTCCGGACACATCAACGGGGAAAAGCACGTACTTACCATAGACACCGGGGCATCGCAGTCAATAACAAGGTCCAAAATAGTAAAGGGGAAACGCGAGCGGTTAAGCAATATACGGCTACGTACAGCTACCGGAGAGCCTGCCACTGTCTATGGTAAGACTGAAGTGAAGGTGACTATAGCCAACATCAACGTGAAACATGTGTTTCTTGTTGCCGATATTGTCGATGAGGTTATTATTGGAGCCGATTTTATAATTAACCATGGCATTAATCTATATATGGGACAACAGCTGATGATTTGGCGTAATGTGGAAATACCCCTTGATGTTGGATATGACAGCAAACCGCAAGTAACAAAAGTATTTGCTATTGAGAGTCAGACGTTACCGCCGAAGTCTGAAATAGTCATATGGGCGCGAATGCAGGGAGATTGTGAGGACAATCGGTTGTGGGTTGTAGAACCAGCAGATCTAAAGAGAGAGCTTATAACGGCGAAAGCTCTTGTGAAAACTAGTAAAGGAGGAATAGTCCCTATAAGAGTGCTTAACTTGTCAGACCATGAGTGTACTCCAGCAGAGGCAATAATAAACTTCGAGAAGAAGATAGAGCCTACTGATTTGTCCGCAAAAGAACGTGAACAATTTGAGGAATACGTAGGGAAATGGGTAGCAGGTCTATCAGCGACAGATAGAAATAAAGCCAAAGAGTTACTAAAAAGGCATGCCAGTACCTTCGCCAAGGGAAGCCAAAGCCAGGGTAGAACTGCATTGGTTAAACATAAAATTAACACAGGCGAAGCTAGGCCGATTAAACAGCCACCCATATGCGTACCCCTAGCAAAGCGAGATAAAGTAAAAGAGCTTGTAAGTGAAATGGAGCGTGATGGCGTAATTGAGCCATCTTCTGGTCCTTGGAGTTCGCCTGTAGTCTTAGTTAAAAAGAAATATGGCAGTACTAGATTCTGCGTAGACTACAGGAAGCTCAATGACATAACCAAGAAGGACAGTTATCCGCTCCCCAGAATCGATGACACTTTGGACACGCTAGCTGGTACCAAATGGTTCTCTTCGCTGGACTTGCGAAGCGGATATTGGCAAGTGGAGATTGCAGAGAAAGACAAGGAGAAAACTGCCTTCAGTGTCGGTAACTGATTATGGCAGTTCAAAGTCATTCCCTTTGGTCTCTGCAATGCTCCGGCCACATTTGAACGCCTAATGGAGAAGGTGCTGATAGGACTTCACTGGAAGACATGCTTGGTATATCTTGATGATATAATAGTGATGGCAAAAACTTTTGATGAACACCTCAAAAACATGGCAGAAGTTCTTCAACGGATATCATCAGCTGGATTGAAACTCAGCTTGAAGAAATGTGCCTTGTTCCAGAAAGAAGTAAAGTATTTGGGGCATCGTGTTACAGCATCTGATTATCCTTTCCAATGGAACATGTGTGTTTTGTTTTAGAAACGTTGTGAAAACTTCAGCCTTATGTCCAGTGCTATTGATGCAAACATCTGAATAATTCAACTTTGTTCGTTAGTTAATAAACTTTTAGGAAAATAGATTCTTGCGAAGAAGCGAAAATCTATCCGAAGTTTGTGTCCAGGACAAATTGATTTTGATTGATGATGCCATGAATAGTATTACACATTTAGCTATATAGACAGGTTTTTGTAAGTCCTGTTATCTTGTAAGACCTTGTTTGTAAAAAGGATTTTCGGTTAAAAAGACATAGTAAAAGACTTTACCATGTTATGGTGAAATTGTTGATACAAGAGTTTTAAAAACTGATTTCTTTGAACAAATAAGATTGTAATGTATCCTAATAACAAAAAGTACCCTTACCAACCAACCTCAAAGAAAGACTATAAAATCTGTTATATAAAGTATTGGAAACAGATATATATATATATATATATATATATATATATATATAGATATAGATATCGCTGGATAGATAATTCCAAACTTATCATTTCAAATTTAAATAATCAATATATGAAGATTATTGTAATTTCTATTAAACTCATTTAGAAAACTTATTATTCCCTTAGTTTGAGGAAGACAAAATTCCAATAAATTTTTAAGAAAATAAACCCTTAGACAAGTCGGTCAAATGAAGTAAAGTCAGGTTTTCGACTAAATCTGAACTTATTCCAAAATAATCGGTTAAATATAAAATATCTGATTTATATAAACTACTAAAGCAATTACGGGAGAAAATACTTATCAAACCCAATAAATCAAACAAAGACGACAAACTCATTTTATAATCGAACTCCATTAATATTTTGAAAAAACCTAACTAAAATAATAAAATCGGAAAATCCAAGAAAATGTCGGCGATCAAAATAAAAATAAAAAATCGAAAAAAAAGATTGGATTACAATTAAATCCACAGCAATTTTGAGAAAACTTGCTTAAATTGATGAACTTAAAAACTACCCGAATGCTATACATTTTGAGGAAATTAAGTAAATAACTAATCAGAAATGTCACTCCCTAGAACTTCACCTAATGAAGCATCTGCGTCAACATCGTCGACGGCAGGAGACAATATTTGTAGTGTCTGTACTACCGAAATGGCAGTAAAAGATCGTTGTCTAATAATTACTAATTGTAGCCATTATTTTCATCAAACGTGCATTGAAAATTATTTAATGAGTACTCCTCAGTGTCCTATTTGTAAAATGCTATGTGATCTAAGTGATCTAAAAAGAGTAAATTTGTCACAAACTGACAATCAAGCTAAACACAGTTTGAGAGGTCGTGGTCGTGGTGCGTTCACTACGTCATATAATACTCGTAGTCAAAGCAGATCTTTGTGTCATGATAGTCAACGTCGCTTAATAGAAATTGATCAGGATATGCCTGAAGGAAATGATTCAGAGATAGCTCAGCCTGCTAGGTCTCCGAAAGACAATTTAAACACATCAGTTAATATTACTCAATTGACCCAATTAATGGAAACTACGATGGCTAGAATGTTGTCTAACCTTAATTTAATACCTGCTTCACAGTCTCATTCAAATCCTATTGCTAATGAACGTTACAATAATAATGCGGAAAATAATAGACCTTTATCGACTCAGTCACTCGTAAATGTAAATCATCATTTTAGACCTAATCCTATCAATTATGACCAACGAAGTCCTCCTAGAATATATACTCCTTTACGCTCAGCTTCAAATACCTCAGCTTTTAACCCTGATAAACATACGGCAATAATCCAAAGTTGGAATATAAAATTTGATGGCTCCTCTACTGGTTTAACCGTAGATGAATTTTTATACAGAATAAATTCTTTAACCTTTGATAATTTCGATGGAGATTTTGCTCCTATTTTGAAAAACTTAGAAGTGCTTTTGCATGGCAAAGCCAAAGATTGGTATTGGAGATACCGAAAGCAAGTAAATACTCTTACTTGGCCAGGTTTCTGTAACGCTATTAAATGCCAATATAAAGATTATAAGTCCTCGTCTGACATTAAAGAAGAATTGAGAAATAGAAAACAAAAAGTTGGTGAAACTTTTGATGCCTATTTTGATGTTATTTCGTCGATCATGGATCGCTTGCCTGCACCTCTGTCAGAAATGGAACTTGTGGAAATTTTGACAAGAAACCTAAGACCAGAAGCTCGACAGGATATTCTATATATTCCAGTCCAGTCAATACCTCATTTGAGAAAATTGGTACAAATGCGTGAAACATTTTGGAATAAAGAGCATGTTCGTAGGAATTTATTAGCTCGCACACTCAATTATCCGGTAGTATGAAGACAAGTAGCTGGTCTCGAAGATGAAGAAGTCCATGAAGAATTGACCTCAGCCCAGGACGAAGCTAATGCCATTATGGCCAAAGACAAAATCAATTTTTGTTGAAATTGTGGAGATGCAGAACACTTTTGGTATGATTGTCTAAGAGATCGTAAAATTTTTTGTTACGGTTGCGGAGCAAAAGATACTTACAAACCACAATGTCAAAAATGTTCTAGTAAAAAGTTTACTTTTTCAAAAAACTCTCAGTCGAAGCAAATAAATTATAAAACCCTGAATGGAATCAAACCGTTAAGCAAAGTGATAAAGAATTTACTGTTTTGAAAAGACCAAAAACTTCAATAGTTATATCCAAAGAAAATCTATCGGACATAAATTTTCCTAGTTTTCCATACCATGTTCGATTACAAAATTACCTAAATGAAAGAAAACAAATTCTTAATGTTGAAAATATTACTCATACTACTGGTAATAAACCAAAGAGATCTACTCTTCGGATGAGAAAATTTTATAAGCTGCGTAAGCGTTGTAAAAAATTTTTAATTGCCGCTATTATTAATAATAGACAAGACAGTAGTTTTTATGCGAAAGTTTCCTTTCTAAATTTTACCGAATTTGGACTGCTTGACACTGATGCAAATATTTCTTGCATAGGTGGTGATTAAGCCCAAATAGATTTTCTAATAATACCAATTTTTATAAATGTCGTTCAGAAGTTAAAACTGCTGATGGACAATCCCAATCTGTTATTGGATAGTTATCAGTAGAGATTCAGTTTAAATAACAAAAACTCGTATTAAATCTTTTTATAATTCCTTCAATTTCACAACGTCTCATATTAGGGATAGATTTTTGGAAAGCATTTAATTTGATTCCTAGTGCAATTGAATCCGCTGATATCATAGATCAAAGTAAATTAGATCAAGTTGCGTCTGTAATAATTGCAAACCCGTTATCTGAAATTAAATCACAAAATTTGTGTAAGTCTACACTTGAATCAGAAGAAGTTTTATTTCCGTTAACACCAACTCAACGTCGACAACTAGATACTACAATAGCTTTATTCCCAAATTTCGAACATCAAGGTTTATCACGAACTAGTTTAATTCAACACAATATAGATGTGGGAAATGCTAAGCCTATAAAACAGAGATTTTACCCAGTTTCACCAGCGGTAGAAAAACTGATGTTTGCAGAAATAGATAGAATGTTAAGTCTAAAAGTAATAGAACCTTCTCAATCACCATGGAGCTCACCCATGCGTTTGGTAATCTAACCTAATAAAGTTCGCCTTTGCTTGGATGCTCGCAAACTCAATAGTGTAACCTTAAAGGATGCATATCCACTTCCATCTATTGAGGGTATCTTTTCGAGACTTTCGAAAGCAAATATTATTCCAAATTCGTTTATCCGATACAGCTAAACCATTAACTGCTTTTACCATACCTGGACATCATCTATATCAATTTACCGTAATGCCATTTGGACTCTGTAATGCGCCTTCCACTATGTGTAGATTAATTGATCAAATTATACCACCCGTTTTACGTAATTCTGTTTTTGGATACTTAGATGATCTGATCATTGTATCCGAAGATTTTTCGTCTCATTTATCTACCTTAGTTCGTTTAGCAGAAGAGTTTCGCAAAGCAAACTTGACATTGAATATTGCGAAAAGTAAATTTTGTGTTAACCAAGTTCCTTACCTAGGTTATGTAATAGGTAATGGAGGTATTTCCACTGATCCTGAAAAGGTAAGTGCCATTGTTAATTGGTCAGTTCCCAAAACTATTCGACAAGTTCGAGGATTTTTAGAATTAGCGGGATGGTACCGTAGGTTCGTTGAAAATTTTTCCACTATCGTTTATCCTATTACCGAAGTAATTTCAAAGAAAAGAAAGTTCTGTTGGACACCCGAAGCAAATACCGCTTTCGAAAAACTTAAAACACTCCTTACTACTACGCCTGTTCTAATAAACCCTGATATTTCAAAGAAATTCTACCTTCATTGCGATGGAAGTGATTTTGGTATAGGTGCCGTGTTAGTACAGCTTGATAGTCAGCAAGTAGAAAGACCGGTAGCATTCATGACTAGAAAGTTGAATAGTGCACAAAGAAACTACAGTGTAACAGAAAGAGAATGTTTAGCTGCAATAGAAGCTGTAAATAGATTTCGATGTTATCTTGAACTTCAAGAATTTGAAATTATTACCAGACTTAACTGGAAGATTAGCTCGATGGGTATTCAAATTACAAGCTTTCAACTTTACTATTAGTCATAGAAAAGGCAAGGAACATATTGTTTCAGACGCGCTGTCACGTTGTTATAATGGAGAAGTATCTCAATTAGATTTTTCTAAACCCGAAATCGATTTAGATTCACAGCACTTTTTTGATCAAGAATATCTGAACTTGAAACAAAAGATTCAAAGTGAACAAAGCAAATACCCGGATATCAAAGTCATTGATAAATTTGTCTATATTCGAACCGAACACAGCATCGGGGAGGAGCAACAAGACCAATTTAATCGCAAACTTTGGGTACCAGAGAAATTAAGACCCGAAGTCATGAGACGAGCTAATGATGAACCTATTACAGCTCATGGAGGCATGGCTAAGACTATACATTTGTTAAGACGAAATTTGTATTGGCCAGGTCTAATGAAAGATGTTAGAACATATATAAGAAATTGTGAAATATGTAAAACCACTAAAGCACCTAATGTAATTCTGAAACCTGAAATGGGTAAACAACCTGTGTCAGTTAGACCCTTTCAACGTTTGTATATCGACCTTCTCGGACCATATCCACGAAGCAAATCCGGAAATATAATACAAATATAAAAATATTTGTAACCTTCCAATGTATTTTATTTCACCTACCTGCGCAGAAGAATAACATTTTGTGTGCGTGATGTTATTATCTGTTTTCTATCATTCTTGCTTTTCGTTTACTTTTTCGTTTTACTGTATCTATAAATTACTCTCAGTCTCTCAACAATACCAACGCATTTCAGTTTTGAGCATCACTGCTGTAGTGACTACTACAGTGTAGTCAAATTAAAGTAATTTCTATTTTGGTGAGCGACAATGAGCAGATACAATGTTGCCAGCATAATATAAAGATATTCAATTATTGTAAACTTGAAAATATATCTGTCTTATTATACAAAAAGACACAACAAACTATATTTTCAAGCTAATGAAATGATTTCTTGTCATATACTGTGAACTTTAAATATATTATATTGGAATAACACTATATAAGAGTATTAAATATATGAAACCAGCTAAATTGGCGTATGAAGAGAATTCTACTGCTACCAACAACACATGGTTGTTGATTTGGCGGTGTCGTTCAAAATATAATTAACCCTGCCTTTACACATACAAGTAATTACTTGCAAGTTGTATATACATATCTGGGGAATTCACACTTCGTGGTATTTGGTCTTATTGTCATTAGATATAATATTTTAGACTAGTTTAAGAAAGTTGTTATTGTGCTGCATATAAAAAAGTCATAAAATAATAGTACACTTTCAGGTATGTTTTTGTGTTGTCATAAAATAACTCTAGCGATCTGAGTCGAACTCCGAAAGGCGAGACGGCGCTAGTATATGTTTGCCGTCGTTACTTATATCTGATTCATGACTAAAAAGTGGGTAAATAATTACGCATACCTATATGCCAGTACATTAGATCACATATTTATAACATAAAAAATATTAAAAGAGCACTAAATCGCAAAAGCTGAATATTGACAAGTGACAATTTTTCCTCGTTTAACTTACGTAGATGGCAATTTATGTAAACAAATTTATTTAGCAGACCAAGTTATGACGGATTGTTCACACTAGTCATATATTTCGTGCTATGACTACAGTTTGAATCCCCCAATTATTATCGAAAATGGTGATGAAATATGTAACGACCAACTCTAACCTTTTGTTTTGCAATATGTTACGCCATCCTCTTCCCTAACATTTATCATAAACAAAAATACTAAGCAGCCAGGGTTTAAAAGCGCTGACACTTGTTGTGATTAACATTAGTGATCTGTTGTGGATCTTGTTATGGTTTTTTCGTTGTCTCTATATTCCTTTATATACAAAAATATATAAAGCAGAAAGAGATAAAACCAGAAAACAAATCCTAACGGGATAATCGTATGATATTCTAAAACATACGACTGCAAAGCTATGTATAAAAGAAAAAGGAGAGTTGTGGGGAGTTAGCGTGTGACAGGAGAATTGAGTGGACCGTCTACGGTTAAGTGGTGGTGGCAAAAATAAACTTTTTATTGTGTGGTACTAAGTAATTTTATTGGTTGATAGCCATGAAGAAAAAAAAAACTTTAAAAATTATAATTAATAATCAACAATGTATGTGTTGAGAACTTTAACTAAAGAAAAAAACAAAATATATATGCAAAGTGAAATATATAGCTAACCAAAGCCAGATTGATGTGTACAAACTAAGAAACAGAAATAGAAAAAAACAGTCAAACCTATAAATTATAATATTTAAGAATACACCTGGAATAGTATCATTCAAACGTGATTTTATCAAAAAAAAAAAAGAAAAACAAAAACAAAATAAGAAACCTAATATAAAGGTAGTAGCCAAAGTCCTTAATTGGTCGAGAAAGGAAGAGATCCTGGAGACAACTTATAGCCGCTGCCAAATCCTTCAAAGTAAACCATTATAAGTGGAAGAGCGGTGCACAAAGTACGCCAAATTCTTAACCTGAAAAGAAAACGTGCACCAAAATTCCGTTAGAATTACGGTACTCGAAGAGAAGTCACTCTACAAACGCAGCGAAACTGTACCCCAAAAATTGTATATACCAAAAAGCGAAGTAAGCGAAGAAGGCAAAAGCCAAAACCCGTTACACAGCAGCCGCCAGCTTAAAAGAGCAGGATCCGACAATGAATAAAGAGAGAGAGAGAGAGAGAGAAAGAGAGCGATAGATAACCCACCCTTATTTTAATAAGTTATTCGAAGACATCTTAAAAATAAATTTTCACAGCAACGTCTGGAGAATAATATAATAACCGTTTTATTGTAAAAATTTTTTATAACCGCTATATTATATATGCGTATAAATATTTATACTTAATTATAAATATCCATATACATATATAAAGATATAAAAACCTGCACCTCTCTATATTTGTTCTTTCGTCGCGAGCGCCGAGAAAAAAATAACTACATTTCTTATTTCAGCCCACCAGTCACCTGTCGTTCCGTTCCGGAGGCCTTCGAGAATCCGAGTGCA
>OY776276.1:39334816-39397316 GCA_963675445.1 Linnaemya vulpina
ATTTTGAGAAAACTTGCTTAAATTGATGAACTTAAAAACTACCCGAATGCTATACATTTTGAGGAAATTAAGTAAATAACTAATCAGAAATGTCACTCCCTAGAACTTCACCTAATGAAGCATCTGCGTCAACATCGTCGACGGCAGGAGACAATATTTGTAGTGTCTGTACTACCGAAATGGCAGTAAAAGATCGTTGTCTAATAATTACTAATTGTAGCCATTATTTTCATCAAACGTGCATTGAAAATTATTTAATGAGTACTCCTCAGTGTCCTATTTGTAAAATGCTATGTGATCTAAGTGATCTAAAAAGAGTAAATTTGTCACAAACTGACAATCAAGCTAAACACAGTTTGAGAGGTCGTGGTCGTGGTGCGTTCACTACGTCATATAATACTCGTAGTCAAAGCAGATCTTTGTGTCATGATAGTCAACGTCGCTTAATAGAAATTGATCAGGATATGCCTGAAGGAAATGATTCAGAGATAGCTCAGCCTGCTAGGTCTCCGAAAGACAATTTAAACACATCAGTTAATATTACTCAATTGACCCAATTAATGGAAACTACGATGGCTAGAATGTTGTCTAACCTTAATTTAATACCTGCTTCACAGTCTCATTCAAATCCTATTGCTAATGAACGTTACAATAATAATGCGGAAAATAATAGACCTTTATCGACTCAGTCACTCGTAAATGTAAATCATCATTTTAGACCTAATCCTATCAATTATGACCAACGAAGTCCTCCTAGAATATATACTCCTTTACGCTCAGCTTCAAATACCTCAGCTTTTAACCCTGATAAACATACGGCAATAATCCAAAGTTGGAATATAAAATTTGATGGCTCCTCTACTGGTTTAACCGTAGATGAATTTTTATACAGAATAAATTCTTTAACCTTTGATAATTTCGATGGAGATTTTGCTCCTATTTTGAAAAACTTAGAAGTGCTTTTGCATGGCAAAGCCAAAGATTGGTATTGGAGATACCGAAAGCAAGTAAATACTCTTACTTGGCCAGGTTTCTGTAACGCTATTAAATGCCAATATAAAGATTATAAGTCCTCGTCTGACATTAAAGAAGAATTGAGAAATAGAAAACAAAAAGTTGGTGAAACTTTTGATGCCTATTTTGATGTTATTTCGTCGATCATGGATCGCTTGCCTGCACCTCTGTCAGAAATGGAACTTGTGGAAATTTTGACAAGAAACCTAAGACCAGAAGCTCGACAGGATATTCTATATATTCCAGTCCAGTCAATACCTCATTTGAGAAAATTGGTACAAATGCGTGAAACATTTTGGAATAAAGAGCATGTTCGTAGGAATTTATTAGCTCGCACACCCAATTATCCGGTAGTATGAAGACAAGTAGCTGGTCTCGAAGATGAAGAAGTCCATGAAGAATTGACCTCAGCCCAGGACGAAGCTAATGCCATTATGGCCAAAGACAAAATCAATTTTTGTTGAAATTGTGGAGATGCAGAACACTTTTGGTATGATTGTCTAAAAGATCGTAAAATTTTTTGTTACGGTTGCGGAGCAAAAGATACTTACAAACCACAATGTCAAAAATGT
Organism: Linnaemya vulpina; assembly: GCA_963675445.1. Taxonomy (NCBI): domain Eukaryota; kingdom Metazoa; phylum Arthropoda; class Insecta; order Diptera; family Tachinidae; genus Linnaemya; species Linnaemya vulpina. The sequence continues at coordinate 39,336,403 of OY776276.1, forward strand.
TCTAGTAAAAAGTTTACTTTTTCAAAAAACTCTCAGTCGAAGCAAATAAATTATAAAACCCTGAATGGAATCAAACCGTTAAGCAAAGTGATAAAGAATTTACTGTTTTGAAAAGACCAAAAACTTCAATAGTTATATCCAAAGAAAATCTATCGGACATAAATTTTCCTAGTTTTCCATACCATGTTCGATTACAAAATTACCTAAATGAAAGAAAACAAATTCTTAATGTTGAAAATATTACTCATACTACTGGTAATAAACCAAAGAGATCTACTCTTCGGATGAGAAAATTTTATAAGCTGCGTAAGCGTTGTAAAAAATTTTTAATTGCCGCTATTATTAATAATAGACAAGACAGTAGTTTTTATGCGAAAGTTTCCTTTCTAAATTTTACCGAATTTGGACTGCTTGACACTGATGCAAATATTTCTTGCATAGGTGGTGATTAAGCCCAAATAGATTTTCTAATAATACCAATTTTTATAAATGTCGTTCAGAAGTTAAAACTGCTGATGGACAATCCCAATCTGTTATTGGATAGTTATCAGTAGAGATTCAGTTTAAATAACAAAAACTCGTATTAAATCTTTTTATAATTCCTTCAATTTCACAACGTCTCATATTAGGGATAGATTTTTGGAAAGCATTTAATTTGATTCCTAGTGCAATTGAATCCGCTGATATCATAGATCAAAGTAAATTAGATCAAGTTGCGTCTGTAATAATTGCAAACCCGTTATCTGAAATTAAATCACAAAATTTGTGTAAGTCTACACTTGAATCAGAAGAAGTTTTATTTCCGTTAACACCAACTCAACGTCGACAACTAGATACTACAATAGCTTTATTCCCAAATTTCGAACATCAAGGTTTATCACGAACTAGTTTAATTCAACACAATATAGATGTGGGAAATGCTAAGCCTATAAAACAGAGATTTTACCCAGTTTCACCAGCGGTAGAAAAACTGATGTTTGCAGAAATAGATAGAATGTTAAGTCTAAAAGTAATAGAACCTTCTCAATCACCATGGAGCTCACCCATGCGTTTGGTAATCTAACCTAATAAAGTTCGCCTTTGCTTGGATGCTCGCAAACTCAATAGTGTAACCTTAAAGGATGCATATCCACTTCCATCTATTGAGGGTATCTTTTCGAGACTTTCGAAAGCAAATATTATTCCAAATTCGTTTATCCGATACAGCTAAACCATTAACTGCTTTTACCATACCTGGACATCATCTATATCAATTTACCGTAATGCCATTTGGACTCTGTAATGCGCCTTCCACTATGTGTAGATTAATTGATCAAATTATACCACCCGTTTTACGTAATTCTGTTTTTGGATACTTAGATGATCTGATCATTGTATCCGAAGATTTTTCGTCTCATTTATCTACCTTAGTTCGTTTAGCAGAAGAGTTTCGCAAAGCAAACTTGACATTGAATATTGCGAAAAGTAAATTTTGTGTTAACCAAGTTCCTTACCTAGGTTATGTAATAGGTAATGGAGGTATTTCCACTGATCCTGAAAAGGTAAGTGCCATTGTTAATTGGTCAGTTCCCAAAACTATTCGACAAGTTCGAGGATTTTTAGAATTAGCGGGATGGTACCGTAGGTTCGTTGAAAATTTGTCCACTATCGTTTATCCTATTACCGAAGTAATTTCAAAGAAAAGAAAGTTCTGTTGGACACCCGAAGCAAATACCGCTTTCGAAAAACTTAAAACACTCCTTACTACTACGCCTGTTCTAATAAACCCTGATATTTGAAAGAAATTCTACCTTCATTGCGATGGAAGTGATTTTGGTATAGGTGCCGTGTTAGTACAGCTTGATAGTCAGCAAGTAGAAAGACCGGTAGCATTCATGACTAGAAAGTTGAATAGTGCACAAAGAAACTACAGTGTAACAGAAAGAGAATGTTTAGCTGCAATAGAAGCTGTAAATAGATTTCGATGTTATCTTGAACTTCAAGAATTTGAAATTATTACCAGACTTAACTGGAAGATTAGCTCGATGGGTATTAAAATTACAAGCTTTCAACTTTACTATTAGTCATAGAAAAGGCAAGGAACATATTGTTTCAGACGCGCTGTCACGTTGTTATAATGGAGAAGTATCTCAATTAGATTTTTCTAAACCCGAAATCGATTTAGATTCACAGCACTTTTTTGATCAAGAATATCTGAACTTGAAACAAAAGATTCAAAGTGAACAAAGCAAATACCCGGATATCAAAGTCATTGATAAATTTGTCTATATTCGAACCGAACACAGCATCGGGGAGGAGCAACAAGACCAATTTAATCGCAAACTTTGGGTACCAGAGAAATTAAGACCCGAAGTCATGAGACGAGCTAATGATGAACCTATTACAGCTCATGGAGGCATGGCTAAGACTATACATTTGTTAAGACGAAATTTGTATTGGCCAGGTCTAATGAAAGATGTTAGAACATATATAAGAAATTGTGAAATATGTAAAACCACTAAAGCACCTAATGTAATTCTGAAACCTGAAATGGGTAAACAACCTGTGTCAGTTAGACCCTTTCAACGTTTGTATATCGACCTTCTCGGACCATATCCACGAAGCAAATCCGGAAATATAATACAAATATAAAAATATTTGTAACCTTCCAATGTATTTTATTTCACCTACCTGCGCAGAAGAATAACATTTTGTGTGCGTGATGTTATTATCTGTTTTCTATCATTCTTGCTTTTCGTTTACTTTTTCGTTTTACTGTATCTATAAATTACTCTCAGTCTCTCAACAATACCAACGCATTTCAGTTTTGAGCATCACTGCTGTAGTGACTACTACAGTGTAGTCAAATTAAAGTAATTTCTATTTTGGTGAGCGACAATGAGCAGATACAATGTTGCCAGCATAATATAAAGATATTCAATTATTGTAAACTTGAAAATATATCTGTCTTATTATACAAAAAGACACAACAAACTATATTTTCAAGCTAATGAAATGATTTCTTGTCATATACTGTGAACTTTAAATATATTATATTGGAATAACACTATATAAGAGTATTAAATATATGAAACCAGCTAAATTGGCGTATGAAGAGAATTCTACTGCTACCAACAACACATGGTTGTTGATTTGGCGGTGTCGTTCTAAATATAATTAACCCTGCCTTTACACATACAAGTAATTACTTGCAAGTTGTATATACATATCTGGGGAATTCACACTTCGTGGTATTTGGTCTTATTGTCATTAGATATAATATTTTAGACTAGTTTAAGAAAGTTGTTATTGTGCTGCATATAAAAAAGTCATAAAATAATAGTACACTTTCAGGTAGTATATGTTTGCCGTCGTTACTTATATCTGATTCATGACTAAAAAGTGGGTAAATAATTATGCATACCTATATGCCAGTACATTAGACCACATATTTATAACATAAAGAATATTAAAAGAGCACTAAATCGCAAAAACTGAATATTGACAAGTGACGATTTTTTCTCGTTTAACTTACGTAGATGGCAATTTATATAAACAAATTTATTTAGCAGACCAAGTTATGACGGATTGTTCACACTAGTCATATATTTGGTGCTATGACTACAGTTTGAATCCCCCAATTATCATCGAAAATGGTGATGAAATATGTAACGACCAACTCTATCCTTTTGTTTTGCAATATGTTACGCCATCCTCTTCCCTAACATTTATCATAAAAAAAACACTAAGCAGCCAAAGTTTAAAAGTGCTGACACTTGTTGTGATTAACATTAGTGATCTGTTGTGGATCTTGTTATGGTTTTTTCGTTGTCTCTATATTCCTTTATATACAAAAATATATAAAGCAGAAAGAGATAAAACCAGAAAACAAATCCTAACGGGATAATCGTATGATATTCTAGAACATACGACTGCAAAGCTATGTATAAAAGAAAAAGAGAGTTGTGGGGAGTTAGCGTGTGACAGGAGAATTGAGTGGACCGTCTACGGTTAAGTGGTGGTGGCAAAAATAAACTTTTTATTGTGTGGTACTAAGTATTTTTATTGGTTGATAGCCATGAAGAAAAAAAAACTTTAAAAATTATAATTAATAATCAACAATGTATGTGTTGAGAACTTTAACTAAAGAAAAAAACAAACTATATATATGCAAAGTGAAACATATAGCTAACCAAAGCCAGATTGATGTGTACAAACTAAGAAACAGAAATAGAAAAAAACAGTCAAACCTATAAATTATAATATTTAAGAATACACCTGGAATAGTGTCATTCAAACGTGATTTTATAAAAAAAAGAAAAAAAAAAACAAAATAAGTAACTTAATATAAAGGTAGTAGCCAAAGTCCTTAATTGGTCGAGAAAGGAAGAGATCCTGGAGACAAATTATAGCCGCTGCCAAATCCTTCAAAGTAAACCGAAATACCGTTAGAATTACGGTACTCGAAGAGAAGTCACTCTACAAACGCAGCGAAACTGTACCCCAAAAATTGTATAAACCAAAAAGCGAAGTAAGCGAAGGTGGCAAAATCCAAAACCCGTTACACAGCAGCCGCCAGCTTAAAAGAGCAGGATCCGACAATGAATAAAGAGAGAGAGAGAGAGAAAGAGAGCGATAGATAACCCACCCTTATTTTAATAAGTTATTCGAAGACATCTTAAAAATAAATTTTCACAGCAACGTCTGGAGAATAATATAATAACCGTTTTATTGTAAAAATTTTTTATAACCGCTATATTATATATGCGTATAAATATTTATACTTAATTATAAATATTCATATACATATATAAAGATATAAGAACCTGCACCTCTCTATATTTGTTCTTTCGTCGCGAGCGCCGAGAAAAAAATAACTACATTTCTTATTTCAGCCCACCAGTCACCTGTAGTTCCGTTCCGGAGGCCTTCGAGAATCCGAGTGCAGTTTATTGGTGAGTGTATTCCATTATATTATTTATCCCCCAAATGGTTGGTTACCGCGTGTTTTATTAAAAAAATTGTCACACTATTAAAGCGATACCGGTTATACTTCCTTATATCTTTATATATCTATATCATTGTTAATCGATTTAGATTATATATGTACCTATCCATATATTTATACATATATATAATTTTTGTAACTTGTAAATTTCTTAGTCCATTTGCTACAAATGTCAAAATCCTTAAAATCCTTAATAGTAACGGTTTTTAATCCCGTTACAGAAATGTTTAAGCCAAAATTTTATGTTTAAATAAATTTTAAGTATCATGAACTAAATAACATTCTAAAGTCATTCTGAGGTTGGCTGGGTAGTTTAGGGGAAATTTGTTGGGTTCCTGGATAAATAGGTAAGTCACCAGGACGATTGGGAGGTAGGGTAAAGGACATTGCTCGTCGACTACACCTGACGTAGCTTTTCCAATAGTGTACTTTCTTACGATAATAACCCCTTTTGTGTACCATGTACATTACTTCATATTCATTCTTTAATCCACTTTTATAAATAATCCAAAATTCGTTTTTTTTCCAATGAAGACTTTTCCTTCCTCCAAATAAATAGGGAGTCTATAATAAAATAGACATTCCACATACTGCTTTAAAATCGCGGACGTAGGCTCAGTAAGGACCGAATCCCCCCCATATACCGACTGTTAGCTACCAATTGCAAAATCAATGGCTCCCGTAGTCCTTAGTCTGTCCTCCCGTATATATATACTACCTCATATATTTTTGTTCATATTGTTACGTTTTTAGACCTTTTCGTAAAACGGTTTTATTTCTTATCTTTCAACGATTCGTTTTATTTCATCACATTAAAACACGGACAAATTAATTTTAGAAATATAATGCGGCAACACTTTATTTACTATTATTTTATTACTTGTATGTAATATATTACTTGTATGTATGAGTGTTCTGTGTGTTTTGCCTATGGTAACTATGGGTGGTTGTATGGATGAGTGTTCTGTGTGTTGTGTGGTTTTGTTTCTTCTTCTATGTGTATATGTGCATACTTGTGAATCTGTTTAGCTTTATTAGCAGCGAATACTTGTATACAAGATCATTAATTATAAAATCTCTTAGCATTTATGTTGCTAGGTTTGTTGTTGTTGTTGTTTACACTTATTGGCACAGCCTCGAATTATATTCTATATTCTGGGGTATTCCATTTCCGTTAATTTGAATATTATCTATATTGTGTTGACCAGGGTTGTAACATTTTGACAACTAGAGATTAATTGGAAGTGCTGCCAAGTACATATATCCACATTGTCATTGCCTAAGTGCTTTAACTGCGGAAAGATCGGTCATTTTCAGCGCAGCTGCAAAGCATCAAGGAAGAGAGGTAGATCTGTTTCGCCAACAAGGAACAGCAAGCGGGTGAACTAAACAACATCACAAGAGTCCCCGTTAAACTAAAACGAGCTAGCAGTAAGGGGCAAGAGCTAGCTCTCATAAGCGAGGGCCCCACTATCTCCATATCAGTGATGCAGCAGAAAAATAGCAACCTCACTGCGTCCGGACACATCAACGGGGAAAAGCACGTACTTACCATAGACACCGGGGCATCGCAGTCAATAACAAGGTCCAAAATAGTAAAGGGGAAACGCGAGCGGTTAAGCAATATACGGCTACGTACAGCTACCGGAGAGCCTGCCACTGTCTATGGTAAGATTGAAGTGAAGGTGACTATAGCCAACATCAACGTGAAACATGTGTTTCTTGTTGCCGATATTGTCGATGAGGTTATTATTGGAGCCGATTTTATAATTAACCATGGCATTAATCTATATATGGGACAACAGCTGATGATTTGGCGTAATGTGGAAATACCCCTTGATGTTGGATATGACAGCAAACCGCAAGTAACAAAAGTATTTGCTATTGAGAGTCAGACGTTACCGCCGAAGTCTGAAATAGTCATATGGGCGCGAATGCAGGGAGATTGTGAGGACAATCGGTTGTGGGTTGTAGAACCAGCAGATCTAAAGAGAGAGCTTATAACGGCGAAAGCTCTTGTGAAAACTAGTAAAGGAGGAATAGTCCCTATAAGAGTGCTTAACTTGTCAGACCATGAGAAAATCATCAAAGAAAATTCCGGTGTTGGCCAGTGTACTCCAGCAGAGGCAATAATAAACTTCGAGAAGAAGATAGAGCCTACTGATTTGTCCGCAAAAGAACGTGAACAATTTGAGGAATACGTAGGGAAATGGGTAGCAGGTCTATCAGCGACAGATAGAAATAAAGCCAAAGAGTTACTAAAAAGGCATGCCAGTACCTTCGCCAAGGGAAGCCAAAGCCAGGGTAGAACTGCATTGGTTAAACATAAAATTAACACAGGCGAAGCTAGGCCGATTAAACAGCCACCCATATGCGTACCCCTAGCAAAGCGAGATAAAGTAAAAGAGCTTGTAAGTGAAATGGAGCGTGATGGCGTAATTGAGCCATCTTCTGGTCCTTGGAGTTCGCCTGTAGTCTTAGTTAAAAAGAAATATGGCAGTACTAGATTCTGCGTAGACTACAGGAAGCTCAATGACATAACCAAGAAGGACAGTTATCCGCTCCCCAGAATCGATGACACTTTAGACACGCTAGCTGGTACCAAATGGTTCTCTTCGCTGGACTTGCGAAGCGGATATTGGCAAGTGGAGATTGCAGAGAAAGACAAGGAGAAAACTGCCTTCAGTGTCGGTAACTGATTATGGCAGTTCAAAGTCATTCCATTTGGTCTCTGCAATGCTCCGGCCACATTTGAACGCCTAATGGAGAAGGTGCTGATAGGACTTCACTGGAAGACATGCTTGGTATATCTTGATGATATAATAGTGATGGCAAAAACTTTTGATGAACACCTCAAAAACATGGCAGAAGTTCTTCAACGGATATCATCAGCTGGATTGAAACTCAGCTTGAAGAAATGTGCCTTGTTCCAGAAAGAAGTAAAGTATTTGGGGCATCGTGTTACAGCAGACGGAATCTCAACAGGTGAAGATAAAATAAAAGCAGTAAGGGACTGGCATCAACCTAAAAATCTACATGAATTGCGCAGCTTTTTGGGCCTTTGTACCTACTACAGACGTTTTGTGCCGAATTTTGCCAGTGTAGCTGCAAGCCTGCATGAGCTGTCAAAGAAGTCGAGACCATACCATTGGGGCGAGCCGCAGGAAAATGCATTCCAGAAACTCAAAGAATTATTATGTACGTCACCAGTGCTAGCGTATCCCATAGCTGGAGAAAAATTTTTGCTGGATACTGATGCGAGCGGTTATGGCATAGGGGGTGTGCTATCCCAAGTAGTTAATGGCACTGAGAAGGTCATAGGGTACTATAGACGTGTACTCTCAAAACCTGAGAGGAACTACTGTGTGACATGACGTGAGCTTCTGGCAGTATTGGAATGCATTAAACACTACCATAAGTACCTGTATGGTCAACACTTTACATTAAGGACCGATCATTCTGCACTGAGATGGCTATTGCAGTTTAAAAATCCTGAAGGGCAACTGGCAAGGTGGACTGAGCGCCTGCAGAGCTACGACTTCAGCATTGAGCATAGAAGGGGCACAAAGCATAACAATGCGGATGCTCTTTCGAGAATACACTGCTGTTTAGAGTGTAAACATTGTGTTAGAACCGAACAAAAGGAAGGCGTTGTGGATGTTCGGCTAATGCACATCGGCCCTGATGAAGACTGGTCAGCGGCACAGAGGGACGACGATATACTAAGGAAAATTATAACGGCCAGGGAAGAAGACAAACGACCATCCTGGAATGAAATTTCGGCTGAAAGCCTACTCGCCAAATCTTATTGGGCTCAGTGGAACAGCCTCAAGGTAATAAACGGTTATTTATACCGCGTATGGGAAAGTGTAGATGGCAAAACGACTTCAAATTTAATTAGGTTGCCATACTCCAAGATAAGTAAAGTGTTACAGGAGTTTCATAATGGACCTAGTGGCGGTCATCTTGGAGTAACAAAAACACTTGAGAAACTGAAGCAGCGTTTTTATTGTGTTGGATGTCAACAAGCCGTAGCCGACTGGATAGCAAACTGCCCACAGTGCATAGCAGCCAAAGGCCCAGTACGAAGAAACCGGGGACAGCTGCAACAATACAACTCAGGAGCACCATTCGAGCGGATCGCAATGGATGTAGCAGGTCCTTTTCCCGTCACTGAAGCCGGAAATCGTTATGTACTTTTGGTAATGGACTATTTCAGTAAATGGCCAGAGGTATATGCTATACCTAACCAGGAAGCAAAGACAATTGTAAATGCATTCGTCAACAACTGGCTATGTCGCTATGGTGTCCCAATAGAATTACATTCCGACCAAGGGAGGAATTTCGAGTCTGCCATATTCAGGGAAATGTGCGAGTTATATGGGATAAAAAAAACCAGAACGACGCCGTTGCATCCACAGTCTGATGGCATGGTAGAGAGGTTCAATCGCACCTTAGAAGAGTACCTACGAAAAGTAGTAAGCACCCATCAGAGGGATTGGGACGAGCACATCCCCAAATTTTTTATGGCATATAGGTCAGCTGTACAAGACTCAACATCGAGAACGCCAGCCAAAACTATCTTCGGGACGGAATTAAAACTACCTGGTGATTTAGAATTTGGTGTTAAGCCAACTGTAGAAGAAGGAGCTATTACGTCCCAAGAGAAGGAGGACTTAAACGAACTGCATGAGCTCGTGCTTAATAGAATCAAGATGGTCAGTGACAAGATGAAGACTAGGTATGACCTAGTCATAGGTCAATTATATAGGACAATTAGTTTTACTGTATAACCTACAACGGAAGAAAGGATTGTCCCCAAAATTACAGACTTACTGGGATGGCCCGTACAAAATGATTAAGAGAGTGAATGACGTTGTATACGGGATACAGAAGCATAATAGCCCAAGGTCTAAAATGAATATAGTACATCTCAAACGATTGGCGCACTATGGAAGAGGTGATTGTATGCCTATTCGGGTCGAACAGGCTTAAGTGGGCGGTAGTGTTACAAAGATTAGAAATAGATTTAAATAAAACGACAATGTGGCTATATGTACTTGGCAGCACTGCCCTTTAATCTATAGTTGGCAAAGTGTTACAACCCTGGTCAACACAATATAGATAATATTCAAATTAACGGAAATGGAATACTCTAGAATATACAAGATCATTCGAGGCTGTTCCAATAAGTGTAAACAATAACAACAACAAACCTAGCAACATAAATGCTAAGAGATGTTATTCTTAATGATCTTGTATGCAAGTATTTGCTGCTAATAAAGCTAAACAGGTATACACAACCATATACACATAGCAGAAGAAGAAACAAAACCACACACACACACAACACTCATCCATACAACCACTCATAGATACCATAGGCAAAACACACAGAACACTCATACATACAACCACACATAGTTACCATAAGAAAAACAAACAAGTCAGCATTGTCATGAATACAAACACACATGTCAAGTAAAATACAACCACCATGCCCAGAAGTTTCGCGAGGTTACCAGACGGCGAATTTTTGCTATATAAAGGCGCTGCCAGAGCTCAGCGAGTTAGTGTGATTTCAAATATAGACGTTTTAACATCTTTAAGTGTTGAGTAGTACAAATACTCGTGTAAATAAAGTAATAAATAAAGTGTTGCCGCATTATATTTCTAAAAAGGTCCGTGTTTTAATTTGATGCAATAAAACGAATCCTTGAAGGATAAGTAATAAAACCGTTTTTACGAAAAGGTCTAAAAACGTAACAATATATATATATATATATATATATATATATATATATATATATATATATTTTTTTTTTTTTAATAACATCCTCATAATTGGAATAAGTAACGTTAAAAAATTTTTTATACATGTCGATAACAATTATGGCGCCATTACTTAAAGACAAAATTTTATTTAATGAAATTGTGAAATTTATTATATATGTGGGGAACATCATAACAAATAGCCGAATGTCATGCAAGTTGCATGAAGGTTCACAGTCAAGTGAAAGTTCTTTTTCACGATGTCAGGTATGTTCATTTACTTTACTAGTAAAAATTAAGCTGGATTAACCCATGGTTTCAGAACGATATTGACGTTCGAAAACATTTCTAGTTTTTTGAGAGTATGCTCTGAAGCGATTCACCCACTTTGCGCATTTGTTCTGCAACATCAAGGCTTCCATGTGAAATAATTTTGTAACTTATGTGTGTAGGTTTTACAATTGGGCAATATCACAATTTATTTAATTTTATTTATAACAATATTCACCAGTTATATATTTTTTAATACAAAACAAATGCTCCGTATTTTATTATATACACAAACAATACGAAGCAAGTGTGTTGTTATACTTACAAAAGTATAAAACAAGTTCTATATTTTACTATACTTATGTACATATAATATGCTGTGGCATCTCAGTTCTACTTCACTTAAGAAATTAAACTTTCTGGCAGCACAGTTGCAATGTTTCGGAACGTGAATTAAAATTAAACCAATTTAGGTTCCGAAACACGTTACTCTCTTTCGCTCTCTCTCACTCTCTAAAACAGAAACGTCAAAGTACATATAAAAAAAACATGTTTCCGAACGTGAAATTCGTTCTGAAAACATGGGTGAATCCAGCTTTAGTAGCGAGAGAGTAACAAGAAATTTTCCACAATTAAGGCCCAACTATAATATGCGTAGGCTAGCTTTGGCTACTGTCAAAACTCGACGAAAAGACTGTCAAATGCATATGCGAACATTTGTGTGGCTATATTATACTTACACTCAGTTGTAAAGCAATGCACTTTTGCAAAAACTAATTTATGATATACATAACATGTAAATACATATATAAATATTTTCAATTTATACATATGTGGTGATACCTTATATTAAATGCCTTTTTCGTACAACTAATAATAAATATGAATTTCTATTACTATTTGTTACTACTATGTAGATTTTAAGTTGTTCCTTTTTTCTCCTGATGAGTTAATATCACGCTTTTGGTTTTGGGAAAAAGAATATTATTAAATAAATGAATTATTATTAAATAATTTCGTCTTTTAATTCGAACACGCCCACAAAGTGGTGACCCCGACGTTTGCTAAAATAAAAAACATAAATATGTCGAATAACGACGAAAATAGCAACATTCAACAACAGCCACCGCGAGTTGAAGAGGGGCCTAACGAGACTACAACCATCAATCGAATTGAGGTCAAAGTTGCGCCGTTTTGGCCTGACCATGCCGAAATTTGGTTAGCACAAGTGGAAGCACAATTCGCTGTTGCGGGCATATGAAGTGACGTTTCAAAATTTAACACAGTTGTTGAGGCAATAGAATCAAACGTTCTAGTACAAATTTCAGACGCTATATTAAATCCACCGGAAAATAACAAGTACTGCAATCTGAAAAAGTGGATACTAGAGCGTTACGGTGAAAGCGATCAGAAAAAGACACAAAAGCTGTTCTCAGAAATTGATCTGGGTGACAAACGACCAACTCAACTTCTCAATGAGCTGAGTACATTATCAAAAGATAAGGTGACAAAAGATTTTTTAAAATCACTTTGGTTACAGCGACTTCCAGCACAGGTTCGTGCAATTTTACAAGCATCTGACGCTACGTTAAACGAGTTGGCTAAATTAGCCGACAAAATAATGGAAGTTGGCGATTTCCAACATCTGGCCGCCGTTTCTTCTGCACCGCCAACGCGTAACACCAAAGATGATATCGATAGACGTCTAGACCGCATTGAACAGCAAACAAATAGTCTTTGTAACAGCAACAGTAGAACATACACTCGACGATCTCGGTCAGTTTCTTCAAGACGAGGAAAGTCAGCAGAGCCTGCCGCTCCTAACAATGCCAAAGCTGACTATTGCTGGTATCATCGGACCTTTGGACAAAAGGCTACGAAATGCCGTGAGCCTTGTTCGTATCCCCAGCAAAAATCATCAAAAAACTAGTTTCACCTTCTGATCCTGCGGGCGGATCTCAAGACGACTACACCATTGCCCGTCTCATCACCAGCGACGACGTTTCGAAAAAAATTTTTTGATTGATACCGGCGCAGATGTTTCAGTGTTGCCTTTGTCCAGCGTTAAAAGTGCTCGTGTAGGTGTATCAAGAAGATTGTTTGCAGCCAACGGGACTCCTATTAAAACATGCGGTGAAAAGCGACTTAATGTTTCTTTATGTCTGCGACGTAATTTTCCATGGACGTTTTTGCTGGCAAATGTTAACTCAGCTATAATAGGATTAGATTTTTTTTAAATACTATGACCTATTAGTCGACATCAAAAGAGGTAAGCTTATTGATCGCACTACTTTACTTGAATCAAAAGGTTGTTCGCCACGTTCATCTTATATTCAAATTTCGGCATACAACACACAAGACAAATACGCAAAACTCTTAAATGAATATAAAGACCTGGCTACGATTAATGCCAACAAGCGCCCAATTGACTCAACCGTAACCCATCACATCACGACTAAAGGTCCTCCCACATACACTAGCGCTCGCCGCCTAGCCGCAGACAAAATTCAGTTAGCGAAAAAGGAGTTTGAATATTTAATGGAAATGGGTATATGTCGACCCTCAAACAGTAATTGGGCAAGCCCACTCCACCTTGTACAGAAACCAAACAGGGACTGGCGACCCCGTGGTGACTACCGCGCGCTCAACAACATTACCGTACCTGACAGGTATCCCATACCGTACTTGGGCGATATCACGAGTATACTGTATGGGAAGATAATTTTTTCAACTATAGATTTACAACGGGCCTACCACCAAATACCGGTGGAGCCATGCGACATTCCTAAGACAGCCATAATCACGCCATTTGGCTTATTTGAATTTTGTTTCATGACATTTGGCTTGCGGAATGCAGCACAAACCTTCCAGCGTCATATGAATGAAATCTTTAAGGGACTTGACCTCGTCTTTGTTTACATAGACGACATTTTAATAGCATCATCTTTCGAGGAGGAACATGCTAAGCACCTGCGAACTGTGTATAACACATCTGTCTGTAAACTTTGACAAATCCCAGCTTGGAAAAAGTGAGCTAGTTTTTTTGGGCCACAAAATTAATCAACATAGATTTACGCCACCCGACAATAAGGTCGAGGCAATTCAAAATTTTAAAAGACCTAAAGTTGTTAAAAATTTTAAGAAATTTCTAGGCATGCTAAATTTTTATCGTCCTTTCATCCGACGTGCGATTAAAAACCAAAATGTTTTGCTAAACCTGATTCCTGGTAATAAGAAAAATGACAATAGCATAATAAATTGGACTGATGAAGCCATCGCTTTTTTTTTAAGCTTGCAAAAAGGATATTGCTGAAGTGACGCTGTTAAATTATATGGCACCAAATGCACAACTCACGCTAACGACGGACGCATCGGATGAAGCCGTGGGAGCAGTTCTGCACCAAATAGTTGGAGACGAAGTCCAGCCATTGGGTTTTTACTCCAAAAAATTATCGGCGTCCCAGCAAAAATACAGCGCATACGATAGAGAGCTCACTGCAATTTACCAGGCCATACAGCATTTTAAGTACGCTCTAGAAGGTAGAGAATTTTCCATTTTTACAGACCACAAGCCAATTATTTTTGCTTTTAAGCAAAAAAGTGCAAAAGCATCGCCACGTAGAGCACGACAATTGGATTTTATAAGTCAGTATACGACGGATATTCGGCACTTGCCAGGTGGCGACAATAATATAGCAGACTTGTTATCTCGTATAAACACTTTGGAAGATCAAGTGATAAGTTTTGACGAAATGGCCAAACCACAAAGTGATGACAGTGAACTACAGTTAATGCTGAACAGCAAGAGCGACTCATCCCTAAAATTAACAAAATTTAAAATTCCGAATGCGACAAGGGAACTTTATTGCCACGTTTCAGCGGATAGGGTGAGACCATATGTCCCAAAAAATTGCCGAGGAGCTGCCATTCGAAAACTACACTCACTTTCACACCCAGGAATCCGTGCAACAAAAAGATTGGTAGCTAGTCATTATATGTGGAAATCAATGTCAACAGATGTAGCTAAGTATGTTCGCTCATGTCTTTAATGCCAAAGAGCCAAAGTACAACGTCATACAAAGTCACCAATAAGTGAGTATTCACTACTTCCTTCTTCCGACCGCTTCCTTCTTCCGAGGGTTTCCGCTATTGTCTTACGTGGTAGACATAACCGCCCAAAGTGTTGCAAGTGCTCTTATGAATTTACATTACGCATTACCACCGACTTAGGAATGCAATTTGAGTCGTCAATATCAAGGAGTTAACAAAGGTGTTAGGTGTCAAACATTTGCGAACGACTCCCTACCACCCACAAGCTAATGGAATCATCGAGCGTTGGGATCGTACCTTAAAGTGTGCTATTAAGTGTTACGAGACAAATAGTTGGAGCGTTGTGCTTCCGTTGATTCTTTTAGGAATGCGATCAACCTTGAAAGCTGATATTGGACTGAGTCCTGCAGAGATGGTTTTTGGTGCATGATTGCGCGTCCCAGGACTATTCCTCATCCCTTTTAAAGGAAACACTTCAGAAACCGAATTTGTGCAATCACTACGTAGACTGATATCGGACTTGCCAACTACAAAGACAGTTCGTCACGGTGTTAAGTCAAGTTTTGTTCAGCCTGCGTTAGCCGAGTGCAAATATGTTTTCATCCGAATCGACCACGTTAAAACACCTCTGGAACCAAAATACGAAGGCCCTTTTGAAGTTTTTAGTAAGCACGATAAGTATTTTGTTGTGAAAATGCACCAGAGAAACGCGAAGATTTTTATAGATCGTCTGAAATCTGCCTATATATATTTATGATGAAAATGCATCCACCGAAACTCCACAAGACGACAACAGATCTGAAACCAACGACCACCCACCAGAAGATGTTAGACTACAACTTGATCCGCCAGCATTAGCGAATAACAACACCTTAGATGATAACACTTCAGGGCAAAAGCCACGCTCCCTCTCGGGAACCACCACCCACACCACTTCTTCTGGACTTTATGTTAGAATTTCTCTTAAATACCGTTAACCCGTTAACTAGGAGGAGGGTATTGTGGTGGTACCTTATATTAAATGCCTTTTTCGTACAACTAATAATAAATATGAATTTCTATTACTATTTTTTACTACTATGTAGATTTTAAGTTGTTCCTTTTTTCTCCTGATGAGTTAATATCACGCTTTTGGTTTTGAGAAAAAGAATATTATTAAATAAATGAATTATTATTAAATAATTTCGTCTTTTAATTCGAACACGCCCACACATACATAAATATATTATCACAAGTAGGTTAAGTAATTTAAGAAATAAATTGGGAAGTACTTCAATGTACAACAATGTATAACAATGTGTGTAAGTCGTTGGCAACGTAAATGGTAGGCAAATACACAAATACACTATAATATATATACAATAAACAAACGCTAAACATTTAATGTTTCCATTAATTTTTGACATTATTTATTCAATTATGTGTAGAATTGATTTCGGCGTACATTGCAGCTTCTCTTGTGTGCACGTATCACAGTCTATGGTATGTGTGTATATAAAATAATTATCAATAACAACGAACAAACAGTTGGCCTTTAAAGAAAATGCGATCAGTTTCGCTCTATGCGTAGGAAAATTTAATTCATTGAAAAGTTAGCATAGCAAATTATGGTTGTACACATTTGATTGCATGTATTCGCAAATTTGCCTGCGCTAGCATACGCATATTATAGTTGGGCCTTTACTCTCAAAAATGTGAAAAAGTAAATGAACACTTTACTAGTAAAAATTTGCAAGTTAAAGTAGTGTTGTAATGTATAGGTATATATGAGTTCTCAATAACTACCCCTTATTTTGTTTGGACCAGTTATACATATATTATTATAAAAATAATGATTATGGTAATTACATTCAGCATTATTGTTTTGGCACCTTATTGCGTTACTATTATAATAATTATATAATATTAAGTATTTTTTAATGTGATTTTATGAAAAACTATTTATGTAAACTCTAATAAGAAACTACATTAACGCGCAAGTAAATGTGAGTTGAACTGAACTAAATATCATAGTGGGTTTGAACGTTTTGTTTGTTATAGGCCTATTATACTGACGTACATGTTGGCCGACATGCTCGACTGCGAAGTTTACGTTTTGCTATTACACTATCGAACGCTGATGGCGTACTTTATTATACAAAAATTTTTGAAGCGAAAGCATGGCAATGAAGCGGAAAGTTGTAGCAATGAAATACTATTACAAGAGGAGGAAAACCAAAATAAAGTTTAATATATTGTACCCAATAATATTTAATTGCATATTGTGGTATATATATGATGTTTTTTTACACAATTGTGGCAGATTTTTATATAATTCAATTAATTCTTCTCAAAAACTAACGTTACTGAAAGACATGTTTTTCGCAACTTTCCGATCAACGCACAGCAACGTCACCGGCAAAGGCAACAAGTGAACTGAATTTTTATATGAAGTACGACCAACACGTTATTATACCAGTATGTTGGTACGCGACGAACATCAGAAAATCAAAAATTTTTAAAACCGACCAACATGTCTCACGACATGCTATTACACCAGGAGATTTGGCACGTTGTCAAGCATGTTGGCCAACATGTACGTCAGTGTAATAGCCCTATTAGTTACATGCAATGAACTATGTTTAATTTCATATGTACACCATCAACTTTTGCGAATTTACCTAATTTCATGTAAAAGTTCGATTGCTTTTTCTTAAGAGAAAATATGTCCTTCTAACCATAAATAAGCAATTTTGATTTTCATTGTCATAAAAAGCTTTATCCAAAATAAAATATTATGTTGCTGTCAGCATTAGATATATAATCCGATATATATATATATATATATATATATATATATATTAGCAAAAAGATATCTGAACTAATTGAACTATTTGCCTGCTTAGTGTAAACTACCGAGTAGCTAGATACTCATAATATTTACAACACTAAAAATAACACCTGATCTGTTACATCCTTTGCCACTGATGTACCAGATACTGTGTTGCTTAGTTCAATTAAATTAGACTCTTATTTTGCTTCTGTAGTTCCTAAGTTACACAAAAATAAATTTGTTATTATTTTAATACTTTTTATGTTATTAAAAGTTTACATTTACTTACAATTTCTTAAATATTTCAAAATATTTTTATTTTCAACATGATTTAGAAATATTGTTTTATAAACACAAGCGCAAAACAGCTATTTCAATAATTATTACAAGTAAAAATTTTACTTGTAGAAACTTGCAATAATATTTCTGTATCTCAATCTTTGCGCTCTTTCGCCGCTCTCTCGTTGCTAATATTTTGAGTTAATGAACGCTTTCCAATAACAATTGTTACAAATTTGTAAAAATTTTTAGTAAATGAACACAGCTGTCGTCGAAGGCAAATCAACTAAAAAAAACTGGTTTATTGTATGAAAAAATTATGTGAGAGTATTGAAAAAGAAAAAACAAGACATATAAAGAGAATGTATTGGGTAAAATCTCTACTAATAAAAAAGTTCTATCTCCATTTTTATTTGGTTTTGTTTATTAATCAGAGTGAGTTACCAATGAGATAAGTGGGATACGTTTTTATGGAAACAATTGGCATTAGTAATTATTGTAACATTTTCTAATGAAATTGATGTTTTAATATGAAATATTTTAAAATAACTTAAAATTATAATTATTGTTTCCTCAATCAAATAAATTTGGTAACACTGTCTATATATTTGACATTAACTTGCTGCAAGTGTCAAAAAATCACTGTCTGCTAAAATCTCTTGCAAGTTGATCTGCAAGTACGCTACAAGTACACTGAAAAAGCTATTTTTCATAAAACCAATGTATGAAGTTTATTGGCGAAGATTCATTAATATTTTCTAAATATACGTTGATTCAATATACTTATACATTGTTTCAATGAAAATATTCATTGAAACTTGTATGAACTTTAATGTACGTATGAACGGTACATTGAGAGCATTCATTAAAGATATACATATACAAAAAATTTTAATGAACCAGTTGTTTGAATGAATGTACGAGTACACACGGAAACTCAAAAATAAAAAAAGTGTGTAAAAGCAAAACAAAATATGAGTATAAAACGTATAAAGAATGTATTGATTCAATGAACTTTTTTCATTGAATCAAGAAACTTATTCATTTTTTATGAACGCGAATTAAAGCGAGAAACTTTAAGAAGAGAAACTTTAAGATAACTAGTTTGCAGTTGTCATATAACAAGGAGTGTTGCGTTTGTGAGAACAGAAAGGCTTCAATAAATCCAGTGTAATAAATATAAATAAGTGGTAAATTATATTATATATAGTTATTTAAAAAAAATTGAAGGCATTTAAGTGGTATAGGTATAAAAACTTTTAATTAATAAATTAAATACTGAATGTGAAAACTTAAATAGTATAAATGTAATGAATGAATATTTTGTGCCTGCCAATGAACTTTTCGTTAAGTCGTTTATTACTCCATATAGTATAAAAGTATCAGTACATCAAAAAACCTAGAGTATTTTTACTTAAAATCACTTCCGACCGCATAGTCTCGGTTCACACTATGAAAGTTTTCGTTCAGAAAGTCTTAGTTTTTGGGTGAAAAGGGAGAGAAGAATGGGAAGGGGAACACACTTTTATGTACTTTAAAATTCCCTTTTGTTTTGTAATTCGTAGTAACCAACCTGATGTTGGCTGCAGATTAATTTTACATTTTCTTTTACTTTTCTTTTTTGATTGTGACAGCTAAAATTTGAGTACGAAGTAAATAAATTAATTAAAATAAAATACAGTTTAACCGAATTAAACAAAATAAAAAAAAGAGTAGAAATTCAAAGAACAAAAGTGACTCAAAAATGGAAGCGGGAAACTGTGGAAAAGTTGATCATTTGTTTACAGCAGCATCCATGCCTACTAATGTAAAATCCATAGATTATTTGGATAGAACAGAGAAGGCCCAGGCGTGGAACAACACCAGTTTATGCAGGAGCAGCGGCTAATAAATAATTAAAAAAAAGTGGGGCAAGAACGACAGAGGTTTATGTCCCAAAGCTTTGGTGCTATGACCAATTGGGCTTCCTGAAAATACACACCGAAGTAAGGATAAACAAAGACAACATCGAGATAAGTATGTGTGATTTGAGTTCAAAAATTAAGAAAAAGAAAAAAATTTTTGTTATATTTTCAGGCCACAAATACAGAAAACAGTATATCCGATTTTGAAGAAGAAGACAATTTAAGACAAGAGCCTATAAAAAAAAACAAAAGGTAATTTTTGTTTGTTGGTGTAGTAAAGAAAATGTTAAAAATTTTAAACTCTAAAATTGTTGCAACCATCATTGAAATTAAAATTACTAACATTACATACATACTTTTTTTAGAGTGCAATCAATAGTTTCCGCGGTGACCTGGACAATTTTAAAACGATTTTAACTGGAAGAAAATAATAAAAATTTGCATGGTTAGGAAACCTAGTAGCAACGCAAATGGAGGAAGTTCAAATCAAAGACCAAACTGATGCGGCTTGGCAAGTTCAATGTCTTATGCGAAGACTAACAAGTAGATCTTCGCGAAGCAGTATTTCTGCATCATCGTAAAAAAAATATTTTGGAAGTGTCCGCGGAAGGACTATTTGACCATGAGGACTTCAGTATTTGCGAATAGGTAAAACATTTTTAACTTTATTTCCATTAACTCATTGTATACTAAGAGTTAAAACTTTTTTCAGAGAGTTCTAAATATTTATCCTTCTACAAAGCGCAACATCGTGACTGTAAATTATTACTTATTAATAATGATTTTTTTTAATTTTATTTTTACACCAAAGTATATAGTAGAGTAGTTCCAAAAATATTTCTGAATACCGGACTGAAATACAAATTTAAATGTAGCTTTAATAATAAAATGTGCCTTCAGTATTAAAATGTAACTATAATACTAACTAAATGAAATTTATTTGCTGATGGTTAAGCAAATGTCAATATGCATTTTATTGGTGCTTTACCAAATCGTCAGTAGACTTCAACCATATGACTTCAAAATTATGATTGAAGTCTACTCGCGATTTGGTAAATCACCAATAAAATGCGTACAGACATTTGCTTAACCATCATCAAATAAATTTTATTTAAAATAACTAAATAATTTTATAATACCTTTATATTTTTGATAAATATGTATGTATTTTATTTGTCAATGAACTGTTTTCTAATATTAATTTAACCTTTTTTGTGTTACGTTTTTACACTTACTATACCTATGTAAAAAATATACACATATATATACAAATAAAATTTTTTTATATAAATGAATTAAAACATCATCAACACAGTAGTCTTAAATGCAAAAATAATTGTATTAAATATGTTTTTCTAAATAAATAATAAATTTATGAAATTTCCAGAAAAAAATCATTTTTGGCATTTTTGGGAAAATAATGCGTATATTTTTTTTGTTATATGTACATAAGTACATTGAACATAAACATTTTTAAGGATATATTAAAACTATTTTCATATATTGAACATAAAATTTTTAAAGATATCTAGTATATCGTCATATAAAATATTTTAATATTTTGCATTTAAATTAGGATATGTAATATTATTAGTTTTTTTAGGTTGCTTAAATAAATTGAAATTATTACTTTTCCCCTAGCAGCTCTAGTTTTTAAGATAAGTAACATTTAATATTTTCATAATTTACAACGTTTTTTCTTAATATATACATACATACATAAACAATATCTTTCAAACAAGACTTGATGGCTAATAGAGAAAATATTTTAAGGTTTGGAGGGCCGTTCGTGAAATATTAAGCGAATTATACAAAAAATGGTGTAAATTATGAAAATATTAAATCTAACTATATCTTTTAAGCTAGGGCATCGTAATCAGCACTCTTAATTATATCTGAATAAAAAACTAAAGTCTTAAATATAGCATGTAAACCACTTAGCAGTTATTTGAAACTACAACCAATCCAGTTTACCTTCGTTATTAAAGTATGCCGTAAACTGTTGCCTAATGACTTCCGACTCACGTTTCCGTGGATTGTACACACTGTTTAAATTGTTGAAATTTTCGGTTGGATATATTTGATTGCTATTTGGGTATATGTTTCATCATTATGCAACGTGACACAAGCAAAGGTAACTAGTTCTACCTTTTCCACCTTTAAATTTATTGGCGTCAAGAAACCGAAATCTATTAGCTAACATACCAAAAGCATGTTCTACCACATGCCTTGCTCGGGAGATTCCTGCATTAAAAGCTTGCTTTTCTTTCGAGTTTGTATGGTAAGGGTATGGTTTCATTAAGTGCATCTGCATAGGAAATGCGTCGTCTCCAACTACTACATATGAAAGACGACGACCATTACCTACCACAGTATCAAGCGGTATCTCTTTTGCTTCTTGGAGAACTGTTTTTAAACGGCCTTGGAGAAAGATGCCAGCATCCTTATTGCAGCCATTGCACCCGATGTCAACGAAAACGAATTTCCAGTTAGCATCAACTAATGCCATCAAAACTATACTGTTTGTTCCTCTATAATTATGGAGAAAAAGCTCCGTCTTTGCGCGATGACCGAAAACTTATATGTTTGTCGTCCAAGGCCCCTAGGCAATTGGGGAATTGCCACTTGATGGAAAAGCTGTGACTTCCCATTCGGATGCGTTGCTGGGAAACTATTAGAAACAATTAAAGTACTTTACTAAGTACAAAATTTCATATTACTTTGTTATAATATATGTATAATGAAATTCAGTTTGAATTGGCTGATTGTAACTAAAGTGTATGACTTTATTAAGTATATCGTCATATAAAATGCAAATGGACCTATCATAATATATTAAAAAATGTCAGGAGAAAAAAAATCAAATTATTGTGATTTAATCAAAACGATTTTTAGGGTAGTATCACTAACATAGCCTGATATAGTGATACTATTCCTGAAGAAATGTTTTTTTAATCACAATAATTTGCTTTTTATAAACTTTTTTATCTGTCGTGAAAAAATTTAAGAAATGGTAATATATTTTTGTATTTTATGTGACGATATATATATATTTTTGTAATCATATTTCATGATTGTAAGCAATACCTTCAAGTACGCGCCTTTCAGTCTCCAAATCGCTTCACAAAGTTGTGGAACTATGCCAGATATAGCAGATCTTGACACTCTAGTCTGGTAGTAAAGGCTTCGGAAAGTCTTCCCTACAGAATTTATGCGTTATTTCAAATTTGGTGGTATTTAGATCAACTTCAAGTATAACAACAAGTATACCTTACCAGTGGCAAGAAACCTCAAGGTTAAAGCCAACTTTTCTGCAGGACGAATCACTTCCCTCATTTTCGTGTCACAGCTGACAATGACGATTCGTGACTCAATAAAAGTTCCGTTGCCAAAAACGAAAAGTCTCTGGCTAGCCTCCATGGTTTTACCCACTGCTTTTTTCCCCTATTGATGGGCAAGTAAGTGGCTTTTTTGCATAAATCTACTAAGCCTGATACAACAAAAAATTATTTAATATGTATATCGCAATTTCCAAGTACTGCTTATCAATTAATATTTCTTCTCTTTCATCTACATCAATAGCTATACTAATCAATTCAAGTAATTCTTTTATTAAATAATTTTTGTCATTACGCTGCATATTTTTTCAATTTACTTTTGGTTAACGCACTTTAAGTTTTGTTTTGGAAATGTCACACAAGAAAAACAGTCTTAAAGTAAACATGCAAAAATCTTGAATTTCATTAAAAGTAATTTCAGTCTGTAGACACGAATGAAAGCTCTAAAGAGAATTTGAGAAAATTTCTGAAAGAAAACTTTCATTTGTGAAGCGAGACATAGATATAAATATATCTGATAACTTGGATATGGACCCTTTTCTTGTAACGTCAAATATTAATTGTTCACCAAATATATTTCAACAACCACTGAAGTAGACGATCTTATATTTGAATAAGAAAGTTCTAACACGAGTATCTCTATTGGGTATAAAGAACTAAATGGATTAATTCAAAGCTGGAATTTAAAACCTTTAATGGATTTTTTTATATGTAAGTTAAATTATATGTATATAAAATTAATAATAAATAAAATTTGTATCCTGCAGCAGAAAAAATTAAAATAGCAGTACTCAAGGTTATGAAACATCATCATATGCGACTATTATTCAAAAATAAAAAAATGGTAGATATAATTTTTTTAACATCATCTAAAAGAGTAAACAAAATCGCATTCAATTACTTTTCAAGATATAACTCCACAACAATCAAATCATGGTCGCAATGTTCATCCCAATTGTCTTCATCTTATACACTTGCTGGAAGTCCAAGCGGAACCAAAACGCCTGATTTTAGCTTGGGAGAAATTTTAAACCAAAACAAAAAGTCCCTAGCGCTGATGGAATATTTCACTGAAAATTCACGATTGGAGTGTCATCACCGCTCTTTGTTAATTAACATTATTTGTCATTATTTTGAAGAGAAAAATATTCATTTGACACTAGCTATGAGCTATAAACTTGAAGAAGAAATACTAGACTGCTTTCCCACTGGAAAATTAGACTACTACCCAACTCCTAAACGAGGAAAAATATATGTTAGATTTTGTAACTCTAAACTAACTCGAAAAGAAGGTAAAGTTCTCTGTAAGTATATACCTGTAAGTATGTACTTTTTATATGTATATGCATACAATATAAATTATTCGTTTCTTATACTTAAAGGTTCAGAAAGTAACGCAATTTGGATTTTGAAATATGTTGGCAAGCATGCTGTCATTTTAGAATAAATGAAATAAAAAAAGCTTCGTCTTCAGCTGAAATGTTCAAACAATGGCCCGAATATAAAAAGTCAGTTGGATTTCGATATGTAAGAGTAATTATGTTATAGTTATATTTTTGATTAATTGCTTATTAAATAAATGTGTTTCAGATTGATAACGATTTTGGTGTTCTTTTTGGAAATCGTCCAGGCGTTCCTGAGAACTGGGGCCAACATTTTGTGAAGATAAAAGAGTTCCTTCTAAACAAGTTACGTGACAAGGCCATGAAAAAGATATTTGAAATGAGATGGACGATTCACAAAGCTAATATGTTTATAATGAATTTATATGATTCTTTTTAAGTTTAATTTGTAAATTTCAACCAAACTTTAATCAAATTATAAAATAAAGGATTATACACATACTGAATTTGTTATATAAACCTTTTATAGCTCGAAAATATGCTTAATATATAATGCTGGTCATATACATGATCAATGCAAAAGTTCACTGAAAAAATGTATTAGTTCATTGGGGCAACGTATGGGTTCATTGAATTGATGTAAAAGATCACTGAAACAATGAATTAGTTCATTGGGTTAACGTATATGTTTATTAAATTCAATGTAAAAGTTCATTAAAACAATGTATTAGATCATTGAATCAAAATCGGAGTTCATTGAAATCAATGAATCTATTCATTAAATTTTTGTGACGGGCTCAATCTACAAGGTCATTGATTTTAAATACCGTATACTTTTCATTGATTCAACGTATATTGAAACAATGAACTCTTTCATTGCTTTTATGAGCTTTTTTGGTTCAGTGTACGAAAAATATGGTTGTGTTAGTAAAAAGTGTGAGTGTTTGTGTTTTTCGAACTTGCACTTGCATGTTTAAAGGCTGGGTAAGTAGCGACGATTGTAGCCAATAACTGTCGTAGTCGGTGTTCGCGTAGCCTGCTGACGTTACTGTGTTTAATGCTTTTGGCTTCATTTATTTACTTGAAACTATATTTATAATGAACCTAACACACAAAGCTGTGTATACGTATACAATTTTATGCCAGATGAATTCATCCAGTGTGTTTTGAAAAGAATAAAGTTGTGCGAACTAAACATTTATATACTGTGTAGAGGCTGAACAGAAAACACATATTTGGGCTTTTCCTATTGTTGTCATAAAGTCATGTCATAAAATAATAGCACGAAATATAGGACTAGTGTGAACAATCCGTCATAGCTTGCTCTGCTATATAAATTTATACCCGTGAACTTAACAAACTTTTTTTGATATTCCTCTTTGAACCCATTTCCACTCAGAGAGAGCTGAAAAAATCCTCTCTTGAGCACAAATAAATGAGTATTTCTGGGAATGCTGCCAAGTTAATGCATGCGATTGGTTGTTTATTTAAGGATGATTTCATATATTGGTTGGTTATTTAAGGAAAATTGTTTACGAAAATGACTCATCAACAAAAAACAAAACAATATTTTTCAACAAACTTTTTGCTTAGTTGTGACCAAGTGAACTTCCAACAAACTTTGTGCTTAGTTTTTGACCAATAAAACTGAAACCAGGAAAAATAAAATAAACAAATGTTAAATAATGTGAAAGGTGATCTAAAATTACATAATTGGCTATCATTATTTTTCGACAACAGTTGATTTTTCATTCAACATTTTTAAGAAAATATTTTCAGAAAACACTTTTTGACCTATAACTCCCATACCTGACTTTGAGCTAAAAATTGAATTATACCATCTTAAAGGGCATGGAAAGGGCTACAATTTGGCATCATTCAATTTTTGATTTATTGTTACTGCTTCGAACAAATTTAAAAAAAAACTGTTTTCACTCACATTAATTTTTTTCAGTTTTCGACCTGTAACTCCCATATCTGACTTTGAGCCAAAAATTGAATTATACTATCTTAAAGGGCATAGAAAGGGCTACAATTTAGCATCATTCAATTTTTGATTTATTGTTACTGCTTCAAACAAATTTTTCAAAAAACTGTTTTCACTCACATTAATTTTTTTCAGTTTTCGACCTGTAACTCCCATACCTGACTTTGAGCCAAAAATGGAACTATACCATCTTAAAGGGCATGGAAAGGGCTACAATTTGGCATCATTAAATTTTTGTTTTATTGTTACTACTTCGAACAAATTTTTCAAAAAACGTTAATTTTTTCAGTTTTTGACCTGTAACCCCCATACCTGACTTTGAGCCAAAAATTTGATTATACCATCTTAAAGGGCATGAAAAGAGCTACAATTTGGCATTATTCGGTTTTTGATTTATGGTTACTACTTCGAACAAATTTTTCAGGAATTAGTAAATTCCTAAGAAAGTGATAAGAATTAATTTAAAAAAAACAATAATAGCAATATGCGTCGGTGTTGCTAGTGTCACAAAAAAAAAAGATGCGAACGGGAGTTTTTTCAGCGTGCCAAGAGATGAGCACAGACGACGCAAGTGGTCGGAAGCTTGCAAGGTGCAATTCACCTCAACTTCATTTATTTGCGCAGATCACTTTGCTCCTGCTGATATCGTTAGAGGCGGAAGGATTTTTCTCATGCCTAGTGCTATACCTTCCGTAGAAGCGGTAAACTTACGTGTTGTCTTTACTTAAATTTAAAAAATGTAGTGCAGTTGAACGTAGTGTTTGTGAAGAATCTTCTGGTTCTCCGGCGCAAATACCGTTCAGTCATAATGTCTGGACTTATTTACCCCAGCCAGTGGATAAAACGGATATGCTGCCTATATGTAATGAAAGTGGAGGAAAGGAAGGTATGTTGGAAGCCGTCTGCCTTCCTAACCTAAATTTCAAAAAATCTTTTAAGGATCAATCAACACAGACGGAGTACGTATATATAGATATGTTTATTCACATATATTAATTATTATGTAAATAAAAATTATTTGTCTTTTTATAGCCCCATGGATACATCAAAAAAAGGACAATATGAATAAATTCGGGATTTGACGACCAAAATAAAGGATTTGGAATTGCAACTGGCCCGAACAACATCAGCCGTTGATTCGATGAAAGCAATTTTTACTGAAGGGCAAATCAGAAAACTGATGTCACCTGGCGATATCAGATGGAGATGGGAGGATATATCAGGTGCAATATGCCTGCATGCGTCTGGTCCTAGGGCGTACAACCACTTGTACAAGAAAGGGTTTTTACTACCCCACGTAAATACGTTGCAACGTTGGTGTCGCAAAATTTATGTTAACGAGGGATTGTTAACAAGTGCGATAGAATTCATGCGACAAATTTCGGTGAAAAGTGGGGGCCAAGATGAAGATGGGAATAACCCATTCAAAGGTCATGTAGTCTTTTAAAATAAATTTTTAGATATAATATGTCTTCTTTTTTTATTGCAGCAAAAAGGTGGTGAAAAGCGGGGGCCATTCAAAGATGCGAATCAAAGCTTATGAGGAATATTTTTATATAAAGCAGTAGTTTTTAATTAAATTAAAAAGGCTTAATAAGTTAATACATGAAATTTTAAATTTTTATGTTAAATTTAATAATTTATGTTAAATTTAATAATACTGAACAATCGTAGTTAATAAACAGTTTATATTTTATAATAAAAAATTGTCTTACTTTTCTTTTTAAAGGAGCCATATGGAAATATCTTTTTTAGTATTTTCGGTTGTCTTATCACTACCATTTGATGTCAAATCACTGTTTTCACCTTTCACTTCATCACGTTCACTATCTTCGTCACCAACATCACAAATTTTGGTTAAAACATTGGCGTTATGTATTCCTTTCCTTCAGCAATAAAACTTTTCTAACAGCATCTTCCTATATCCAAGGCTTTTGAAAGTACGATAGGCGGCAAAAGTGGTTAAATTTTAAGATGACATACACAAGCATATGTATATCGATATACATATGTATTTTAACTTTACCATCTATTTTGGTTCTAAATGGATATTATGTGTTTTAGCTAAGACCCAAAGATGCAACGCCAAACTTTTGGAATTTGATAAATCAGCATATCGTACAACCCGTAAAAACAATTCCAAAGCTAAGGGTGCCTGTAAGTTAGATTGTTCACGATTACCAAACATGTTTAGTGGTCTGCTAACACCAACTTGCAAATGTAATTTTATGAAAAAAACTTACCATTAGGTATATGATAAGGCAATTGCTCCAAATATTGTACATATAACTTATCTAGAACATTAAGATAGATTTTTGTAGTTTTTTCTCTATCCAAAACCTTTTGGTTTAGTAAATCTTGTAACAAATTTATAAGGTATAAAACATCTCTTTCATCTTTTCGTTTTGCGTGAATGTTTTTTTGAACAATCCCGCATGTTTCCGACAGCCGAAAATTCACAAATTCAATTAAAATTAATCGAAACAAATAAATAAATTTGCGTTGATTATTTGTTGAAGCTGCCTTACTTCTACACAACACAGAAAACAATTCACAAGAATTCAAGAAAATTACATTTCTTTTTGACAGGAAGGTGTTTGATTTCTAGCAACAAAATACGTGTGGTTTTTGGTGTTGTTAATTGTTGTAGTTATGGGGGTACCTGTTTAATCTGCCTTGGTAATTAGTATAGAGAACATTACAAAAAAAATGTTTTAGGTTGATATATTGTGTTGCATCACTTGTAAGTTTTACCTGCATAACATACATATTACGTTGTATTTATGAAAAAGTATTTAATATCACCAATAAATCTATAAATATTTGAAAGAAATATTATTTATATGAATATTTTTAAAAGATAGGTAATTAGTTTAGATCACTTCAACGTAGTAGTTGTAAAGTAAAAGTAGTTAAATGTAGCCAGTGTACATATATTTGAGTCTGGCAGCTCGTTTTCTGAAACTCAAGAGAGCTCAACGCCCTTTTTAAAAATAACTCACTCAATTTGCATTCTCGGAAAAAAAAATAATGAAAAGTTTGTTATCTTCCCACGGGTAAAAGTTAGTTAACTTCATATAGCTTATAAATTTGTTTATTTTACTCTGTCAGTTACTGCCTTGTTATGAGCTGAACAAATACTTTTGTGGCGGCTTGCGGATAAACGTTCAATGGCTGCCAGCTACGTATGTTAAAACAAATATATTGTTCACTTGTATATATATAGCTTTTGTGATTCAATGCACTTTTAATATTTTTTATGTTATAAAAATGTGATTTAATTTACAGACATATAAGTATGAAAAATTTTTTAACCTTATTTTGGTTGTGAATCATATAGAAGTAACGGCAGCAAACATAAACCAACGCCGTCTCGCCTAAAGATTCTCAACCCTTCGACTCAGATATCTAGAGCATATTATGTCAACACAAAAGCATACCTGAAAGAGTGCTATCATGGTACAATTATCAGGTATATGCAAAGCGAATTCATTACAACAAAGCATCTTTTTTGTGAAACACAATGTCAAACACAAGGCGAATTAATAAATTCGCCTTTCTCAAATAAAATTTAAAAAAAAATAATTTTATTCATTGTTGTGTTTTAAAATATCAAAGTGGTGACGTAAGTATTAATTGTAGTAAAATTTATGAAATAAAATAAAACAAAATTTATATTTTGGGAGACACAGACGTGTTGTGGGTGTCCAAGAAGCTCAGAAACTCTATAGGTTCCCAAGAATCCGAAAAGGTAAGTGTGTGATAGATATAAACATCTTCCGGAAAAGTGGCAGACAGTGCTAGGAATTGATTCAGGACAAGCATTGTTTGCACTCATAATTTTTTATGCAGAAGTACATACCTTTGTGGCATTTACAGTAGGAAATTATCATATTATTAGCTTACATCCATTATTATGGATCAATAGGGGTT
Source organism: Linnaemya vulpina (assembly GCA_963675445.1). Classification (NCBI taxonomy): domain Eukaryota; kingdom Metazoa; phylum Arthropoda; class Insecta; order Diptera; family Tachinidae; genus Linnaemya; species Linnaemya vulpina. Next base: position 39,367,078 of record OY776276.1, read on the forward strand.
TGCATCAGTGAAATAATGTAAGACGATGGAAGTCAAATGAATATTGTTTGGGAAGAGAGCAGAAGTGGAATATGTTTAATGATTTCAGGTAATACTATTGTTCTGTTTATAACTCTTCACCTTTATTTAAACAATTTATTTTTTATTTTCTTTACTTTTTCATCAAACAAGGCAGTTCGTAAAAGTGCACTAGCTACCGACGGTGGTACGAAACCACATCGTTTTCATCCTGGTAGAGTAGTTTTGAATGAACTTCGTCGCTATCAAAATAGTACTGATTTGTCGATTTGCAAATTGCTCGTGAAATTGTTGAAACCCTTAAAACTGATTTGCGTTTCCAGAGTTCTGCTGTGATGGCTCTTTAGGAAGTTAGTGAAGCTTATTTGGTTGGTCTCTTCCTAACTACTAAATTCTGTACCATCTATATACTCTTGGCCAGACGAATTTGTGGCGAACGAGCTTGAATATTAGCTGACAACAAAAATTACCCTTACTACCATCGTGCAAGATGTTATAACCATTTTTAAAAACAATCGGATCACAAAACTTTTTATAAAAAAAGATTATATTTGTTTATACTTACAAATATTAAATAAATAAAAATATTGTTGAAGTGATGTAACTTATTTTGCAATGATATCACATCGCCAATCGTCCGTTTGTATAGGATTTTGGTAATGGTATTTGATTTCAGATAACGATAAAATAAATAATACTAATATAACTTTATTTTGAAATCAATGAATAAAAATTTCAACTTTATATATAAAAATTTCAAACAACCAATTTATAGTAAACAGAAAACAAAAATGCGGCGAATTTAAGAAGTTTTGACAATCAGTTCACTATCACCTGCGCTGATGCATATACCTGTTTATTGTACCATGAGTGCTATTATATTCTGACTTTTTTATATGTAGCACAACAACAATTTGTTTAAACAAGTTAAAATTTTATGACTTAATACGCATCTATACACGAGTATATTATTCTTCCGCACATTTTTTGTTCTTTTCAAAATACACGGCAAGGCACATCTATACTATAGTATAGATGCGCCTTGTTACACGGGATGAATTCATATGGCATAAAATTGTATACGCATACCCAGCTTTGAGTGTGTCAGTATTTCTTTGTTCATTTGGTGTTATATTTCGTTCGCTGTACACATGCGTTTTGAAACAAAATTAGAGGAAGATGAGTTTCATTATAAATATACAATTTTAATGTAAATAACTAAAGCCTAAATAAAATGTTGTAGAAATCAACTAAGATCATATTAAAAATGCCTATATAACATATGTAAAAAATTATTTATATTGTTAACTAATGATTATATGAAATTTATTTGTTTGGTGGTTAAGCAATGTCTATATGCATTTCATTGGCGGTTTTTACCAAATCGTCATTAGACTTCAGCCACAGTTTTAAAAATTTTCAAACTTCTCAACTTATTAAGTCTTTTATAAACCATCTGAGAATTGTTAATAAATTAACTATAAAAATTCATAAATGATCTCAAATATCACATTATAATAAGTGTAGTAGGCTATGAAACTTATACAAACCAAAACCCAACAAACAACTTTTATTCGATATGAATCTATTTTATTTGTCTACACCTTTATACAATTAGAAATCCTTTGGATAACAATAAAAGTATTTATAAGGCAAAATGAAAAATAAATTCCCAATTTAATTGTTAATAAATTAACTATTTGACATACTGTCATGGTACTATCATATGATATGAAATGCATATAGACATTGCTTAACCACCCTACAAATAAATTTCATGTTATGATAGTACAATGACAGTATGTCAAATATTTAATTTATTAGAAGTTAAATAATGATTTTATAGTTTATATATAATTGTTTTTTAAGACAAATAAGCAAAAAAAAAAAAAAGTATGTATGTAGTGCAATTTGCAGGAACATGGAAGGTGAATTTTTAAAGGTACATTCATATAAGATCATATTCTCATACATAATTAAAAAGACTATTCAAAAACCAATAGAAGTTTTTGCTTATTCATGCGACCACTAAATTTTATTTAAGTAATTTCAGTAAAATTTTCTGTAACCAAAATTTTTTTACTATATTAATATTTATTTAACAGTTTCTATTTATACATTCAACTGAGCCCACTAAAAAGTGGTGACAAACACAATACACATGAGCACTGATGATGAAAGTGTTGCGACTTTCGAAAACAGCTGTTCTGTTCTGCTGTGTAAGTTGAATAAGACTGATGTTGACTTTCATTTGTACCTAGGAATATTTATCATCATGTCCTTCTGAGATTTTAACTAAGAACAATTAGCCTATATAAATATTAATATAGCAAAAATAAAATGTTCATTAAAATAAAAAACACAAAAATTGTTACTCTTACTAGTTACCAAAAATTACTTCAAAAACATTTATGAGTTTCTTTTATTAGATCTACTGTTTGTTGCCGCGATCAACACCTTTTGACAACTGAAGATTGAAAAACGCTCTGTAAAATAGAAAACGCAGAACCTGTGTTTTCTTTGTTTTCATAAATGCGTATGTATTAGTCTTGCTCTGCTAGTGTGGGATTGAAGCCGGATAAAAAATTATGCCAGAAAATAGCAAATCCCCTCACCGAAAATGCCAAAAACTACCATATTGTGCCAGCACAATAGTGCTCGTGTATATATGCGTAATGACAATGCGACAAAATTGCACAAACTGAGAATACCGCAATATATTTGACATTACGTACTATTCTACCTACAAACTATGTGTGGTTTTTGCTGCTGTTATCTGTTGATTATTGTACCATCGTTTCTGGTATTATATTAAGCCCGGACTGTGTCAGTGTAAATAAACAATTTGTTTAAGAGAGAGAATTGATGGCAATCGATTCAAGGAAAATTGACATTTCTAAAACATGACCAAGGCACATCTATACTTTGCTTAACCATCATCAAATAAATTTTATTTAAAATAACTAAATAATTTTATAATACCTTTATATTTTTGATAAATATGTATGTATTTTATTTGTCAATGAACTGTTTTCTAATATTAATTTAACCTTTTTTGTGTTACGTTTTTACACTTACTATACCTATGTAAAAAATATACACATATATATACAAATAAAATTTTTTTATATAAATGAATTAAAACATCATCAACACAGTAGTCTTAAATGCAAAAATAATTGTATTAAATATGTTTTTCTAAATAAATAATAAATTTATGAAATTTCCAGAAAAAAATCATTTTTGGGAAAATAATGCGTATATTTTTTTTGTTATATGTACATAAGTACATTGAACATAAACATTTTTAAGGATATATTAAAACTATTTTCATATATTGAACATAAAATTTTTAAAGATATCTAGTATATCGTCATATAAAATATTTTAATATTTTGCATTTAAATTAGGATATGTAATATTATTAGTTTTTTTAGGTTGCCTAAATAAATTGAAATTATTACTTTTCCCCTAGCAGCTCTAGTTTTTAAGATAAGTGACATTTAATATTTTCATAATTTACAACGTTTTTTCTTAATATATACATACATACATAAACAATATCTTTCAAACAAGACTTGATGGCTAATAGAGAAAATATTTTAAGGTTTGGAAGGCCGTTCGTGAAATATTAAGCGAATTATACAAAAAATGGTGTAAATTATGAAAATATTAAATCTAACTATATCTTTTAAGCTAGGGCATCGTAATCAGCACTCTTAATTATATCTGAATAAAAAACTAAATTCTTAAATATAGCATGTAAACCACTTAGCAGTTATTTGAAATTACAACCAATCCAGTTTACCTTCGTTATTAAAGTATGCCGTAAACTGTTGCCTAATGACTTCCGACTCACGTTTCCGTGGATTGTACACACTGTTTAAATTGTTGAAATTTTCGGTTGGATATATTTGATTGCTATTTGGGTATATGTTTCATCATTATGCAACGTGACACAAGCAAAGGTAACTAGTTCTACCTTTTCCACCTTTAAATTTATTGGCGTCAAGAAACCGAAATCTATTAGCTAACATACCAAAAGCATGTTTTACCACATGCCTTGCTCGGGAGATTCCTGCATTAAAAGCTTGCTTTTCTTTCGAGTTTGTATGGTAAGGGTATGGTTTCATTAAGTGCATCTGCATAGGAAATGCGTCGTCTCCAACTACTACATATGAAAGACGACGACCATTACCTACCACAGTATCAAGCGGTATCTCTTTTGCTTCTTGGAGAACTGTTTTTAAACGGCCTTGGAGAAAGATGCCAGCATCCTTATTGCAGCCATTGCACCCGATGTCAACGAAAACGAATTTCCAGTTAGCATCAACTAATGCCATCAAAACTATACTGTTTGTTCCTCTATAATTATGGAGAAAAAGCTCCGTCTTTGCGCGATGACCGAAAACTTATATGTTTGTCGTCCAAGGCCCCTAGGCAATTGGGGAATTGCCACTTGATGGAAAAGCTGTGACTTCCCATTCGGATGCGTTGCTGGGAAACTATTAGAAACAATTAAAGTACTTTACTAAGTACAAAATTTCATATTACTTTGTTATAATATATGTATAATGAAATTCAGTTTGAATTGGCTGATTGTAACTAAAGTGTATGACTTTATTAAGTATATCGTCATATAAAATGCAAATGGACCTATCATAATATATTAAAAAATGTCAGGAGAAAAAAAATCAAATTATTGTGATTTAATCAAAACGATTTTTAGGGTAGTATCACTAACATAGCCTGATATAGTGATACTATTCCTGAAGAAATGTTTTTTTAATCACAATAATTTGCTTTTTATAAACTTTTTTATCTGTCGTGAAAAAATTTAAGAAATGGTAATATATTTTTGTATTTTATGTGACGATATATATATATTTTTGTAATCATATTTCATGATTGTAAGCAATACCTTCAAGTACGCGCCTTTCAGTCTCCAAATCGCTTCACAAAGTTGTGGAACTATGCCAGATATAGCAGATCTTGACACTCTAGTCTGGTAGTAAAGGCTTCGGAAAGTCTTCCCTACAGAATTTATGCGTTATTTCAAATTTGGTGGTATTTAGATCAACTTCAAGTATAACAACAAGTATACCTTACCAGTGGCAAGAAACCTCAAGGTTAAAGCCAACTTTTCTGCAGGACGAATCACTTCCCTCATTTTCGTGTCACAGCTGACAATGACGATTCGTGACTCAATAAAAGTTCCGTTGCCAAAAACGAAAAGTCTCTGGCTAGCCTCCATGGTTTTACCCACTGCTTTTTTCCCCTATTGATGGGCAAGTAAGTGGCTTTTTTGCATAAATCTACTAAGCCTGATACAACAAAAAATTATTTAATATGTATATCGCAATTTCCAAGTACTGCTTATCAATTAATATTTCTTCTCTTTCATCTACATCAATAGCTATACTAATCAATTCAAGTAATTCTTTTATTAAATAATTTTTGTCATTACGCTGCATATTTTTTCAATTTACTTTTGGTTAACGCACTTTAAGTTTTGTTTTGGAAATGTCACACAAGAAAAACAGTCTTAAAGTAAACATGCAAAAATCTTGAATTTCATTAAAAGTAATTTCAGTCTGTAGACACGAATGAAAGCTCTAAAGAGAATTTGAGAAAATTTCTGAAAGAAAACTTTCATTTGTGAAGCGAGACATAGATATAAATATATCTGATAACTTGGATATGGACCCTTTTCTTGTAACGTCAAATATTAATTGTTCACCAACTATATTTCAACAACCACTGAAGTAGACGATCTTATATTTGAATAAGAAAGTTCTAACACGAGTATCTCTATTGGGTATAAAGAACTAAATGGATTAATTCAAAGCTGGAATTTAAAACCTTTAATGGATTTTTTTATATGTAAGTTAAATTATATGTATATAAAATTAATAATAAATAAAATTTGTATCCTGCAGCAGAAAAAATTAAAATAGCAGTACTCAAGGTTATGAAACATCATCATATGCGACTATTATTCAAAAATAAAAAAATGGTAGATATAATTTTTTTAACATCATCTAAAAGAGTAAACAAAATCGCATTCAATTACTTTTCAAGATATAACTCCACAACAATCAAATCATGGTCGCAATGTTCATCCCAATTGTCTTCATCTTATACACTTGCTGGAAGTCCAAGCGGAACCAAAACGCCTGATTTTAGCTTGGGAGAAATTTTAAACCAAAACAAAAAGTCCCTAGCGCTGATGGAATATTTCACTGAAAATTCACGATTGGAGTGTCATCACCGCTCTTTGTTAATTAACATTATTTGTCATTATTTTGAAGAGAAAAATATTCATTTGACACTAGCTATGAGCTATAAACTTGAAGAAGAAATACTAGACTGCTTTCCCACTGGAAAATTAGACTACTACCCAACTCCTAAACGAGGAAAAATATATGTTAGATTTTGTAACTCTAAACTAACTCGAAAAGAAGGTAAAGTTCTCTGTAAGTATATACCTGTAAGTATGTACTTTTTATATGTATATGCATACAATATAAATTATTCGTTTCTTATACTTAAAGGTTCAGAAAGTAACGCAATTTGGATTTTGAAATATGTTGGCAAGCATGCTGTCATTTTAGAATAAATGAAATAAAAAAAGCTTCGTCTTCAGCTGAAATGTTCAAACAATGGCCCGAATATAAAAAGTCAGTTGGATTTCGATATGTAAGAGTAATTATGTTATAGTTATATTTTTATTAAATAAATGTGTTTCAGATTGATAACGATTTTGGTGTTCTTTTTGGAAATCGTCCAGGCGTTCCTGAGAACTGGGGCCAACATTTTGTGAAGATAAAAGAGTTCCTTCTAAACAAGTTACGTGACAAGGCCATGAAAAAGATATTTGAAATGAGATGGACGATTCACAAAGCTAATATGTTTATAATGAATTTATATGATTCTTTTTAAGTTTAATTTGTAAATTTCAACCAATCTTTAATCAAATTATAAAATAAAGGATTATACACATACTGAATTTGTTATATAAACCTTTTATAGCTCGAAAATATGCTTAATATATAATGCTGGTCATATACATGATCAATGCAAAAGTTCACTGAAAAAATGTATTAGTTCATTGGGGCAACGTATGGGTTCATTGAATTGATGTAAAAGATCACTGAAACAATGAATTAGTTCATTGGGTTAACGTATATGTTTATTAAATTCAATGTAAAAGTTCATTAAAACAATGTATTAGATCATTGAATCAAAATCGGAGTTCATTGAAATCAATGAATCTATTCATTAAATTTTTGTGACGGGCTCAATCTACAAGGTCATTGAGACAATGAACGGTTTCGTTGCGACAATGAAGTCATACATTGATTTTAAATACCGTATACTTTTCATTGATTCAACGTATATTGAAACAATGAACTCTTTCATTGCTTTTATGAGCTTTTTTGGTTCAGTGTACGAAAAATATGGTTGTGTTAGTAAAAAGTGTGAGTGTTTGTGTTTTTCGAACTTGCACTTGCATGTTTAAAGGCTGGGTAAGTAGCGACGATTGTAGCCAATAACTGTCGTAGTCGGTGTTCGCGTAGCCTGCTGACGTTACTGTGTTTAATGCTTTTGGCTTCATTTATTTACTTGAAACTATATTTATAATGAACCTAACACACAAAGCTGTGTATACGTATACAATTTTATGCCAGATGAATTCATCCAGTGTGTTTTGAAAAGAATAAAGTTGTGCGAACTAAACATTTATATACTGTGTAGAGGCTGAACAGAAAACACATATTTGGGCTTTTCCTATTGTTGTCATAAAGTCATGTCATAAAATAATAGCACGAAATATAGGACTAGTGTGAACAATCCGTCATAGCTTGCTCTGCTATATAAATTTATACCCGTGAACTTAACAAACTTTTTTTGATATTCCTCTTTGAACCCATTTCCACTCAGAGAGAGCTGAAAAAATCCTCTCTTGAGCACAAATAAATGAGTATTTCTGGGAATGCTGCCAAGTTAATGCATGCGATTGGTTGTTTATTTAAGGATGATTTCATATATTGGTTGGTTATTTAAGGAAAATTGTTTACGAAAATGACTCATCAACAAAAAACAAAACAATATTTTTCAACAAACTTTTTGCTTAGTTGTGACCAAGTGAACTTCCAACAAACTTTGTGCTTAGTTTTTGACCAATAAAACTGAAACCAGGAAAAATAAAATAAACAAATGTTAAATAATGTGAAAGGTGATCTAAAATTACATAATTGGCTATCATTATTTTTCGACAACAGTTGATTTTTCATTCAACATTTTTAAGAAAATATTTTCAGAAAACACTTTTTGACCTATAACTCCCATACCTGACTTTGAGCTAAAAATTGAATTATACCATCTTAAAGGGCATGGAAAGGGCTACAATTTGGCATCATTCAATTTTTGATTTATTGTTACTGCTTCGAACAAATTTAAAAAAAAAACTGTTTTCACTCACATTAATTTTTTTCAGTTTTCGACCTGTAACTCCCATATCTGACTTTGAGCCAAAAATTGAATTATACTATCTTAAAGGGCATAGAAAGGGCTACAATTTAGCATCATTCAATTTTTGATTTATTGTTACTGCTTCAAACAAATTTTTCAAAAAACTGTTTTCACTCACATTAATTTTTTTCAGTTTTCGACCTGTAACTCCCATACCTGACTTTGAGCCAAAAATGGAACTATACCATCTTAAAGGGCATGGAAAGGGCTAAAATTTGGCATCATTAAATTTTTGTTTTATTGTTACTACTTCGAACAAATTTTTCAAAAAACGTTAATTTTTTCAGTTTTTGACCTGTAACCCCCATACCTGACTTTGAGCCAAAAATTTGATTATACCATCTTAAAGGGCATGAAAAGGGCTACAATTTGGCATTATTCGGTTTTTGATTTATGGTTACTACTTCGAACAAATTTTTCAGGAATTAGTAAATTCCTAAGAAAGTGATAAGAATTAATTAAAAAAAAACAATAATAGCAATATGCGTCGGTGTTGCTAGTGTCACAAAAAAAAAAGATGCGAACGGGAGTTTTTTCAGCGTGCCAAGAGATGAGCACAGACGACGCAAGTGGTCGGAAGCTTGCAAGGTGCAATTCACCTCAACTTCATTTATTTGCGCAGATCACTTTGCTCCTGCTGATATCGTTAGAGGCGGAAGGATTTTTCTCATGCCTAGTGCTATACCTTCCGTAGAAGCGGTAAACTTACGTGTTGTCTTTACTTAAATTTAAAAAATGTAGTGCAGTTGAACGTAGTGTTTGTGAAGAATCTTCTGGTTCTCCGGCGCAAATACCGTTCAGTCATAATGTCTGGACTTATTTACCCCAGCCAGTGGATAAAACGGATATGCTGCCTATATGTAATGAAAGTGGAGGAAAGGAAGGTATGTTGGAAGCCGTCTGCCTTCCTAACCTAAATTTCAAAAAATCTTTTAAGGATCAATCAACACAGACGGAGTACGTATATATAGATATGTTTATTCACATATATTAATTATTATGTAAATAAAAATTATTTGTCTTTTTATAGCCCCATGGATACATCAAAAAAAGGACAATATGAATAAATTCGGGATTTGACGACCAAAATAAAGGATTTGGAATTGCAACTGGCCCGAACAACATCAGCCGTTGATTCGATGAAAGCAATTTTTACTGAAGGGCAAATCAGAAAACTGATGTCACCTGGCGATATCAGATGGAGATGGGAGGATATATCAGGTGCAATATGCCTGCATGCGTCTGGTCCTAGGGCGTACAACCACTTGTACAAGAAAGGGTTTCCACTACCCCACGTAAATACGTTGCAACGTTGGTGTCGCAAAATTTATGTTAACGAGGGATTGTTAACAAGTGCGATAGAATTCATGCGACAAATTTCGGTGAAAAGTGGGGGCCAAGATGAAGATGGGAATAACCCATTCAAAGGTCATGTAGTCTTTTAAAATAAATTTTTAGATATAATATGTCTTCTTTTTTTATTGCAGCAAAAAGGTGGTGAAAAGCGGGGGCCATTCAAAGATGCGAATCAAAGCTTATGAGGAATATTTTTATATAAAGCAGTAGTTTTTAATTAAATTAAAAAGGCTTAATAAGTTAATACATGAAATTTTAAATTTTTATGTTAAATTTAATAATTTATGTTAAATTTAATAATACTGAACAATCGTTGTTAATAAACAGTTTATATTTTATAATAAAAAATTGTCTTACTTTTCTTTTTAAAGGAGCCATATGGAAATATCTTTTTTAGTATTTTCGGTTGTCTTATCACTACCATTTGATGTCAAATCACTGTTTTCACCTTTCACTTCATCACGTTCACTATCTTCGTCACCAACATCACAAATTTTGGTTAAAACATTGGCGTTATGTATTCCTTTCCTTCAGCAATAAAACTTTTCTAACAGCATCTTCCTATATCCAAGGCTTTTGAAAGTACGATAGGCCGGTAAAAGTGGTTAAATTTTAAGATGACATACACAAGCATATGTATATCGATATACATATGTATTTTAACTTTACCATCTATTTTGGTTCTAAATGGATATTATGTGTTTTAGCTAAGACCCAAAGATGCAACGCCAAACTTTTGGAATTTGATAAATCAGCATATCGTACAACCCGTAAAAACAATTCCAAAGCTAAGGTTGCCTGTAAGTTAAATTGTTCACGATTACCAAACATGTTTAGTGGTCTGCTAACACCAACTTGCAAATGTAATTTTATGAAAAAAACTTACCATTAGGTATATGATAAGGCAATTGCTCCAAATATTGTACATATAACTTATCTAGAACATTAAGATAGATTTTTGTAGTTTTTTCTCTATCCAAAACCTTTTGGTTTAGTAAATCTTGTAACAAATTTATAAGGTATAAAACATCTCTTTCATCTTTTCGTTTTGCGTGAATGTTTTTTTGAACAATCCCGCATGTTTCCGACAGCCGAAAATTCACAAATTCAATTAAAATTAATCGAAACAAATAAATAAATTTGCGTTGATTATTTGTTGAAGCTGCCTTACTTCTACACAACACAGAAAACAATTCACAAGAATTCAAGAAAATTACATTTCTTTTTGACAGGAAGGTGTTTGATTTCTAGCAACAAAATACGTGTGGTTTTTGGTGTTGTTAATTGTTGTAGTTATGGGGGTACCTGTTTAATCTGCCTTGGTAATTAGTATAGAGAACATTACAAAAAATATGTTTTAGGTTGATATATTGTGTTGCATCACTTGTAAGTTTTACCTGCATAACATACATATTACGTTGTAATTATGTAAAAGTATTTAATATCACCAATAAATCTATAAATATTTGAAAGAAATATTATTTATATGAATATTTTTAAAAGATAGGTAATTAGTTTAGATCACTTCAACGTAGTAGTTGTAAAGTAAAAGTAGTTAAATGTAGCCAGTGTACATATATTTGAGTCTGGCAGCTCGTTTTCTGAAACTCAAGAGAGCTCAACGCCCTTTTTAAAAATAACTCACTCAATTTGCATTCTCGGAAAAAAAATTAATGAAAAGTTTGTTATCTTCCCACGGGTAAAAGTTAGTTAACTTCATATAGCTTATAAATTTGTTTATTTTACTCTGTCAGTTGCTGCCTTGTTATGAGCTGAACAAATACTTTTGTGGCGGCTTGCGGATAAACGTTCAATGGCTGCCAGCTACGTATGTTAAAACAAATATATTGTTCACTTGTATATATATAGCTTTTGTGATTCAATGCACTTTTAATATTTTTTATGTTATAAAAATGTGATTTAATTTACAGACATATAAGTATGAAAAATTTTTTAACCTTACATTGGTTGTGAATCATATAGAAGTAACGGCAGCAAACATAAACCAACGCCGTCTCGCCTTAAGATTCTCAACCCTTCGACTCAGATATCTAGAGCATATCATGTCAACACAAAAGCATACCTGAAAGAGTGCTATCATGGTACAATTATCAGGTATATGCAAAGCGAATTCATTACAACAAAGCATCTTTTTTGTGAAACACAATGTCAAACACAAGGCGAATTAATAAATTCGCCTTTCTCAAATAAAATTAAAAAAAAAATAATTTTATTCATTGTTGTGTTTTAAAATATCAAAGTGGTGACGTAAGTATTAATTGTAGTAAAATTTATGAAATAAAATAAAACAAAATTTATATTTTAGGAGACACAGACGTGTTGTGGGTGTCCAAGAAGCTCAGAAACTCTATAGGTTCCCAAGAATCCGAAAAGGTAAGTGTGTGATAGATATAAACATCTTCCGGAAAAGTGGCAGACAGTGCTAGGAATTGATTCAGGACAAGCATTGTTTGCACTCATAATTTTTTGTGCAGAAGTACATACCTTTGTGGCATTTACAGTAGGAAATTATCATATTATTAGTTTACATCCATTATTATGGATCAATAGGGGTTTGCATCAGTGAAATAATGTAAGACGATGGAAGTCAAATGAATATTGTTTGGGAAGAGAGCAGAAGTGGAATATGTTTAATGATTTCAGGTAATACTATTGTTCTGTTTATAACTCTTCACCTTTATTTAAACAATTTATTTTTTATTTTCTTTACTTTTTCATCAAACAAGGCAGTTCGTAAAAGTGCACTAGCTACCGACGGTGGTACGAAACCACATCGTTTTCATCCTGGTAGAGTAGTTTTGAATGAACTTCATCGCTATCAAAATAGTACTGATTTGTCGATTTGCAAATTGCTCGTGAAATTGTTGAAACCCTTAAAACTGATTTGCGTTTCCAGAGTTCTGCTGTGATGGCTCTTTAGGAAGTTAGTGAAGCTTATTTGGTTGGTCTCTTCCTAACTACTAAATTCTGTACCATCTATATACTCTTGGCCAGACTAATTTGTGGCGAACGAGCTTGAATATTAGCTGACAACAAAAATTACCCTTACTACCATCGTGCAAGATGTTATAACCATTTTTAAAAACAATCGGACCACAAAACTTTTTATAAAAAAAGATTATATTTGTTTATACTTACAAATATTAAATAAATAAAAATATTGTTGAAGTGATGTAACTTATTTTGCAATGATATCACATCGCCAATCGTCCGTTTGTATAGGATTTTGGTAATGGTATTTGATTTCAGATAACGATAAAATAAATAATACTAATATAACTTTATTTTGAAATCAATGAATAAAAATTTCAACTTTATATATAAAAATTTCAAACAACCAATTTATAGTAAACAGAAAACAAAAATGCGGCGAATTTAAGAAGTTTTGACAATCAGTTCACTATCACCTGCGCTGATGCATATACCTGTTTATTGTACCATGAGTGCTATTATATTCTGACTTTTTTATATGTAGCACAACAACAATTTTTTTAAACAAGTTAAAATTTTATGACTTAATACGCATCTATACACGAGTATATTATTCTTCCGCACATTTTTTGTTCTTTTCTAAATACACGGCAAGGCACATCTATACTATAGTATAGATGCGCCTTGATACACGGGATGAATTCATATGGCATAAAAGTGTATACGCATACCCAGCTTTGAGTGTGTCAGTATTTCTTTGTTCATTTGGTGTTATATTTCGTTCGCTGTACACATGCGTTTTGAAACAAAATTAGAGGAAGATGAGTTTCATTATAAATATACAATTTTCATGTAAATAACTAAAGCCTAAATAAAATGTTGTAGAAATCAACTAGGATCATATTAAAAATGCCTATATAACATATGTAAAAAATTATTTATATTGTTAACTAATGATTATATGAAATTTATTTGTTTGGTGGTTAAGCAATGTCTATATGCATTTCATTGGCGGTTTTTACCAAATCGTCATTAGACTTCAGCCACAGTTTTAAAAATTTTCAAACTTCTCAACTTATTAAGTCTTTTATAAACCATCTGAGAATTGTTAATAAATTAACTATAAAAATTCATAAATGATTTCAAATATCACATTATAATAAGTGTAGTAGGCTATGAAACTTATACAAACCAAAACCCAACAAACAACTTTTATTCGATATGAATCTATTTTATTTGTCTACACCTTTATACAATTAGAAATCCTTTGGATAACAATAAAAGTATTTATAAGGCAAAATGAAAAATAAATTCCCAATTTAATTGTTAATAAATTAACTATTTGACATACTGTCATGGTACTATCATAATATGAAATGAAATGCATATAGACATTGCTTAACCGCCCTACAAATAAATTTCATGTTATGATAGTACAATGACAGTATGTCAAATATTTAATTTATTAGAAGTTAAATAATGATTTTATAGTTTATATATAATTGTTTTTTAAGACAAATAAGCAAAAAAAAAAAAAGTATGTATGTAGTGCATTTTGCAGGAACATGGAAGGTGAATTTTTAAAGGTACATTCATATAAGATTATATTCTCATACATAATTAAAAAGACTATTCAAAAACCAATAGAAGTTTTTGCTTATTCATGCGACCACTAAATTTTATTTAAGTAATTTCAGTAAAATTTTCTGTAACCAAAATTTTTTTACTATATTAATATTTATTTAACAGTTTCTATTTATACATTCAACTGAGCCCACTAAAAAGTGGTGACAAACACAATACACATGAGCACTGATGATGAAAGTGTTGCGACTTTCGAAAACAGCTGTTCTGTTCTGCTGTGTAAGTTGAATAAGACTGATGTTGACTTTCATTTGTACCTAGGAATATTTATCATCATGTCCTGAGATTTTAACTAAGAACAATTAGCCTATATAAATATTAATATAGCAAAAATAAAATGTTCATTAAAATAAAAAGCACAAAAATTGTTACTCTTACTAGTTACCAAAAATTACTTCAAAAACATTTATGAGTTTCTTTTATTAGATCTACTGTTTGTTGCCGCGATCAACCCCTTTTGACAACTGAAGATTGAAAAACGCTCTGTAAAATAGAAAACGCAGAACCTGTGTTTTCTTTGTTTTCATAAATGCGTATGTATTAGTCTTGCTCTGCTAGTGTGGGATTGAAGCCGGATAAAAAATTATGCCAGAAAATAGCAAATCCCCTCACCGAAAATGCGTGCCAAGAGATGAGCACAGACGACGCAAGTGGTCGGAAGCTTGCAAGGTGCAATTCACCTCAACTTCATTTATTTGCGCAGATCACTTTGCTCCTGCTGATATCGTTAGAGGCGGAAGGATTTTTCTCATGCCTAGTGCTATACCTTCCGTAGAAGCGGTAAATAACACGTAAGTCTTTACTTAAATTTAAAAAATGTAGTGCAGTTGAACGTAGTGTTTGTGAAGAATCTTCTGGTTCTCCGGCGCAAATACCGTTCAGTCATAATGTCTGGACTTATTTACCCCAGCCAGTGGATAAAACGGATATGCTGCCTATATGTAATGAAAGTGGAGGAAAGGAAGGTATGTTGGAAGCCGTCTGCCTTCCTAACCTAAATTTCAAAAAATCTTTTAAGGATCAATCAACACAGACGGAGTACGTATGTATAGATATGTTTATTCACATATATTAATTATTATGTAAATAAAAATTATTTGTCTTTTTATAGCCCCATGGATACATCAAAAAAAGGACAATATGAATAAATTCGGGATTTGACGACCAAAATAAAGGATTTGGAATTGCAACTGGCCCGAACAACATCAGCCGTTGATTCGATGAAAGCAATTTTTACTGAAGGGCAAATCAGAAAACTGATGTCACCTGGCGATATCAGATGGAGATGGGAGGATATATCAGGTGCAATATGCCTGCATGCGTCTGGTCCTAGGGCGTACAACCACTTGTACAAGAAAGGGTTTCCACTACCCCACGTAAATACGTTGCAACGTTGGTGTCGCAAAATTTATGTTAACGAGGGATTGTTAACAAGTGCGATAGAATTCATGCGACAAATTTCGGTGAAAAGTGGGGGCCAAGATGAAGATGGGAATAACCCATTCAAAGGTCATGTAGTCTTTTAAAATAAATTTTTAGATATAATATGTCTTCTTTTTTTATTGCAGCAAAAAGGTGGTGAAAAGCGGGGGCCATTCAAAGATGCGAATCAAAGCTTATGAGGAATATTTTTATATAAAGCAGTAGTTTTTAATTAAATTAAAAAGGCTTAATAAGTTTTTAATATTTAATACATGAAATTTTAAATTTTTATGTTAAATTTAATAATTTATGTTAAATTTAATAATACTGAACAATCGTAGTTAATAAACAGTTTATATTTTATAATAAATAATTGTCTTACTTTTCTTTTTAAAGGAGCCATATGGAAATATCTTTTTTAGTATTTTCGGTTGTCTTATCACTACCATTTGATGTCAAATCACTGTTTTCACCTTTCACTTCATCACGTTCACTATCTTCGTCACCAACATCACAAATTTTTGTTAAAACATTGGCGTTATGTATTCCTTTCCTTCAGCAATAAAACTTTTCTAACAGCATCTTCCTATATCCAAGGCTTTTGAAAGTACGATAGGCCGGCAAAAGTGGTTAAATTTTAAGATGACATACACAAGCATATGTATATCGATATACATATGTATTTTAACTTTACCATCTATTTTGGTTCTAAATGGATATTATGTGTTTTAGCTAAGACCCAAAGATGCAACGCCAAACTTTTGGAATTTGATAAATCAGCATATCGTACAACCCGTAAAAACAATTCCAAAGCTAAGGTTGCCTGTAAGTTAAATTGTTCACGATTACCAAACATGTTTAGTGGTCTGCTAACACCAACTTGCAAATGTAATTTTATGAAAAAAACTTACCATTAGGTATATGATAAGGCAATTGCTCCAAATATTGTACATATAACTTATCTAGAACATTAAGATAGATTTTTGTAGTTTTTTCTCTATCCAAAACCTTTTGGTTTAGTAAATCTTGTAACAAATTTATAAGGTATAAAACATCTCTTTCATCTTTTCGTTTTGCGTGAATGTTTTTTTGAACAATCCCGCATGTTTCCGACAGCCGAAAATTCACAAATTCAATTAAAATTAATCGAAACAAATAAATAAATTTGCGTTGATTATTTGTTGAAGCTGCCTTACTTCTACACAACACAGAAAACAATTCACAAGAATTCAAGAAAATTACATTTCTTTTTGACAGGAAGGTGTTTGATTTCTAGCAACAAAATACGTGTGGTTTTTGGTGTTGTTAATTGTTGTAGTTATGGGGGTACCTGTTTAATCTGCCTTGGTAATTAGTATAGAGAACATTACAAAAAATATGTTTTAGGTTGATATATTGTGTTGCATCACTTGTAAGTTTTACCTGCATAACATACATATTACGTTGTAATTATGTAAAAGTATTTAATATCACCAATAAATCTATAAATATTTGAAAGAAATATTATTTATATGAATATTTTTAAAAGATAGGTAATTAGTTTAGATCACTTCAACGTAGTAGTTGTAAAGTAAAAGTAGTTAAATGTAGCCAGTGTACATATATTTGAGTCTGGCAGCTCGTTTTCTGAAACTCAAGAGAGCTCAACGCCCTTTTTAAAAATAACTCACTCAATTTGCATTCTCGGAAAAAAAAATTATGAAAAGTTTGTTATCTTCCCACGGGTAAAAGTTAGTTAACTTCATATAGCTTATAAATTTGTTTATTTTACTCTGTCAGTTGCTGCCTTGTTATGAGCTGAACAAATACTTTTGTGGCGGCTTGCGGATAAACGTTCAATGGCTGCCAGCTACGTATGTTAAAACAAATATATTGTTCACTTGTATATATATAGCTTTTGTGATTCAATGCACTTTTAATATTTTTTATGTTATAAAAATGTGATTTAATTTACAGACATATAAGTATGAAAAATTTTTTAACCTTATTTTGGTTGTGAATCATATAGAAGTAACGGCAGCAAACATAAACCAACGCCGTCTCGCCTAAAGATTCTCAACCCTTCGACTCAGATATCTAGAGCATATTATGTCAACACAAAAGCATACCTGAAAGAGTGCTATCATGGTACAATTATCAGGTATATGCAAAGCGAATTCATTACAACAAAGCATCTTTTTTGTGAAACACAATGTCAAACACAAGGCGAATTAATAAATTCGCCTTTCTCAAATAAAATTAAAAAAAAATAATTTTATTCATTGTTGTGTTTTAAAATATCAAAGTGGTGACGTAAGTATTAATTGTAGTAAAATTTATGAAATAAAATAAAACAAAATTTATATTTTAGGAGACACAGACGTGTTGTGGGTGTCCAAGAAGCTCTATAGGTTCCCAAGAATCCGAAAAGGTAAGTGTGTGATAGATATAAACATCTTCCGGAAAAGTGGCAGACAGTGCTAGGAATTGATTCAGGACAAGCATTGTTTGCACTCATAATTTTTTATGCAGAAGTACATACCTTTGTGGCATTTACAGTAGGAAATTATCATATTATTAGTTTACATCCATTGTTATGGATCAATAGGGGTTTGCATCAGTGAAATAATGTAAGACGACGGAAGTCAAATGAATATTGTTTGGGAAGAGAGCAGAAGTGGAATATGTTTAATGATTTCAGGTAATACTATTGTTCTGTTTATAACTCTTCACCTTTATTTAAACAATTTATTTTTGATATTCTTTACTTTTTCATCAAACAAGGCAGTTCGTAAAAGTGCCCTAGCTACCGACGGTGGTACGAAACCACATCGTTTTCATCCTGGTAGAGTAGTTTTGAATGAACTTCGTCGCTATCAAAATAGTACTGATTTGTCGATTTGCAAATTGCTCGTGAAATTGTTGAAACCCTTAAAACTGATTTGCGTTTCCAGAGTTCTGCTGTGATGGCTCTTTAGGAAGTTAGTGAAGCTTATTTGGTTGGTCTCTTCCTAACTACTAAATTCTGTACCATCTATATACTCTTGGCCAGACGAATTTGTGGCGAACGAGCTTGAATATTAGCTGACAACAAAAATTACCCTTACTACCATCGTGCAAGATGTTATAACCATTTTTAAAAACAATCGGACCACAAAACTTTTTATAAAAAAGATTATATTTGTTTATACTTACAAATATTAAATAAATAAAAATATTGTTGAAGTGATGTAACTTATTTTGCAATGATATCACATCGCCAATCGTCCGTTTGTATAGGATTTTGGTAATGGTATTTGATTTCAGATAACGATAAAATAAATAATACTAATATAACTTTATTTTGAAATCAATGAATAAAAATTTCAACTTTATATATAAAAATTTCAAACAACCAATTTATAGTAAACAGAAAACAAAAATGCGGCGAATTTAAGAAGTTTTGACAATCAGTTCACTATCACCTGCGCTGATGCATATACCTGTTTATTGTACCATGAGTGCTATTATATTCTGACTTTTTTATATGTAGCACAACAACAATTTTTTTAAACAAGTTAAAATTTTATGACTTAATACGCATCTATACACGAGTATATTATTCTTCCGCACATTTTTTGTTCTTTTCAAAATACACGGCAAGGCACATCTATACTATAGTATAGATGCGCCTTGATACACGGGATGAATTCATATGGCATAAAAGTGTATACGCATACCCAGCTTTGAGTGTGTCAGTATTTCTTTGTTCATTTGGTGTTATATTTCGTTCGCTGTACACATGCGTTTTGAAACAAAATTAGAGGAAGATGAGTTTCATTATAAATATACAATTTTCATGTAAATAACTAAAGCCTAAATAAAATGTTGTAGAAATCAACTAGGATCATATTAAAAATGCCTATATAACATATGTAAACAATTATTTATATTGTTAACTAATGATTATATGAAATTTATTTGTTTGGTGGTTAAGCAATGTCTATATGCATTTCATTGGCGGTTTTTACCAAATCGTCATTAGACTTCAGCCACAGTTTTAAAAATTTTCAAACTTCTCAACTTATTAAGTCTTTTATAAACCATCTGAGAATTGTTAATAAATTAACTATAAAAATTCATAAATGATTTCAAATATCACATTATAATAAGTGTAGTAGGCTATGAAACTTATACAAACCAAAACCCAACAAACAACTTTTATTCGATATGAATCTATTTTATTTGTCTACACCTTTATACAATTAGAAATCCTTTGGATAACAATAAAAGTATTTATAAGGCAAAATGAAAAATAAATTCCCAATTTAATTGTTAATAAATTAACTATTTGACATACTGTCATGGTACTATCATAATATGAAATGAAATGCATATAGACATTGCTTAACCACCCTACAAATAAATTTCATGTTATGATAGTACAATGACAGTATGTCAAATATTTAATTTATTAGAAGTTAAATAATGATTTTATAGTTTATATATAATTGTTTTTTAAGACAAATAAGCAAAAAAAAAAAAAAAGTATGTATGTAGTGCAATTTGCAGGAACATGGAAGGTGAATTTTTAAAGGTACATTCATATAAGATTATATTCTCATACATAATTAAAAAGACTATTCAAAAACCAATAGAAGTTTTTGCTTATTCATGCGACCACTAAATTTTATTTAAGTAATTTCAGTAAAATTTTCTGTAACCAAAATTTTTTTACTATATTAATATTTATTTAACAGTTTCTATTTATACATTCAACTGAGCCCACTAAAAAGTGGTGACAAACACAATACACATGAGCACTGATGATGAAAGTGTTGCGACTTTCGAAAACAGCTGTTCTGTTCTGCTGTGTAAGTTGAATAAGACTGATGTTGACTTTCATTTGTACCTAGGAATATTTATCATCATGTCCTTCTGAGATTTTAACTAAGAACAATTAGCCTATATAAATATTAATATAGCAAAAATAAAATGTTCATTAAAATAAAAAGCACAAAAATTGTTAATCTTACTAGTTACCAAAAATTACTTCAAAAACATTTATGAGTTTCTTTTATTAGATCTACTGTTTGTTGCCGCGATCAACCCCTTTTGACAACTGAAGATTGAAAAACGCTCTGTAAAATAGAAAACGCAGAACCTGTGTTTTCTTTGTTTTCATAAATGCGTATGTATTAGTCTTGCTGTGCTAGTGTGGGATTGAAGCCGGATAAAAAATTATGCCAGAAAATAGCAAATCCCCTCACCGAAAATTCGTGCCAAGAGATGAGCACAGACGACGCATGTGGTCGGAAGCTTGCAAGGTGCAATTCACCTCAACTTCATTTATTTGCGCAGATCACTTTGCTCCTGCTGATATCGTTAGAGGCGGAAGGATTTTTCTCATGCCTAGTGCTATACCTTCCGTAGAAGCGGTAAACAACACGTAAGTCTTTACTTAAATTTAAAAAATGTAGTGCAGTTGAACGTAGTGTTTGTGAAGAATCTTCTGGTTCTCCGGCGCAAATACCGTTCAGTCATAATGTCTGGACTTATTTACCCCAGCCAGTGGATAAAACGGATATGCTGCCTATATGTAATGAAAGTGGAGGAAAGGAAGGTATGTTGGAAGCCGTCTGCCTTCCTAACCTAAATTTCAAAAAATCTTTTAAGGATCAATCAACACAGACGGAGTACGTATATATAGATATGTTTATTCACATATATTAATTATTATGTAAATAGAAATTATTTGTCTTTTTATAGCCCCATGGATACATCAAAAAAAGGACAATATGAATAAATTCGGGATTTGACGACCAAAATAAAGGATTTGGAATTGCAACTGGCCCGAACAACATCAGCCGTTGATTCGATGAAAGCAATTTTTACTGAAGGGCAAATCAGAAAACTGATGTCACCTGGCGATATCAGATGGAGATGGGAGGATATATCAGGTGCAATATGCCTGCATGCGTCTGGTCCTAGGGCGTACAACCACTTGTACAAGAAAGGGTTTCCACTACCCCACGTAAATACGTTGCAACGTTGGTGTCGCAAAATTTATGTTAACGAGGGATTGTTAACAAGTGCGATAGAATTCATGCGACAAATTTCGGTGAAAAGTGGGGGCCAAGATGAAGATGGGAATAACCCATTCAAAGGTCATGCAGTCTTTTAAAATAAATTTTTAGATATAATATGTCTTCTTTTTTTATTGCAGCAAAAGGTGGTGAAAAGCGGGGGCCATTCAAAGATGCGAATCAAAGCTTATGAGGAATATTTTTATATAAAGCAGTAGTTTTTAATTAAATTAAAAAGGCTTAATAAGTTTTTAATATTTAATACATGAAATTTTAAATTTTTATTTTAAATTTAATAATTTATGTTAAATTTAATAATACTGAACAATCGTAGTTAATAAACAGTTTATATTTTATAATAAAAAATTGTCTTACTTTTCTTTTTAAAGGAGCCATATGGAAATATCTTTTTTAGTATTTTCGGTTGTCTTATCACTACCATTTGATGTCAAATCACTGTTTTCACCTTTCACTTCATCACGTTCACTATCTTCGTCACCAACATCACAAATTTTGGTTAAAACATTGGCGTTATGTATTCCTTTCCTTCAGCAATAAAACTTTTCTAACAGCATCTTCCTATATCCAAGGCTTTTGAAAGTACGATAGGCCGGCAAAAGTGGTTAAATTTTAAGATGACATACACAAGCATATGTATATCGATATACATATGTATTTTAACTTTACCATCTATTTTGGTTCTAAATGGATATTATGTGTTTTAGCTAAGACCCAAAGATGCAACGCCAAACTTTTGGAATTTGATAAATCAGCATATCGTACAACCCGTAAAAACAATTCCAAAGCTAAGGGTGCCTGTAAGTTAGATTGTTCACGATTACCAAACATGTTTAGTGGTCTGCTAACACCAACTTGCAAATGTAATTTTATGAAAAAAAACTTACCATTAGGTATATGATAAGGCAATTGCTCCAAAAATTGTACATATAACTTATCTAGAACATTAAGATAGATTTTTGTAGTTTTTTCTCTATCCAAAACCTTTTGGTTTAGTAAATCTTGTAACAAATTTATAAGGTATAAAACATCTCTTTCATCTTTTCGTTTTGCGTGAATGTTTTTTTGAACAATCCCGCATGTTTCCGACAGCCGAAAATTCACAAATTCAATTAAAATTAATCGAAACAAATAAATAAATTTGCGTTGATTATTTGTTGAAGCTGCCTTACTTCTACACAACACAGAAAACAATTCACAAGAATTCAAGAAAATGACATTTCTTTTTGACAGGAAGGTGTTTGATTTCTAGCAACAAAATACGTGTGGTTTTTGGTGTTGTTAATTGTTGTAGTTATGGGGGTACCTGTTTAATCTGCCTTGGTAATTAGTATAGAGAACATTACAAAAAAAATGTTTTAGGTTGATATATTGTGTTGCATCACTTGTAAGTTTTACCTGCATAACATACATATTACGTTGTAATTATGAAAAAGTATTTAATATCACCAATAAATCTATAAATATTTGAAAGAAATATTATTTATATGAATATTTTTAAAAGATAGGTAATTAGTTTAGATCACTTCAACGTAGTAGTTGTAAAGTAAAAGTAGTTAAATGTAGCCAGTGTACATATATTTGAGTCTGGCAGCTCGTTTTCTGAAACTCAAGAGAGCTCAACGCCCTTTTTAAAAATAACTCACTCAATTTGCATTCTCGGAAAAAAAAATAATGAAAAGTTTGTTATCTTCCCACGGGTAAAAGTTAGTTAACTTCATATAGCTTATAAATTTGTTTATTTTACTCTGTCAGTTGCTGCCTTGTTATGAGCTGAACAAATACTTTTGTGGCGGCTTGCGGATAAACGTTCAATGGCTGCCAGCTACGTATGTTAAAACAAATATATTGTTCACTTGTATATATATAGCTTTTGTGATTCAATGCACTTTTAATATTTTTTATGTTATAAAAATGTGATTTAATTTACAGACATATAAGTATGAAAAATTTTTTAACCTTATTTTGGTTGTGAATCATATAGAAGTAACGGCAGCAAACATAAACCAACGCCGTCTCGCCTAAAGATTCTCAACCCTTCGACTCAGATATCTAGAGCATATTATGTCAACACAAAAGCATACCTGAAAGAGTGCTATCATGGTACAATTATCAGGTATATGCAAAGCGAATTCATTACAACAAAGCATCTTTTTTGTGAAACACAATGTCAAACACAAGGCGAATTAATAAATTCGCCTTTCTCAAATAAAATTAAAAAAAAATAATTTTATTCATTGTTGTGTTTTAAAATATCAAAGTGGTGACGTAAGTATTAATTGTAGTAAAATTTATGAAATAAAATAAAACAAAATTTATATTTTAGGAGACACAGACGTGTTGTGGGTGTCCAAGAAGCTCTATAGGTTCCCAAGAATCCGAAAAGGTAAGTGTGTGATAGATATAAACATCTTCCGGAAAAGTGGCAGACAGTGCTAGGAATTGATTCAGGACAAGCATTGTTTGCACTCATAATTTTTTATGCAGAAGTACATACCTTTGTGGCATTTACAGTAGGAAATTATCATATTATTAGTTTACATCCATTGTTATGGATCAATAGGGGTTTGCATCAGTGAAATAATGTAAGACGACGGAAGTCAAATGAATATTGTTTGGGAAGAGAGCAGAAGTGGAATATGTTTAATGATTTCAGGTAATACTATTGTTCTGTTTATAACTCTTCACCTTTATTTAAACAATTTATTTTTGATATTCTTTACTTTTTCATCAAACAAGGCAGTTCGTAAAAGTGCACTAGCTACCGACGGTGGTACGAAACCACATCGTTTTCATCCTGGTAGAGTAGTTTTGAATGAACTTCGTCGCTATCAAAATAGTACTGATTTGTCGATTTGCAAATTGCTCGTGAAATTGTTGAAACCCTTAAAACTGATTTGCGTTTCCAGAGTTCTGCTGTGATGGCTCTTTAGGAAGTTAGTGAAGCTTATTTGGTTGGTCTCTTCCTAACTACTAAATTCTGTACCATCTATATACTCTTGGCCAGACGAATTTGTGGCGAACGAGCTTGAATATTAGCTGACAACAAAAATTACCCTTACTACCATCGTGCAAGATGTTATAACCATTTTTAAAAACAATCGGACCACAAAACTTTTTATAAAAAAGATTATATTTGTTTATACTTACAAATATTAAATAAATAAAAATATTGTTGAAGTGATGTAACTTATTTTGCAATGATATCACATCGCCAATCGTCCGTTTGTATAGGATTTTGGTAATGGTATTTGATTTCAGATAACGATAAAATAAATAATACTAATATAACTTTATTTTGAAATCAATGAATAAAAATTTCAACTTTATATATAAAAATTTCAAACAACCAATTTATAGTAAACAGAAAACAAAAATGCGGCGAATTTAAGAAGTTTTGACAATCAGTTCACTATCACCTGCGCTGATGCATATACCTGTTTATTGTACCATGAGTGCTATTATATTCTGACTTTTTTATATGTAGCACAACAACAATTTTTTTAAACAAGTTAAAATTTTATGACTTAATACGCATCTATACACGAGTATATTATTCTTCCGCACATTTTTTGTTCTTTTCAAAATACACGGCAAGGCACATCTATACTATAGTATAGATGCGCCTTGATACACGGGATGAATTCATATGGCATAAAAGTGTATACGCATACCCAGCCTTGAGTGTGTCAGTATTTCTTTGTTCATTTGGTGTTATATTTCGTTCGCTGTACACATGCGTTTTGAAACAAAATTAGAGGAAGATGAGTTTCATTATAAATATACAATTTTCATGTAAATAACTAAAGCCTAAATAAAATGTTGTAGAAATCAACTAGGATCATATTAAAAATGCCTATATAACATATGTAAACAATTATTTATATTGTTAACTAATGATTATATGAAATTTATTTGTTTGGTGGTTAAGCAATGTCTATATGCATTTCATTGGCGGTTTTTACCAAATCGTCATTAGACTTCAGCCACAGTTTTAAAAATTTTCAAACTTCTCAACTTATTAAGTCTTTTATAAACCATCTGAGAATTGTTAATAAATTAACTATAAAAATTCATAAATGATTTCAAATATCACATTATAATAAGTGTAGTAGGCTATGAAACTTATACAAACCAAAACCCAACAAACAACTTTTATTCGATATGAATCTATTTTATTTGTCTACACCTTTATACAATTAGAAATCCTTTGGATAACAATAAAAGTATTTATAAGGCAAAATGAAAAATAAATTCCCAATTTAATTGTTAATAAATTAACTATTTGACATACTGTCATGGTACTATCATAATTTGATATGAAATGCATATAGACATTGCTTAACCACCCTACAAATAAATTTCATGTTATGATAGTACAATGACAGTATGTCAAATATTTAATTTATTAGAAGTTAAATAATGATTTTATAGTTTATATATAATTGTTTTTTAAGACAAATAAGCAAAAAAAAAAAAAAAAGTATGTATGTAGTGCAATTTGCAGGAACATGGAAGGTGAATTTTTAAAGGTACATTCATATAAGATTATATTCTCATACATAATTAAAAAGACTATTCAAAAACCAATAGAAGTTTTTGCTTATTCATGCGACCACTAAATTTTATTTAAGTAATTTCAGTAAAATTTTCTGTAACCAAAATTTTTTTACTATATTAATATTTACTTAACAGTTTCTATTTATACATTCAACTGAGCCCACTAAAAAGTGGTGACAAACACAATACACATGAGCACTGATGATGAAAGTGTTGCGACTTTCGAAAACAGCTGTTCTGTTCTGCTGTGTAAGTTGAATAAGACTGATGTTGACTTTCATTTGTACCTAGGAATATTTATCATCATGTCCTTCTGAGATTTTAACTAAGAACAATTAGCCTATATAAATATTAATATAGCAAAAATAAAATGTTCATTAAAATAAAAAGCACAAAAATTTTTACTCTTACTAGTTACCAAAAATTACTTCAAAAACATTTATGAGTTTCTTTTATTAGATCTACTGTTTGTTGCCGCGATCAACACCTTTTGACAACTGAAGATTGAAAAACGCTCTGTAAAATAGAAAACGCAGAACCTGTGTTTTCTTTGTTTTCATAAATACGTATGTATTAGTCTTGCTCTGCTAGTGTGGGATTGAAGCCGGATAAAATATTATGCCAGAAAATAGCAAATCCCCTCACCGAAAATGCCAAAAACTACCATATTGTGCCAGCACAATAGTGCTCGTGT
This sequence comes from Linnaemya vulpina, assembly GCA_963675445.1. Classification (NCBI taxonomy): domain Eukaryota; kingdom Metazoa; phylum Arthropoda; class Insecta; order Diptera; family Tachinidae; genus Linnaemya; species Linnaemya vulpina. The sequence goes on from OY776276.1 coordinate 39,394,321, forward strand.
ATACAAGGTGGCGCAAAAGTAATCCTCCTATTAGATAATGATATATATTTTGCGATTGGCCCCTAATGTCAGTTCTGTTTTGACATTTGTGTAGTAAACACATGCGAAATACACGTTAATAAACAATGTTACCCTACACCGCTCCAGAAAGCAGAATATTGGTGACTATTTATTTGACCAATAATCGGTCGGTGACTTTGGCACAACGTGAATTTCGTCGCAGATTTCCTGACCGTCCAACGCCTACTGGTGAAACACTGCGACGTTTAGCCGCTCGCCTCGAAGAGACTGGTACAACATGAGATGCTGCCAGGCGTGGCAGACCCCGGAGTAGCCGTTCTTCAGAGAATATTGCTGCTGTAGCCGAGGATGTCATGGAAGCGCCGTCGACATCGACCAGACGACGTGTCACACAAATGGGTATAAGTCGACGGTCTTTACAGCGAATTTTGGTACAAGATTTGAAGATGTTTCTGTACAAAGTCCAGACGGTGCATCAGCTGTTAGCTGCTGACCGCCAATCGCGTCTAACATACGCTCAATCCATCCTTAATCACCACCAACAGGAAGATGATTTTTCATGAAAAATAATCATGAGTCAAGAGGCCCATTTCCATCTTAGCGGGTACGTAAATAAGCCAAATTTACGCTTCTGAGGCACTGAAAATCCGCGTGTAACCCACGAATAGCAATTACACCCGCTCAAAGTCACTGTATGGTGTGCTGTTTACGCTGGAGGAGTCATCGGACCTTTTTTCTTCGAAGACGTCGCGGGCCAAACGGTTACTGTGAATGGTGAGCGCTACAGAGCAATGATCAACGAGTTCTTTTTGCCGCAACTTGATGAATTGGGATTGGAAAACATGTGGTTGCAACACGACGGTGCAACAGCACACACTGCACGTGCCACAACCGATATACTGAAGGATGCATTTCCCGGGCGCCTAATCTCCAGTTTTGGCGATTTGCACTGGCCAGCAAGATCGCCTGATTTGACCGCTCCAGACTTCTTTTTGTGGGGCTTTTTGAAGTCGCGGGTTTATGTCAACAAGCCTCAGACTCTTGCAGCTCTTAAAGACAATATCCGTCAAGAATGTGAGGACCTATCGCCGGAAGTTTCGGCCAAAGTGATGGAAAATGTCATAAAAAAGGCTTAAATGACAATCAACTGTGGCGGCGGCCATTTACATGACATCATATTCTCGACTTGATGTAAAAAAAATTAAAAGACCAAATAAAAATAATTCACAAGAAGAATCAAAGTTTTTCATTTTTTTTTTTAACTACAGCCAAAAAACATCGGAAGGTTATATTTGCGCCACCTTGTATATGCGTAATGACAATGCGACAAAATTGCACAAACTGAGAATACCGCAATATATTTGACATTACGTACTATTCTACCTACAAACTATGTGTGGTTTTTGCTGCTGTTATCTGTTGATTATTGTACCATCGTTTCTGGTATTATATTAAGCCCGGACTGTCTCAGTGTAAATAAACAATTTGTTTAAGAGAGAGAATTGATGGCAATCGATTCAAGGAAAATTGACATTTCTAAAACATGACCAAGGCACATCTATACCATATATATATATAGATTCGCCTTGAACATGACCAAGTTAATATCAAATGTAGGGCCAATAATGTCTAATATCAAGCCGCTCTCTATCGCATACTTATCGGCGGCTGCAGATGATGTCAAAGCTCTTGATTAGACCGCTCCAACTCTGACGTTTCAGGCCTCGAATTCTCTGACTACCTAGTAAATAGTTGCATCATGCACTGACCTTGTGATATTTAAAATATGAACTTGTCCAAAGTTTCTATCACAGCTTATTTTGTGGTTGCTATTGCTGACCTTGTTTCTGAAAATTTTTAAGTATTCATTTAATTTGAAAACTTTAAATTTTGTTATAATAAGACTATTGATTGCGAGAAGATATGGCTGATGACGCTCTATATAATAGGAGCTCCACAGAACGCACGTCATCAGTTGTGTTATCCAAACATGTCAAATATTTTTTTAGATTTTTGGATTTACTACCACCTCGATTAGCTTCCCATGATTGTACCAGGTAAACATAGAATATAAACATGATCGAGTACGAATATATAAAATATCGAGTTGGAATGTATAAATATGCGTACATATTCTTATGTATGTATGTTATATGTATATCCATATATTCATAAGCATATGAATATATACGTATATATATATATATATATATATATATATATATATATATATAAACGTATATATATATATATATATATATATATATATACGTATATATATATGAATATATATATATGTATATATATATATATATATATATATATATATATATGTATATATGTATATATATATATATATATATATATATATATATACAGTGTTGTTCGAAACCTAAGCAACTTTTCCAGAGGAGGTAAACAAAGTCTTATATATTTGTTATGAAAGTATTTTTTGAAAAAAATTTTTATAGTTATATCTGGCCCATGTCCTTACAGTCTAATAATAACATAATATATGTAATTATTTTTCTTAAAAAAATAACCAAAACAAAAAAATCTAAATCCAATGCAAATATAGCTGTTCGAAACCTAAGCAACTTTTATATTGTGGTACGTATCTTGTTTGTTTTTGCACAAATTAATAATAACTTTAAAATAATTATTGAAGTTCCTTTACTTTTAAGATAGACGACAAAATATTGTGGGTTATTTATGTATTTTTTACTCCGTTTTTGATAAGCATAGCCATGGCGCGCACGTTATGAGAAGGCTCTAATATATATATATATATATATATATATATATATGTATATATGTATAAATATATATATATATATATATATATATATATATATATATGTATAAATATATATATATATATATATATATATATATATATGTATAAATATATATATATATATATATATATATGTATAAATATATATATATATATATATATATATATGTATAAATAT
>OY776276.1:39402316-39429816 GCA_963675445.1 Linnaemya vulpina
GTTATTGATAATTTTAATGTAAATAATTAAAAAAAAAAACTGCTTTATAAGGAACACAGTACGTCTACTCAAAACCGCGGTTTAATCAAGACTGTCTTTTAAATATGAGAAGTGTTTCTGAAAATATTAAGAATGTGCATTAGAAAAAATTTATTGCAAAATTACGGATACTTGCACAGACAATCCTAAGACAAAAAACGGCAATGAAATTCTCATTTGCTTACGAGATATTTAATAAAAAGATAAATAAATGGTTATTGCGAATGGAAAATATGAAATTGTAAAGAATATGTCTACTTAAGATTTTATTGTAAAGTAATGTTTCATTTGTTGCCAGTCTTATATTAAGTACAGCCATTATTGTACATTGAAATTTTCTTTATCTTACATTTAGCTCATTTTGAAATATTAATTATAAAAAAAAGAAATGTTTTTAACAAAAAAACCAAAATTTTATTTTCAAAAAACTTGAGATAATATTACAGTATTAAAAATGTTAAAAAGTTAGCTATTTAAAATATTTATCTAAGGACTAGTTTTTTGGATGTTAGTTAAACTCTGTTTAGTTCATCCACAAACTAACTTTTTGAATAACATAAAATTTGAAGTAAAATGGCACTCCAAAGCCCCTGTTCCATGTGTTGATACACATCTAGAAAACTGAACCTAAGTTATTCTGATTCTGACTCATCTTCGACTAAATCTGGATGTATTTCTGTAGACTCCTCCTGTGTTGATAAACTTTTATAAAATGGATGAAATAGTGGATTTACAAATGGAAGTAAATCCAGAAGATCCGATTTCTTTTTAGAGCTGATTTTTACATCTTCGTTGAGCATAGATATGTCTTCTTTGTTTATTGAGTTTACGCCACGTTTTACCAAATTTAATACTTTAAAAGGAGCATCCTTATCTAATGTGATTTTATATTCAATTTTACCAAAATTAGTCTTCGTATATCTTAGCCATCTAATATTCTTTATGTGTGGTTCTCCACATTAACTTTGTTTTTAATAAAAGGGAAAAATTTTAAAAATCTTCTGCACTCATTTCCACGACGATAAAAGTATGTTTGGACCCTACAGCTCTAACAAAATTATACCAGTCGTGTGGATGGTGTATTTGTATATCAGTTCGTTTCTTTTTCCTTTCAGAGTGATCTACATCGCATTCCATATGCGTATGTCCAGGTTCTAAGAATTTATGATCAATTTTCTCTAAATCCTGATTGAGTTGTAGAGTCAATATGAACATTGCGCATACGAATGAGTTCTTATTTTGTCCCATACAGGAATCGCTGTAAAAATTTAATGCTTTTTATTTAACATCTGGATTATTACACCAGATAACTTAAAAAAAAAACTTTAATTATAATAACTTAACTGTATTTAGTTCAAAAACTTGGAGAATATGTCATTTGCAATTGGCGCTTATGTTTGTTTTGCTCTCTTTAAAACATACAAACAAAAATGCATTAATAGTTTATGTATAGATAGAATATGTATTTAAACATTCTCACTTTGGAATAATCATTTATCTTTACTTTGGTTCTTATGAAAACTCTCTCTTTTTTTATTACAATTCATTTTCGAAACAAGTGCAAAACAGCTTAAGTATTTTTAAGCCTCATTACGACTTAGGCCAATGTTTTTATTAATAACTTTTTAAAGAACATCGTTAGAGAAATGGGGATTTTACGTATATATAAAGTTTTGTTAGTGAAATATGATAGCATACATAGCTCACATTGACTTAAGTCGACCTAGTCTGTTATTGCTTGTTATCACAGATATATATATATATATATATATATATATATATATACATACATATACATACATATATACATATACATATATACATATATACATATATACATATACATATATACATATACATATACATATATATATATATATATATATATATATATATATATACATACATATACATACATATATACATATACATATATACATATATACATATACATATATACATATACATATACATATATATATATATATATATATATATATATATCTGTGGTAACAAGCAATAACAGACTAGGTCGACTTAAGTCAATGCGAGCTATGTATGCTATCATATTTCACTAACAAAACTTTATATATACGTAAAATCCCCATTTCTCTAACGATGTTCTTTAAAAAGTTATTAATAAAAACATTGGCCTAAGTCGTAATGAGGCTTAAAAATACTTAAGCTGTTTTGCACTTGTTTCGAAAATGAATTGTCATAAAAAAAGAGAGAGTTTTCATAAGAACCAAAGTAAAGATAAATGATTATTCCAAAGTGAGAATGTTTAAATACATATTCTATCTATACATAAACTATTAATGCATTTTTGTTTGTATGTTTTAAAGAGAGCAAAACAAACATAAGCGCCAATTGCAAATGACATATTCTCCAAGTTTTTGAACTAAATACAGTTAAGTTATTATAATTAAAGTTTTTTTTTTAAGTTATCTGGTGTAATAATCCAGATGTTAAATAAAAAGCATTAAATTTTTACAGCGATTCCTGTATGGGACAAAATAAGAACTCATTCGTATGCGCAATGTTCATATTGACTCTACAACTCAATCAGGATTTAGAGAAAATTGATCATAAATTCTTAGAACCTGGACATACGCATATGGAATGCGATGTAGATCACTCTGAAAGGAAAAAGAAACGAACTGATATACAAATACACCATCCACACGACTGGTATAATTTTGTTAGAGCTGTAGGGTCCAAACATACTTTTATCGTCGTTGAAATGAGTGCAGAAGATTTCTAAAATTTTTCCCTTTTATTAAAAACAAAGTTAATGTGGAGAACCACACATAAAGAATATTAGATGGCTAAGATATACGAAGACTAATTTTGGTAAAATTGAATATAAAATCACATTAGATAAGGATGCTCCTTTTAAAGTATTAAATTTGGTAAAACGTGGCGTAAACTCAATAAACAAAGAAGACATATCTATGCTCAACGAAGATGTAAAAATCAGCTCAAAAAAGAAATCGGATCTTCTGGATTTACTTCCATTTGTAAATCCACTATTTCATCCATTTTATAAAAGTTTATCAACACAGGAGGAATCTACAGAAATACATCCAGATTTAGTCGAAGATGAGTCAGAATCAGAATAACTTAGGTTCAGTTTTCTAGATGTGTATCAACACATGGAACAGGGGCTTTGGAGTGCCATTTTATTTCAAATTTTATGTTATTCAAAAAGTTAGTTTGTGGATGAACTAAACAGAGTTTAACTAACATCCAAAAAACTAGTCCTTAGATAAATATTTTAAATAGCTAACTTTTTAACATTTTTAATACTGTAATATTATCTCAAGTTTTTTGAAAATAAAATTTTGGTTTTTTTGTTAAAAACATTTCTTTTTTTTATAATTAATATTTCAAAATGAGCTAAATGTAAGATAAAGAAAATTTCAATGTACAATAATGGCTGTACTTAATATAAGACTGGCAACAAATGAAACATTACTTTACAATAAAATCTTAAGTAGACATATTCTTTACAATTTCATATTTTCCATTCGCAATAACCATTTATTTATCTTTTTATTAAATATCTCGTAAGCAAATGAGAATTTCATTGCCGTTTTTTGTCTTAGGATTGTCTGTGCAAGTATCCGTAATTTTGCAATAAATTTTTTCTAATGCACACTCTTAATATTTTCACAAACACTTCTCATATTAAAAAGACAGTCTTGATTAAACCGCGGTTTTGAGTAGACGTACTGTGTTCCTTATAAAGCAGTTTTTTTTTAATTATTTACATTAAAATTATCAATAACAAACAATTAAAAACAAAGGGATTAACATTCCAATAGTGGATTTGGTTGATCCCCTAAATAAAACCAAAAACAAATCTGTGAACTTTTTACATAAAACATAAACAATATGCTTACGTTAAGTGAAAATGATAGTGACGAAAATGATGGTATTTGGCAGCAGGTACCTGAAAGCACAAACAATAAACGGCGGTCTTCTGGCTCCCCAAATACGTATGTGCATAAAAAAATAAATTTTACGCAAGAACCAAGCACATCTAGTGCAAACAGGTTTCAATTGTTAAATGTAGATGACGACAACGACACTAACAAAGATGAAGAAGAAAAAACTCTAAAACCACCGCCAATATTTATTCCAAATGTGGATAACATATGTATCATGGTTAAAGCTATTGCTAAAATAATTTCTGCTAGTGATTTTCATTATAAGTCAATGAGAGATAGTCAAGTTAGGTTAATGATAAAAACTATTGATTCTTATAGAAAAGTGATTAAGTACCTTGAATCCAAAAATATTTCGTTTCACACCTATCAGTTAAAACAGGAAAGAGCTTATAGAGTCGTTATGAAAGGAATACATCACTCAACACCTACTGAAGATATTAAAGCTGAATTGCTTCTGTTAGGACACCAAGTGAGAGATGTTATAAACGTAAAAAGTAGTGTAACTAAACTACCACTTCCAATGTTCTTCGTAGATGTTGATCCAAATCCTAATAATACGGAGATATATAGCATGCCACACATTAATAATGCCATTGTTACTATTGAACCGCCCAAAAAGAGAGATGACTTAGTTCAGTGCTTCCGTTGCCAGCAGTTTGGCAACGTGTAAATGTGGATGTGGTCACCCTACAGCTAGTTGCGCCAAGGACATTAATAACCCTCCAAAATGTGTTCACTGTCTTCAAAATCATACCGCGAGTTATAAAGGATGCAAAATATATCAAGAACTTATACACAAAAAACGAGCTTCATTTCCAAGAAATCAGTCAAGATCTCAAAACTTTCAAACAAATCAAAATGATTTTCCTAATTTAGGCACACAAAATAGTAATCCTAATACTAGTAAAAACACACCAAATGTTTCATACTCCCAGGCTGCTAAAAATGGTTTAAATAACAGCGAGTCTCATATATTGTCAAGATTGGAAGCCATGTTAGACAAATTAATGAATTTAATGTCTATGCAAATAAACATAAGAATAGCAACATGAAATGCCAATGGTGCTTCCAATCATACAAAAGAAATACAGACATTTCTTAAAATTAATTTTATAGATATTCTTCTGATCTCAGAAACACACTTTACTTCTAAAACCTATTTTAAAATTCCTAATTTCGACTTGATTGAAGCTAACCACCCAGATAACAGAGCACATGCCGGATCCGCTGTCCTCGTTAAATCATCTTTAAAATACAAGCTCTTGAATCCCGTAATCAAACCATTTATATAAGCAAGTGGAATACAATTATGTTGTGATAACACTGAGATTTCAGTATATTCTGTATATTTTCCATCAAGGCATAATGTAAAATTTGAAGATTACAATGAACTCTTTAAAAATCTCGGCAACAGGTTTATTGTTGGTGGCGACTTCAACGCAAAACATCCCTGGTGGGGGTCAGGACTTGTTAACCCAAAAGGAAGAGAGCTATATAATTGTATAATTGCAAATAATTATAAAACTATTTCAATTGGATGTCCTACATACTGGCCAAGCGATAGTGCTAAAATTGCAGATTTGCTTGATTTTTTCGTTTTTTCTGGTATATCAAGACATCTCCTTGATATCAAAGAGAGTTTTGACTTAAGCTCAGACCACTCGCCAATCATTTTGAATTATAATGCTTGTTTTCAAACGAAGAGTATAAACTCAAAACTCATCTCAAAGAAAACTGATATTGAATCTTTTAAATATTGGATAGATAATAATCTAAACCTCAACACATCAATTACAACAAATTTTGACATTGACCAATCCGTGGAAAAACTTACGGCTCTTATTCATGAGGCATCGTTATTATCTACTCCACAAACCATAGAAAGCAACGGAAGTCAAGTTAAAATATCAGCGGAAATAAGGCAAGCAATTTTAAACAAAAGGAGACTGAGAAGAATTTGGCATTTTACCAGAAACCCCATTGATAAAACTAACTTTAATCGTGCATCAAATGATTTAAAAAAAAGGTTAAACAATATCAAAAATGATGAAATCGCACACCATTTAAATCAAATTAACACAGCAAATGATAACGACAAAAGCTTATGGAAGGTTACAAAGTGCTTAAAGGGACCGGTCAAGAGAAATGTTCCTATTAAAAATGAGGATGGCACTTAATGCAGATCAGAAAAGAGTAAAGCTCATGTATTCTCCAACATTTGGAAAAAACATTTCAATCCTTTCCAAATACGGACGATTCAGATGAAAATGCCGTTCTAGAATTTTTAGATTCACCGTGTCAAATGGATCTTCCAATTAAACCATGCTCTCCAGCAGAAATTAGAATGGAAATATCTAAACTAAACAATAATAAATCCCCAGGTTATGGCAAGATAGACAGAATAGTTGCAAAAATCTGCCAAACAAAGCCATATTATTCTTACCTCTGATTTACAATGCTATTTTTAGATTATCGCACTATCCAACACAATGGAAATGTGCAGAAATCATCATGATCCTAAAACCTAACAAACAGGAAAATGAAGTTTCCTCATACAGACCAATAAGTCTGCTTCCCTTATTTTCAAAAATTTTCGAGAGAATACTTTCACATCGTCTATTGCCTATCTTGGAAAAACAAAGCGTTATACCGGATCATCAATTTGGATTTCGACACAAGCACGGTACTCCGGAGCAATGCCACCGTGTTATTGAGATAGTTTCTGACGGTTTAGAAAGGAAACTATATAGCTCAGCAGTGTTTTTAGATGTTAAACAAGCATTTGACAGAGTCTGGCATCAAGGTCTGATGTTCAAACTAAAAACTATCTTACCAGCTCCAATGTATTTATTTCTAAGTTCGTATCTAAAAAAATCGAACATTCTACGTAAAGGTAAATGACGAAACTTGGTCCTACACTTTACACAATATACACATCCGACATGCCAGTCCACAAAGATGTAACAATTGCTACCTATGCTGATGACACTGCTATAATAGCTTCAGATCATTCTGCAGTTGCAGCTTCGCAGCTAGTTCAAAATGAGCTTAACGCTCTACAGCAGTGGCTCAAAAAAAGGAAAATCACTATTAATACCGATAAATCCGTTCATATTTCATTCACGCTAAGAAAAGGAGATTGTCCTCCCGTCTATATTAATAATGAACAAATACAAAAATCAGATAGTGTGAAATATCTAGGAATGCATCTTGATAAAAGACTTACCTGGCAAAATCATATAAAGGCAAAAATAAAACACTTAAATATAAAAACAAAGAAAATGTTTTGGTTATTGGGTTCCAAGTCAACACTTAATCTTGAGAATAAGATTAGAATTTATAAGGCCATATTGAAGCCCGTGTGGACATATGGTATTCAGCTATGGGGCACCACAAGTAACTCAAATATAGAAATACTTCAACGTTACCAGTCGAAAACCTTAAGACTCAGCTAATGCTCCGTGGTTTGTCACTAATAAAAATATTCATAATGATCTTAAAATCCCATTTATTAAGGACGAAATAAATAAATTTAGTACAAGATACTTGAACAGGCTGAGTAACCATCCTAATTCGCTCGCTATTTCTTTACTAGATGAATCAGAGGAAGTAAAACGATTAAAAAGATTCCACGTACTTGATCTATCCTATAGAAAATAACGTATAATTTCCTTATAAATTTTAAAGTGTTGTATGTATATAGAAATGTAAATATGAATATATGTATTTATAAGTAATGTTGTTAGGATATAGCCTAATAACGCATGTAAAGTTTAATTTTCATGGTTCTAATTTTAATAAAATAATTTACTTAATGTTTTTTTTTAACAGATTGTAAATAAAGTAATTGAAAAAAAAAATATATTAAAAAGTGATTTTTCTCTAAGGTATCATTTTCGACTTAGGCTGTTATTGCTTGTGACCACGGTTTTATTACTTAACCTTCAAGTATTCGTTTTATTGCATCAAATTAAAACACGGGCAAATTAATTTTAGAAATATAATGCGGCAACACTTTATTTATTACTTTATCAACACGAGTATTTGTACTACTCAACACTTAGCGATGTTAACGTCTATATTTGAAATCACACTTACTCCCTGAGCTCTGGCAGCGCCTTTATATAGCAAAAATTACGTCGTTTGGTAACTTCGCGAAGCTTTTGGGCATGGTTTTTGTTGGTTGTACTTTACTTAGCATGTAGCTATATACGTGTGTTTGTATACATGACAATGCTGACTTGTGTGTTTTGCTTATGGGGACTATGTGTGGTTGTATGTATGAGTGTTCTGTGTGTTTTGTCTATGGTAACTATGAGTGGTTGTATGGATGAGTGTTCTGTGTGCTGTGTGGTTTTGTTTCTTCTATGTATATATGGCTGTGTATACTTGTGAACCTGTTTAGCTTTATTAGCAGCGAATACTTGCATACAAGATCATTAAGAATAACATCTCTTAGCATTTATGTTGCTAGGTTTTTCGTTGTTGTTGTTTACACTTATTATTGGCACAGCCTCGAAGAATCTTGTATATTCTGGAGTATTCCATTTCCGTTAATTTGAATATTATCTATATTGTTTGACAACTAGAGATTAATTGGCAGTGCTGCCAAGTACATATAGCCACATTGTCGTTTTATTTAAATCTATTTCTAATCTCTGTAAATCTGCTGCCCACTTAAGCCTGTTCGACCCGAATAGGCATACAATCACCTCTTCCATAGTGCGCCAATCATTCGAGATGTACTATCTTCATTTTCGACCTTGGGCTGTTATGCTTCTGTAGCCGGTATATAACGTCATTCACTCTCTTAATCACTTTATACGGGCCATCCCAGTGAGTCTGTAATTTTGGGGACAATCCTTTCTTCCGTTGTGGGTTATACAGTAAAACCAATTGTCCTTCCATAAATCCCTCCGTGTTTGCTGCGCGATCATACCTAGCCTTCATCTTGTCACTGACCATCTTGATTTTATTACGCACGAACTCATGCAGTTCGTTTAAGTCCTCCTTCTCTTGGGACGTAATAGCTCCTTCTTCTACAGTTGGCTTAACACCAAATTCCAAATCACCAGGTAGTTTTAATTCCGTCCCGAAAATAATTTTGGCTGGCGTTCTCGATGTTGAGTCGTGTACAGCTGACCTATATGCCATCAAAAATTTGGGAGTGTGCTCGTCCCAATCCCTCTGATGGTTGCCTACTACTTTTGGCAGATACTCTTCTAAGGTGAGATTGAACCTCTCTACCATGCCATCAGACTGTGGATGCAACGGCGTCGTTCTGGTTTTCTTTATCCCATATAACTCGCACATTTCCCTGAATATGGCAGACTGGAAATTCCTTCCTTGGTCGGAATGTAATTCTATTAGGACACCATAGCGACATACCCAGTTGTTGACGAATGCATTTATAACTGTCTTTGCTTTCTGGTTAGTTATAGCATATAACTCTGTCCATTTACTGAGTTGTATTGTTGTAGCTGTCCCCGGCTTCTTCTTACTGGGCCTTTGGCTGCTATGCACTGTGGGCAGTTTGTTTTCCAGTCGGCTACGGCTTGTTGGCATCCAACCCAATAAGAACGCTGCTTCAGTTTCTCAAGTGTTTTTGTTACAATAAGATGACCGCCACTAGGTCCATTATGAAACTCCTGTAAAACTTTACTTATCTTGGAGTATGGCACAACTATTAAATTTGAAGTTGTTTTGCCATCTACACTTTCCCATACGCGGTATAAACACCCTTTTATTACCATGAGGTTGTTCCACTAAGCCCAATAAGATTTGGCGAGTGGGCTTTCAGCCGAAATTTCATTCCGGGGTGGGCGTCTGTCCTCTTCTTTGGCCGCTATAATTTTTCTTAGTATGCTGTCGTCCCTCTGTGCCGCTGACCAGTCTTCATCAGGGCCGATGTGCATTAGCCGAACATCCACAACACCTTCCTTTTGCTCGGTTCTAACACAATGTTTACACTTTAAACAGCAGGGTCTTCTCGAAAGAGCATCCGCATTGTTATACTTTGTGCCCCTTCTATGCTCAATGCTGAAGTCGTAGCTCTGCAGGCGCTCAATCCACCTTGCCAGTTGCCCTTCAAGGTTGTTAAACTGCAATAGCCATCTCAGTGCAGAATGATCGGTCCTTAATGTAAAGTGTTGAACATACAGGTACTTATGGTAATGTTTAATGCATTCCAATACCGCCAGAAGCTCAGGTCGTGTCACACACTAGTTCCTCTCAGGTTTTGAGAGTACACGGCTATAGTACCCTATGACCTTCTTAGTGCCATCAACTACTTGGGATAGCATACCCCCTATCAGTATCCAGCACAAATTCTTCTCCAGCTATGGGATACGCTAGCACTGGTGACGTACATAATAATCCTTTGAGTTTCTGGAATGCATTTTCCTGTGGCTCGCCTCAATGGTATGGTCTCCACTTCTTTGTCAGCTCATGCAGGCTTGCAGCTACACTGGCAAAATTCGGCAAAAACGTCTGTAGTATGTACAAACACCCAAAAAGCTGCGCGATTCATGAAGATTTTTAGGTTGATGCCAGTCCCTTACTGCTTTTATTTTATCTTCATCTGTTGAGATTCCGTCTGCTGTAACACGATGCCCCAAATACTTTACTTCTTTCTGGAACAATGTACATTTCTTCAAGCTTAGTTTCAATCCAGCTGATGATATCCGTTGAAGAACTTCTGCCATGTTTTTGAGGTGTTCATCAAAAGTTTTTGCCATCACGATTATGTCATCAAGATATACCAAGCATGTCTTCCAGTGAAGTCCTATCAGTACCTTCTCCATTAGGCGTTCAAATGTGGCCGGAGCATTGCAGATACCAAATGGCATGACTTTGAACTGCCATAATCCGTTACCGGCACTGAAGGCAGTTTTCTCCTTGTCTTTCTCTGCAATCTCCACTTGCCAATATCCGCTTCGCAAGTCCAGCGTAGAGAACCATTTGGTACCAGCTAGCGTGTCCAAAGTGTCATCGATTCTGGGGAGCGGATAACTGTCCTTCTTGGTTATGTCATTGAGCTTCCTGTAGTCTACGCAGAATCTAGTACTGCCATATTTCTTTTTAACTAAGACTACAGGCGAACTCCAAGGACCAGGATTTCACTTACAAGCCCTTTTACTTTATCTCGCTTTGCTAGGGGTACGCATATGGGTGGCTGTTTAATCGGCCTAGCTTCGCCTGTGTTAATTTTATGTTTAACCAATGCAGTTCTACCCTGGCTTTGGCTTCCCTTGGCGAAGATACTAGCATGCCTTTTTAGTAACTCTTTGGCTTTATTTCTATCTGTCGCTGATAGACCTGCTACCCATTTCCCTACGTATTCCTCAAATTGTTCACGTTTTTTTGCGGACAAATCAGTAGGCTCTATCTTCTTCTCGAAGTTTATTATTGCCTTTGCTGGAGTACACTGGCCAACATCGGAATTTTCTTTGATGATTTTTTCATGGTCTGACAAGCTAAGCACTCTTATAGGGACTATTCCTCCTTTACTAGTTTTTACAAGAGCTTTCGCTCTCTCTTTAGATCTGCCGGTTCTACAACCCACAACCGATTGTCCTCACAATCTCCCATCATCCGTGCACATATGACTGTTTCAGACTGCGGCGGTAACGTCTGACTCTCAACAGCAAATACTCTTGTTACTTGCGGTTTGTTGTCATATCCAACATCAAGGGGTATTTCCACATTACGCCAAATCATCAGCTGTTGTCCCATTATAGATTAATATAAAATATAATATATAGGTTAATCATAAAATCGGCTCCAATAATAACCTCATCGACAATATCGGCAACAATAAACACATGTTTCACGTTGATGTTGGCTATAGTCACCTTCACTTCAATCTTACCATAGACAGTGGCAGGCTCTCCGGTAGCTGTACGTAGCCGTATATTGCTTAACCGCTCGCGTTTCCCCTTTACTATATCGGACCTTGTTATTGACTGCGATGCCCCGGTGTCTATGGTAAGTACGTGCTTTTCCCCGTTGATGTGTCCGGACGCAGTGAGGTTGCTATTATTCTGCTGCATCACTGATATGGAGATTGTGGGGCCCTCGTTTGTGAGAGCTAGCTCTTGCCCCTTAGTGCTAGCTCGTTTTAGTTTAACGGGGACTCTTGTGATGTTGTTTGATTCACCGGTTTGCTGTTTCTTGGTGGCGAAACAGATCTACCTCTCTTACTTGATGCTTTGCAGCTGCGCTAAAAATGACCGATCTTTCCGCAGTTAAAGCACTTAGGCTTTTCTTTGGTAGCCCTTTCTGCCAGCAGTTGTCGCATTGCCTCCTTAAAGCTAGCAACTAGGTTGTTATTCTCCTCAGACAAAACCTCCACATTCCGCACTGTACATATTTGTGGCTTGAAAACCATCCTTGCAGTCTCTTGAGCCAGCGCAAATGAAACAGTTTCAGTGAAAGTGGATTTTTGCGTAGCGCACACCGCCAATTCAACATCAGAGTCGTGCATGCCGCTAACGAAAGCCTCAGTTTTGAAGTGGTTTAGGAACGGGTGACTCTCGCCTGGATATCTGAGCTGCACTAAACGCTCGATTTCCATTGCGAAATCTTGTAGAGTTTCGTTAGGCTTCTTCACTCTACATCGCAATTCCATTCTGTATAAATCGCGCTTGTGCTCACCACCATACTTGCGCTGCAATGCTGCCATTATTTCATTATAGTTGTTTCTGCTGCTTACTGGCACAATCTCAAGTGCCTCTGCGGCTGTACTTCAGCATCATGGCCTTTTCTTCAGCATCCCATCCATTTCTGCTAGCAACCGTCTCGAACTGGAATTTGAGATGCCCAATGGTACGCTGCCGTCGAAGCATGGCGCTTTTATCCGCGCAGAAAGCTCCGCAACTGCTCGTACTGGCCCGCCACTACACTCCAGGTTATGCACTTTCTCCTCTAGAGCATGCAATTTCTCTTCGAACTCCTTTGCATGCTGTTCCAGGCCACCGTTTTCTAGATGTTGGACTCTATCCGACAGATCTGAGAATTTATTCTCAATAGAATCCACCCTCCTGTTAATGGCTTCAGAAACCTCTACCAGGGTTTCGTTCGTGGCTTTATTTGACTCCTGTATTTCGGCTACAAACTTTTCCTACATCTGCTGAGAGTTCTGTTTTATTTGAGTTATTTCAGTCATTTTGGCTACAAGCTTGTCACTGCTGATCCTTGATGCCTCCTGCATCTGCTGAGAGTTTTGTTTTATTTCACTTATTTCGGCTACAAGCTTTTCATGCATCTGCTGAGAGTTCTGTTTTATTTCAGTTATTTTGCTACAAGCTTGTCTGCTTATCGTTGATGCCTCCTGCATCTGCTGAGAGTTTTGTTTTATTTGGATCATCATAGTAGCGAACATTGAATTTATGTCCATGCTGCTGGTAGTGGCAGGAGGGCATACCTGCACATCGTCTTTGTCCTCAAAGTCGTATGTCCCGATGTCCAAGCAGCGATTCTTAAACTCATCTATCAGCCTCTTCTGCAGTTCAGCTTTGTTACGTGCAGTTGGCAATTCCAGCTTACTGAGCTCCTTTTTCAGCTGTTCAACTTTTAGCTCATCAAATTTCATGATTATTTATTTTAATTTTTTTTATTATTTCTTTTTATGTCCTTTTTTTTCTTAAGTTGCAATGTCCTTTTAATTATTTTTGCAATCCCACTTCTGACACCAACTGTTACGTTTTTAGACCTTTTCGTAAGAACGGGTTTTTTACTTATCCTTCAAGGATTCGTTTAATTGCATCAAATTAAAACGAAGACAAATTAATTTTAGAAATATAATGCGTCAACACTTTATTTATTACTTTATTAACACGAGTATTTGTAATACTAAACACTTAGCGATGTTAACACGTCTATATTTGAAATCACACTCTCTCACTGAGCTCTGGCAGCGTCTTTATATAGCAAAGTGACGTCGTCTGGTAACTTCGCGGAGCTTCTGGGCATGGTTGTTGTTGGTTGTACTTTACTTAACATGTTTTTATATGCTGACTTGTGTGTTTTGCTTATGGTAACTATGTGTGGTTGTATGTATGAGTGTTCTGTAGTTTTGTTTCTTCTTCTGCTATGTGCATATGGATGTGTATACTTGTGAACCTGTTTAGTTTTATTAGCAGCGAATACTTGCGTTCAAGATCATTACATATATATATATATATATATATATATATATATATATATGTATGTATGTATAAATATATATACATATATATATATATATATATATATATATATATATATATATGTATGTATATGTATATATGTATAAATATAGATATATATATATATATATATATATATATATACATATATATATATATATATATATATATATATATATATATATAATATATATATATATATATATATATATATATATATATAGATATATATATATATATATATATATATATATATATAGATATATATATATATATATATATATATATATAAATATATATGTATATATGTATAAATATATATATATATATATATATATATATATATATATGTATATGTATATAAATATATATATATATATATATATATATATATATATGTATATGTATATAAATATAGATATATACATATATATATATATATATATATATATATATAAATATATATATATATATATATATATATATATAAATATATATATATATATATATATATATATATATATATGTATATATATATATATATATATATATATATATATATATGTATACATGTATATATCTATATTTATATACATATACATATATATATATATATATATATATATATATATATGTAATGATCTTGAACGCAAGTATTCGCTGCTAATAAAACTAAACAGGGTCACAAGTATACACATCCATATGCACATAGCAGAAGAAGAAACAAAACTACAGAACACACAGAACACTCATACATACAGCCACACATAGTTACCATAAGCAAAACACACAAGTCAGCATATAAAAACATGTTAAGTAAAGTACAACCAACAACAACCATGCCCAGAAGCTCCGCGAAGTTACCAGACGACGTCACTTTGCTATATAAAGACACTGCCAGAGCTCAGTGAGAGAGTGTGATTTCAAATATAGACGTGTTAACATCGCTAAGTGTTTAGTATTACAAATACTCGTGTTAATAAAGTAATAAATAAAGTGTTGACGCATTATATTTCTAAAATTAATTTGTCTTCGTTTTAATTTGATGCAATTAAACGAATCCTTGAAGGATAAGTAAAAAACCCGTTCTTACGAAAAGGTCTAAAAACGTAACAGTTGGTGTCAGAAGTGGGATTGCAAAAATAATTAAAAGGACATTGCAACTTAAGAAAAAAAAAGGACATAAAAAGAAATAATAAAAAAAATTAAAATAAATAATCATGAAATTTGATGAGCTAAAAGTTGAACAGCTGAAAAAGGAGCTCAGTAAGCTGGAATTGCCAACTGCACGTAACAAAGCTGAACTGCAGAAGAGGCTGATAGATGAGTTTAAGAATCGCTGCTTGGACATCGGGACATACGACTTTGAGGACAAAGACGATGTGCAGGTATGCCCTCCTGCCACTACCAGCAGCATGGACATAAATTCAATGTTCGCTACTATGATGATCCAAATAAAACAAAACTCTCAGCAGATGCAGGAGGCATCAACGATAAGCAGACAAGCTTGTAGCAAAATAACTGAAATAAAACAGAACTCTCAGCAGATGCATGAAAAGCTTGTAGCCGAAATAAGTGAAATAAAACAAAACTCTCAGCAGATGCAGGAGGCATCAAGGATCAGCAGTGACAAGCTTGTAGCCAAAATGACTGAAATAACTCAAATAAAACAGAACTCTCAGCAGATGTAGGAAAAGTTTGTAGCCGAAATACAGGAGTCAAATAAAGCCACGAACGAAACCCTGGTAGAGGTTTCTGAAGCCATTAACAGGAGGGTGGATTCTATTGAGAATAAATTCTCAGATCTGTCGGATAGAGTCCAACATCTAGAAAACGGTGGCCTGGAACAGCATGCAAAGGAGTTCGAAGAGAAATTGCATGCTCTAGAGGAGAAAGTGCATAACCTGGAGTGTAGTGGCGGGCCAGTACGAGCAGTTGCGGAGCTTTCTGCGCGGATAAAAGCGCCATGCTTCGACGGCAGCGTACCATTGGGCATCTCAAATTCCAGTTCGAGACGGTTGCTAGCAGAAATGGATGGGATGCTGAAGAAAAGGCCATGATGCTGAAGTACAGCCGCAGAGGCACTTGAGATTGTGCCAGTAAGCAGCAGAAACAACTATAATGAAATAATGGCAGCATTGCAGCGCAAGTATGGTGGTGAGCACAAGCGCGATTTATACAGAATGGAATTGCGATGTAGAGTGAAGAAGCCTAACGAAACTCTACAAGATTTCGCAATGGAAATCGAGCGTTTAGTGCAGCTCAGATATCCAGGCGAGAGTCACCCGTTCCTAAACCACCTCAAAACTGAGGCTTTCGTTAGCGGCATTCACGACTCTGATGTTAAATTGGCGGTGTGCGCTACGCAAAAATCCACTTTCACTGAAACTGTTTCATTTGCGCTGGCTCAAGAGACTGCAAGGATGGTTTTCAAGCCACAAATATGTACAGTGCGGAATGTGGAGGTTTTGTCTGAGGAGGATAACAACCTAGTTGCTAGCTTTAAGGAGGCAATGCGACAACTGCTGGCAGAAAGGGCTACCAAAGAAAAGCCTAAGTGCTTTAACTGCGGAAAGATCGGTCATTTTTAGCGCAGCTGCAAAGCATCAAGTAAGAGAGGTAGATCTGTTTCGCCACCAAGAAACAGCAAACCGGTGAATCAAACAACATCACAAGAGTCCCCGTTAAACTAAAACGAGCTAGCACTAAGGGGCAAGAGCTAGCTCTCACAAACGAGGGCCCCACAATCTCCATATCAGTGATGCAGCAGAATAATAGCAACCTCACTGCGTCCGGACACATCAACGGGGAAAAGCACGTACTTACCATAGACACCGGGGCATCGCAGTCAATAACAAGGTCCGATATAGTAAAGGGGAAACGCGAGCGGTTAAGCAATATACGGCTACGTACAGCTACCGGAGAGCCTGCCACTGTCTATGGTAAGATTGAAGTGAAGGTGACTATAGCCAACATCAACGTGAAACATGTGTTTATTGTTGCCGATATTGTCGATGAGGTTATTATTGGAGCCGATTTTATGATTAACCTATATATTATATTTTATATTAATCTATAATGGGACAACAGCTGATGATTTGGCGTAATGTGGAAATACCCCTTGATGTTGGATATGACAACAAACCGCAAGTAACAAGAGTATTTGCTGTTGAGAGTCAGACGTTACCGCCGCAGTCTGAAACAGTCATATGTGCACGGATGATGGGAGATTGTGAGGACAATCGGTTGTGGGTTGTAGAACCGGCAGATCTAAAGAGAGAGCGAAAGCTCTTGTGAAAACTAGTAAAGGAGGAATAGTCCCTATAAGAGTGCTTAGCTTGTCAGACCATGAAAAAATCATCAAAGAAAATTCCGATGTTGGCCAGTGTACTCCAGCAAAGGCAATAATAAACTTCGAGAAGAAGATAGAGCCTACTGATTTGTCCGCAAAAAAACGTGAACAATTTGAGGAATACGTAGGGAAATGGGTAGCAGGTCTATCAGCGACAGATAGAAATAAAGCCAAAGAGTTACTAAAAAGGCATGCTAGTATCTTCGCCAAGGGAAGCCAAAGCCAGGGTAGAACTGCATTGGTTAAACATAAAATTAAGACAGGCGAAGCTAGGCCGATTAAACAGCCACCCATATGCGTACCCCTAGCAAAGCGAGATAAAGTAAAAGGGCTTGTAAGTGAAATCCTGGTCCTTGGAGTTCGCCTGTAGTCTTAGTTAAAAAGAAATATGGCAGTACTAGATTCTGCGTAGACTACAGGAAGCTCAATGACATAACCAAGAAGGACAGTTATCCGCTCCCCAGAATCGATGATACTTTGGACACGCTAGTTGGTACCAAATGGTTCTCTACGCTGGACTTGCGAAGCGGATATTGGCAAGTGGAGATTGCAGAGAAAGACAAGGAGAAAACTGCCTTCAGTGCCGGTAACGGATTATGGCAGTTCAAAGTCATGCCATTTGGTATCTGCAATGCTCCGGCCACATTTGAACGCCTAATGGAGAAGGTACTGATAGGACTTCACTGGAAGACATGCTTGGTATATCTTGATGACATAATCGTGATGGCAAAAACTTTTGATGAACACCTCAAAAACATGGCAGAAGTTCTTCAACGGATATCATCAGCTGGATTGAAACTAAGCTTGAAGAAATGTACATTGTTCCAGAAAGAAGTAAAGTATTTGGGGCATCGTGTCACAGCAGACGGAATCTCAACAGATGAAGATAAAATAAAAGCAGTAAGGGACTGGCATCAACCTAAAAATCTTCATGAATCGCGCAGCTTTTTGGGTGTTTGTACATACTACAGACGTTTTTGCCGAATTTTGCCAGTGTAGCTGCAAGCCTGCATGAGCTGACAGAGAAGTCGAGACCATACCATTGGGGCGAGCCACAGGAAAATGCATTCCAGAAACTCAAAGGATTATTATGTACGTCACCAGTGCTAGCGTATCCCATAGCTGGAGAAGAACTTGTGCTGGATAATACTGATAGGGGGTATGCTATCCCAAGTAGTTGATGGCACTAAGAAGGTCATAGGGTACTATAGCCGTGTACTCTCAAAACCTGAGAGGAACTAGTGTGTGACACGACCTGAGCTTCTAGCGGTATTGGAATGCATTAAACATTACCATAAGTACCTGTATGTTCAACACTTTACATTAAGGACCGATCATTCTGCACTGAGATGGCTATTGCAGTTTAACAACCTTGAAGGGCAACTGGCAAGGTGGATTGAGCGCCTGCAGAGCTACGACTTCAGCATTGAGCATAGAAGGGGCACAAAGTATAACAATGCGGATGCTCTTTCGAGAAGACCCTGCTGTTTAAAGTGTAAACATTGTGTTAGAACCGAGCAAAAGGAAGGTGTTGTGGATGTTCGGCTAATGCACATCGGCCCTGATGAAGACTGGTCAGCGGCACAGAGGGACGACAGCATACTAAGAAAAATTATAGCGGCCAAAGAAGAGGACAGACGCCCACCCCGGAATGAAATTTCGGCTGAAAGCCCACTCGCCAAATCTTATTGGGCTTAGTGGAACAACCTCATGGTAATAAAAGGGTGTTTATACCGCGTATGGGAAAGTGTAGATGGCAAAACAACTTCAAATTTAATAGTTGTGCCATACTCCAAGATAAGTAAAGTTTTACAGGAGTTTCATAATGGACCTAGTGGCGGTCATCTTATTGTAACAAAAACACTTGAGAAACTGAAGCAGCGTTCTTATTGGGTTGGATGCCAACAAGCCGTAGCCGACTGGAAAACAAACTGCCCACAGTGCATAGCAGCCAAAGGCCCAGTAAGAAGAAGCCGGGGACAGCTACAACAATACAACTCAGGAGCACCATTCGAGCGGATCGCAATGGATGTAGCAGGTCCCTTCCCCGTCACTGAAGACAGAAATCGTTATGTACTTGTGGTAATGGACTATCTCAGTAAATGGACAGAGTTATATGCTATAACTAACCAGAAAGCAAAGACAGTTATAAATGCATTCGTCAACAACTGGGTATGTCGCTATGGTGTCCTAATAGAATTACATTCCGACCAAGGAAGGAATTTCCAGTCTGCCATATTCAGGGAAATGTGCGAGTTATATGGGATAAAGAAAACCAGAACGACGCCGTTGCATCCACAGTCTGATGGCATGGTAGAGAGGTTCAATCTCACCTTAGAAGAGTATCTGCCAAAAGTAGTAGGCAACCATCAGAGGGATTGGGACGAGCACACTCCCAAATTTTTGATGGCATATAGGTCAGCTGTACACGACTCAACATCGAGAACGCCAGCCAAAATTATTTTCGGGACGGAATTAAAACTACCTGGTGATTTGGAATTTGGTGTTAAGCCAACTGTAGAAGAAGGAGCTATTACGTCCCAAGAGAAGGAGGACTTAAACGAACTGCATGAGTTCGTGCGTAATAAAATCAAGATGGTCAGTGACAAGATGAAGGCTAGGTATGATCGCGCAGCAAACACGGAGGGATTTATGGAAGGACAATTGGTTTTACTGTATAACCCACAACGGAAGAAAGGATTGTCCCCAAAATTACAGACTCACTGGGATGGCCCGTATAAAGTGATTAAGAGAGTGAATGACGTTATATACCGGCTACAGAAGCATAACAGCCCAAGGTCGAAAATGAAGATAGTACATCTCGAATGATTGGCGCACTATGGAAGAGGTGATTGTATGCCTATTCGGGTCGAACAGGCTTAAGTGGGCAGCAGATTTACAGAGATTAGAAATAGATTTAAATAAAACGACAATGTGGCTATATGTACTTGGCAGCACTGCCAATTAATCTCTAGTTGTCAAACAATATAGATAATATTCAAATTAATGGAAATGGAATACTCCAGAATATACAAGATTCTTCGAGGCTGTGCCAATAATAAGTGTAAACAACAACAACGAAAAACCTAGCAACATAAATGCTAAGAGATGTTATTCTTAATGATCTTGTATGCAAGTATTCGCTGCTAATAAAGCTAAACAGGTTCACAAGTATACACAGCCATATATACATAGAAGAAACAAAACCACACAGCACACAGAACACTCATCCATACAACCACTCATAGTTACCATAGACAAAACACACAGAACACTCATACATACAACCACACATAGTCCCCATAAGCAAAACACACAAGTCAGCATTGTCATGTATACAAACACACGTATATAGCTACATGCTAAGTAAAGTACAACCAACAAAAACCATGCCCAAAAGCTTCGCGAAGTTACCAAACGACGTAATTTTTGCTATATAAAGGCGCTGCCAGAGCTCAGGGAGTAAGTGTGATTTCAAATATAGACGTTAACATCGCTAAGTGTTGAGTAGTACAAATACTCGTGTTGATAAAGTAATAAATAAAGTGTTGCCGCATTATATTTCTAAAATTAATTTGCCCGTGTTTTAATTTGATGCAATAAAACGAATACTTGAAGGTTAAGTAATAAAACCGTGGTCACAAGCAATAACAGCCTAAGTCGAAAATGATACCTTAGAGAAAAATCACTTTTTAATATATTTTTTTTTTCAATTACTTTATTTACAATCTGTTAAAAAAAAAACATTAAGTAAATTATTTTATTAAAATTAGAACCATGAAAATTAAACTTTACATGCGTTATTAGGCTATATCCTAACAACATTACTTATAAATACATATATTCATATTTACATTTCTATATACATACAATACTTTAAAATTTATAAGGAAATTATACGTTATTTTCTATAGGATAGATCAAGTACGTGGAATCTTTTTAATCGTTTTACTTCCTCTGATTCATCTAGTAAAGAAATAGCGAGCGAATTAGGATGGTTACTCAGCCTGTTCAAGTATCTTGTACTAAATTTATTTATTTCGTCCTTAATAAATGGGATTTTAAGATCATTATGAATATTTTCATTAGTGACAAACCACGGAGCATTAGCTGAGTCTTAAGGTTTTCGACTGGTAACGTTGAAGTATTTCTATATTTGAGTTACTTGTGGTGCCCCATAGCTGAATATCATATGTCCACACGGGCTTCAATATGGCCTTATAAATTCTAATCTTATTCTCAAGATTAAGTGTTGACTTGGAACCCAATAACCAAAACATTTTCTTTGTTTTTATATTTAAGTGTTTTTGCCTTTATATGATTTTGCCAGGTAAGTCTTTTATCAAGATGCATTCCTAGATATTTCACACTATCTGATTTTTGTATTTGTTCATTATTAATATAGACGGGAGGACAATCTCCTTTTCTTAGCGTGAATGAAATATGAACGGATTTATCGGTATTAATAGTGATTTCCCTTTTTTTGAGCGTTAAGCTCATTTTGAACTAGCTGCGAAGCTGCAACTGCAGAATGATCTGAAGCTATTATAGCAGTGTCATCAGCATAGGTAGCAATTGTTACATCTTTGTGGACTGGCATGTCGGATGTGTATATTGTGTAAAGTGTAGGACCAAGTTTCGTCATTTACCTTTACGTAGAATGTTCGATTTTTTTAGATACGAACTTAGAAATAAATACATTGGAGCTGGTAAGATAGTTTTTAGTTTGAACATCAGACCTTGATGCCAGACTCTGTCAAATGCTTGTTTAACATCTAAAAACACTGCTGAGCTATATAGTTTCCTTTCTAAACCGTCAGAAACTATCTCAATAACACGGTGGCATTGCTCCGGAGTACCGTGCTTGTGTCGAAATCCAAATTGATGATCCGGTATAACGCTTTGTTTTTCCAAGATAGGCAATAGACGATGTGAAATTATTCTCTCGAAAATTTTTGAAAATAAGGGAAGCAGACTTATTGGTCTGTATGAGGAAACTTCATTTTCCTGTTTGTTAGGTTTTAGGATCATGATGATTTCTGCACATTTCCATTGTGTTGGATAGTGCGATAATCTAAAAATAGCATTGTAAATCAGAGGTAAGAATAATATGGCTTTGTTTGGCAGATTTTTGCAACTATTCTGTCTATCTTGTCATAACCTGGGGATTTATTATTGTTTAGTTTAGATATTTCCATTCTAATTTCTGCTGGAGAGCATGGTTTAATTGGAAGATCCATTTGACACGGTGAATCTAAAAATTCTAGAACGGCATTTTCATCTGAATCGTCCGTATTTGGAAAGGATTGAAATGTTTTTTCCAAATGTTGGAGAATACATGAGCTTTACTCTTTTCTGATCTGCATTAAGTGCCATCCTCATTTTTAATAGGAACATTTCTCTTGACCGGTCCCTTTAAGCACTTTGTAACCTTCCATAAGCTTTTGTCGTTATCATTTGCTGTGTTAATTTGATTTAAATGGTGTGCGATTTCATCATTTTTGATATTGTTTAACCTTTTTTTTAAATCATTTGATGCACGATTAAAGTTAGTTTTATCAATGGGGTTTCTGGTAAAATGCCAAATTCTTCTCAGTCTCCTTTTGTTTAAAATTGCTTGCCTTATTTCCGCTGATATTTTAACTTGACTTCCGTTGCTTTCTATGGTTTGTGGAGTAGATAATAACGATGCCTCATGAATAAGAGCCGTAAGTTTTTCCACGGATTGGTCAATGTCAAAATTTGTTGTAATTGATGTGTTGAGGTTTAGATTATTATCTATCCAATATTTAAAAGATTCAATATCAGTTTTCTTTGAGATGAGTTTTGAGTTTATACTCTTCGTTTGAAAACAAGCATTATAATTCAAAATGATTGGCGAGTGGTCTGAGCTTAAGTCAAAACTCTCTTTGATATCAAGGAGATGTCTTGATACACCAGAAAAAACGAAAAAATCAAGCAAATCTGCAATTTTAGCACTATCGCTTGGCCAGTATGTAGGACATCCAATTGAAATAGTTTTATAATTATTTGCAATTATACAATTATATAGCTCTCTTCCTTTTGGGTTAACAAGTCCTGACCCCCACCAGGGATGTTTTGCGTTGAAGTCGCCACCAACAATAAACCTGTTGCCGAGATTTTTAAAGAGTTCATTGTAATCTTCAAATTTTACATTATGCCTTGATGGAAAATATACAGAATATACTGAAATCTCAGTGTTATCACAACATAATTGTATTCCACTTGCTTATATAAATGGTTTGATTACGGGATTCAAGAGCTTGTATTTTAAAGATGATTTAACGAGGACAGCGGATCCGGCATGTGCTCTGTTATCTGGGTGGTTAGCTTCAATCAAGTCGAAATTAGGAATTTTAAAATAGGTTTTAGAAGTAAAGTGTGTTTCTGAGATCAGAAGAATATCTATAAAATTAATTTTAAGAAATGTCTGTATTTCTTTTGTATGATTGGAAGCACCATTGGCATTTCATGTTGCTATTCTTATGTTTATTTGCATAGACATTAAATTCATTAATTTGTCTAACATGGCTTCCAATCTTGACAATATATGAGACTCGCTGTTATTTAAACCATTTTTAGCAGCCTGGGAGTATGAAACATTTGGTGTGTTTTTACTAGTATTAGGATTACTATTTTGTGTGCCTAAATTAGGAAAATCATTTTGATTTGTTTGAAAGTTTTGAGATCTTGACTGATTTCTTGGAAATGAAGCTCGTTTTTTGTGTATAAGTTCTTGATATATTTTGCATCCTTTATAACTCGCGGTATGATTTTGAAGACAGTGAACACATTTTGGAGGGTTATTAATGTCCTTGGCGCAACTAGCTGTAGGGTGACCACATCCACATTTACACGTTGCCAAACTGCTGGCAACGGAAGCACTGAACTAAGTCATCTCTCTTTTTGGGCGGTTCAATAGTAACAATGGCATTATTAATGTGTGGCATGCTATATATCTCCTTATTATTAGGATTTGGATCAACATCTACGAAGAACATTGGAAGTGGTAGTTTAGTTACACTACTTTTTACGTTTATAACATCTCTCACTTGGTGTCCTAACAGAAGCAATTCAGCTTTAATATCTTCAGTAGGTGTTGAGTGATGTATTCCTTTCATAACGACTCTATAAGCTCTTTCCTGTTTTAACTGAAGGTGTGAAACGAAATATTTTTGGATTCAAGGTACTTAATCACTTTTCTATAAGAGTCAATAGTTTTTATCATTAACCTAACTTGACTATCTCTCATTGACTTATAACGAAAATCACTAGCAGAAATTATTTTAGCAATAGTTTTAACCATTATACTTATGTTATCCACATTTGGAATAAATATTGGCGGTGGTTTTAGAGTTTTTTCTTCTTCATCTTTGTTAGTGTCGTTGTCGTCATCTACATTTAACAATTGAAACCTGTTTGCACTAGATGTGCTTGGTTCTTGCGTAAAATTTATTTTTTTATGCACATACGTATTTGGGGAGCCAGAAGACCGCCGTTTATTGTTTGTGCTTTCAGGTACCTGCTGCCAAATACCATCATTTTCGTCACTATCATTTTCACTTAACGTAAGCATATTGTTTATGTTTTATGTAAAAAGGTTCACAGATTTGTTTTTGGTTTTATTTAGGGGATCAACCAAATCCACTATTGGAATGTTAATCCCTTTGTTTTTAATTGTTTGTTATTGATAATTTTAATGTAAATAATTAAAAAAAAAACTGCTTTATAAGGAACACAGTACGTCTACTCAAAACCGCGGTTTAATCAAGACTATCTTTTTAATATGAGAAGTGTTTCTGAAAATATTAAGAATGTGCATTAGAAAAAATTTATTGCAAAATTACGGATACTTGCACAGACAATCCTAAGACAAAAAACGGCAATGAAATTCTCATTTGCTTACGAGATATTTAATAAAAAGATAAATAAATGGTTATTGCGAATGGAAAATATGAAATTGTAAAGAATATGTCTACTTAAGATTTTATTGTAAAGTAATGTTTCATTTGTTGCCAGTCTTATATTAAGTACAGCCATTATTGTACATTGAAATTTTCTTTATCTTACATTTAGCTCATTTTGAAATATTAATTATAAAAAAAAGAAATGTTTTTAACAAAAAAACCAAAATTTTATTTTCAAAAAACTTGAGATAATATTACAGTATTAAAAATGTTAAAAAGTTAGCTATTTAAAATATTTATCTAAGGACTAGTTTTTTGGATGTTAGTTAAACTCTGTTTAGTTCATCCACAAACTAACTTTTTAAATAACATAAAATTTGATAATCGAAATAATAAAAAACATATATTTTTTCTGTTACAAATTTTAGTCTGAATTGAAATTTGAAATAAAATGGCACTCCAAAGCCCCTGTTCCAGTTGAAAACTGCGATAATCTACGTTTAAGGTTGATACACATCTAGAAAACTGAACCTAAGTTATTCTGTTTCTGACTCATCTTCGACTAAATCTGGATGTATTTCTGTAGATTCCTCCTGTGTTGATAAACTTTTATAAAATGGATGAAATAGTGGATTTACAAATGGAAGTAAATCCAGAAGATCCGATTTCTTTTTTGAGCTGATTTTTACATCTTCGTTGAGCATAGATATGTCTTCTTTGTTTATTGAGTTTACGCCACGTTTTACCAAATTTAATACTTTAAAAGGAGCATCCTTATCCAATGTGATTTTATATTCAATTTTACCAAAATTAGTCTTCTTATATCTTAGCCATCTAATATTCTTTATGTGTGGTTCTCCGCATTAACTTTGTTGTTAATAAAAGGGAAAAATTTTTAAAATCTTCTGCACTCATTTCAACGACGATAAAAGTATGTTTGGAACCTACAGCTCTAACAAAATTATACCGGTCGTGTGGATGGTGTATTTGTATATCAGTTCGTTTCTTTTTCCTTTCAGAGTGATCTACATCGCATTCCATATGCGTATGTCCAGGTTCTAAGAATTTATGATCAATTTTCTCTAAATCCTGATTGATTTGTAGAGTCAATATGAACATTGCGCATACGAATGAGTTCTTATTTTGTCCCATACAGGAATCGCTGTAAAAAATTGAGTGATTGATTTGTTTAAGATTAATTGTATGCTTGAACAAGCACGATGCAATTTGGTTGTCACCACGAGCAGATAATGCTTCATGCCACATAAAGCAATGGTGGGGTACCAGTTGTGCAGTCGTGAACGGTGAATTTATATGTCCAAAGCAATCTTTTGTAAAAACTAATTGAGTTTCTTAAGAAAGGCGTAAGCAAACACTGTTGCAAATCAAAAGTATAGACTTTGACTGTAGAATTATTGGCAGCTAAATCTTTATCATTCCTTTTCGACTCATAAGCTAAGTCTGCTATACATTGATGAGTTGTTAATTCATTTTCTAAATTGTGTAATAGGTTAGTATCGGCTTCCTCTTTGGCAATACCAATTTTGGCTTTGAGTTGATCGCATTTAGAACAAGTGTCCAGGCTAGGTTTCTTAAATTTTATGTTCATACCTGTTAAACATTATTAGGGTATGATGAAATAATTTTAAGAGATGTCAAAAGAGATGCTCACCTTTGAAAACACTAGTGTATGATGAGATGCTTATTGCTTCGGATTTATATTTATCGCAATATAACTTATACATTTGAGATAGGCCTAAATCAGCATGAAAGTATTTGCAACTTGTATGTGTCCTAGTATAATGACTACCATAATTTGGAAAGCTGTTTATGTGGTCCTTTACAAGCTGAATTTTATCATCCGTCAGTTTATTTTTTCCTCCAACTGATCCACGCTGGTCACGAAATTCATTTTGAGGAAAATCTAGTTTCTTCTTCAAAACACTTTTGACAAAACTTGCACTCTCATCAAAGCACTGCAGAAAACATTTTTGGCATACCAGTACTCTTTGGCCTTTATATTCCACATTATAAGCAGCTT
>OY776276.1:39434816-39482316 GCA_963675445.1 Linnaemya vulpina
ACTACCATTTCTATAATCTTTTCTAATGTCTTCATGGTGTTAATTGGCCTGAACTCTTCACAGCTTGTTGTATTATTAATTTTTTCAATTGGAAATACCATTGACTCTTTCCAGTTGTTGGGAAATACGCCTGTTTGTAATGATTTATTTACTATGCTTAATACTATATCGCTAGTTATATTCCAATTGTCTAGTATTAACTTGCTTGATATTTTTTTATAGTCAGGTTTTTTCTTTATGTTGTTAACAATATATTTAAGTTCTTCTAGATTTATTGTACGAAACTTAAATTTATAGTTTATCGCAGGTATTCTGTTTACATATTGCACGTCATCTATGGAGCATCTTATGTCTTCAATACTGTCTATGAAATACTTATTGAAATTTTCAGCTATTTGTAACTTATCTTCGTATTCTCTATTTTTAAATCTCAGAGTTTTAATCACAGTTTTAGATTTTTTTAAGACTAGTTGTTTGAGTTTTTCCACATTTCTCTTTGGTGTTTAGCATTATTTATGTTATTTTGAATGTATATACTTCTTTCTTTCTCAATCTTTGATTTATAGATATTTGTTATTATTTTATATTCATTCCATGCGTCTCTCAAATTCGCAGATATTGCAGCTTGGTATTTACAAATTTTCTGTCTTTTTAAGATTCTGAGTTCGTTATTAAACCATATATTGTTGCATCTTTCATTTATTTTTTTTTGTTATAGTAGAGTTTCTAATTGTGGTTTCTATTGATTGTTCAAATAAGTTTACACTATTGTTTAAATCATTAGTTCTTTGGTTTACATTATTGATTCCATTATTTTCTAATATTGCACTTAGTTCATTGCTAAATCTGTTTTTATTGTATTTAAAGATGCTTACTTCTCTAGAGTTATTAAATTTGTTAATGTGCTCACATTCTATCAGAATGTCAATACAAGTATGGTCAGATATTTGATTATTTGAATTGTTTTTGGCCGAGATTTTTGGATTATTTGTTATTATGTAGTCAATTAGTGTTTTTGAATTGTCAGTTATTCTTGTATAGTCTTGCGTAAGTCCATTATCGTGAATAATTGTCTCTAATTTGCTAGAATAAAAATGCTTCTTCCAATCTATATTAAAGTCTCCAGCTACTATTATATCGCAGTTAGTTTTACTTATCTCATCTATAATATTATGAAATATATCACAGAATTCTGATTTGGATGTGCTAGGCGATCTATATAATATAACTAAAATAAATATTTGCTCCAGCTTTGCGTTATATATGCTAACAAAATAGTTTGAATCCTTTATAGTATCTTTAATTTTGATTACTTTCCAATGCTTTTTAACATAAGCAATTATTCCGCCAGTTCTGGTTGAGTTGGACAAAGTATACTTGATGTGTTTCACTCAGTATGATGAACTCAGGTTGTTCCTGTGTTGCTATTATTTCCAATTGACTTAAGTTATTGATGAATATTTGTGTAAATTCCTTTTACATGCTGTAGTTGTTATGTTGTTAAACCCATTCGCCGTTTTTTTAGACCCAATTTATTTTGATAGACTGGGCACTCCCTGCTGTTTGTTGCGTGATTTTCATCTAGATTTAAATTTAGCCTTTGATTTTCCTTTTTGCAATTTATATATATATATATATATATATATATATATATATAAGTTAGCACAAACATTTATCAAGAATAAATTAAAATAAAATAAAATAAATCAAAATAAAATAAAAGCTAACATAAACAATTTATTAAAATTAAAAGTTAAATAAATCAAAATGAAATTTGAGTAAACAAAAATACAAAATTGCTATATTCACCAAGTTGCTGCAATCGATTTTAAAGAAATTGTTCACAAGTTCATTACACCTGAAAATAATGCAGCCTAAGCAATGTCTGCAATTTTTTGCATTGTCTTTGTCAAAAACATTTCTTGAGAATCGATAGCAACAACTATTAAAAGCCAATTATCACGCCACTTTTAGAATTAAGCTAGTTAAGCATAAAATAAAATATAAATTAAAAATATGTAAAATTAAGTTTAAGTTTAAATCTGATTTTAATAAAGAACGGTCGTGGATACCGGAAAACAAAAAAAATTGTTGTTTTTAGTTTTTTAACTAAGAGAAATAATAACTGGCGCCCGAGTCAATCGATAACGGGTTTCCTTTTTAAATAAATGTAAAAAAAAAGGATAAGAAAATAATATCTTCCGCGCAATAAGTCCTCAAGTAGCACGGCGCGAAGTAAGATTTCCTTTTTAAAATAAATTTAAAAGAACAATAAAAAATACTACTAAGTCCTCAAGTAGCACGCCGCGTAGTAATTTTTAAACCCGACAAATTTATGTCCTTCGGAACCAGGAGCCCTTAAGAAGTGCAGTTTCTTAGGCAAAGCAAAAAAAAAACCCCGGAGCTTAATAAAGAAAAAAAGTTTTTTTAAATCCTGTGTGAAAAAAAGAATATCCTGTGTGATTAAAAATTAAATAAACTCTAAATAAAAAGTGTCTTAAGAACCTGAAAAAAGAAAAAAAAAAAAAAATTTTAAATTATATGCTAAAAAACTTTGTAAAAATAGAAACAAAATCCAGTTTTAAATACGCAGACACATATAATAAACTGTTTAACTTTGTGAAAATATACAGACAAGAAAGAAAAATACATAAACTGTTCAGCTTTGTGAAAATAAAAACAAAAAAAAACTAGTTTTAAAATACATCTGGAACTCTGTGATAGAAGACGGTCCCCTAGTAGCAGAGGCAAACGGGAAGCATAACGTGCTAACCAATTATCCACCCCATCAAGGAAAGAAGAATCCATCATCCCATCAACAGCAAAAAAACTTCCAGGAAAAAAAGGTATTTTAATTTAGATTAAGGAAAATAAATACATGCAATTTAAATTAATTTTGAGAAACAAATTAAGAAAAATCCATTTACTGTGAATAAATTTGATACAAAATAATAAATAAAAAATATTAATCATTAAACATTAAAAGTTAGAAGAAAAAAGGGTCTTAATTGAAAAAGAATTTTAAATTATGTCAAATCCTGAAAATTTAGTACGACCCGCTGTCCTTCCTCAAGGCAGTAATCGTGTCCCTAATGCACAAATTAGCTTGGACGAACTTAATACATTAATATCAAATATAGCGAGAGAAGTTTTTACACAACAAGGACCACAGATAATTCAGGCAGCACTTAACCCTAATGCAGGACCCAATATAGTTAGGGATCAAGTCATAGATGAGAGATACAGGGAGAATTTAGGAGATCTCGATAAAATTCTTGATATCGTTAAAAGCCTTCGCGAATTTTCGGGAAGCCAAGGCGAATTTAACTCATGGAAAAAAAGTGTAGAACGTGTGCTACAAATTTACGATGGCATGAAAGGCACACCCAGGTATTACGGTATATTGAACACTATTAGGAACAAAATTATTGGAGAAGCTGATATAGCTCTCGAATCATATAATACTCCCCTCGACTGGACAGCTATATCAAGATGCCTTTCACTTCATTACGCTGATAAAAGAGACCTAGCGACTCTCGAATATCAGATGACCTCACTTATTCAGGGTCGATCCTCAGTTCAAGACTTTTACCAACGAGTCTATAAAAATTTATCTTTAATATTGAATAAATTAGGAGGCTTAAATGCGTCAAATGAATCGGTATGCTTACTCACGCAGACTTATAGAGATAAAGCCCTCGATACGAGGACTAAATGGTGATCTTCCGAAGCTCCTTGGTATGAGAGAGCCGGTCGATCTTCCGCAAGCTCTGCACTTATGTTTAAAGCTTGAGAATCAAACATATCGAGCAAATTACGCTCATAATAGTAATCCTGGTAGAAGCGGATTTAACTCCCAAATCCAATCACCACGTAATTCACAACAATTTTCTCGCAATCCACAAATTCCTCCTCGTTCACGTCCAATGACATTCTTTCCTCAACTCGCTTATAACCCACAAGCACCCCGTGAAAATTTTCAGCAAAGGTTTATGCCAGAGAGGCGCTACGATTTCCAGCCACAACTGCCTCCTAGACCCCAAGCTCCTAAACCACAAACTCCACCAGAACCTATGGAGGTAGACGAAAGTCTACGCACTAGGAGAATCGACTACATGAACAGACCAAGGCCAAATTATACTAGAGATAGACCCCCACCATCAATAAACCAACCACAAAGGAAAATTGCACGTAATTTTCACCTAGATACCGAATATCAACAATATGAGGCAAATCTCGAAGAGTCAGATAGACAGGAAGAACAAACTTTAAATGAATACCTAGATTCCACTCAGGAACCACCGATGCTGGACAATCAATATTTGGAATTTAATGACATCCATTTTTTAGAATGACAAGCTCTTCGTTGCCTTACATAGAATTCACAACGAAGAGCGGCGAAAACCTTAAAGTTCTGATCGATACTGGGTCAACAAAAAATTATATTCAACCACAATTCGTTAAACATCCTTTATTAAATAAAAATATCTTTTTCGCAAAATCAGTAGCAGGTGATGCAGAAATTAAAGAACACACTTTCGCTAACTTATTCAACTCAAAAGAAAAAATAAAATTTTACATACTGCCGTCATTAAAATCATTCAATGGAATTTTAGGAAATGAAACGCTTCAACAGCTTAATGCTGTTATTCATATAAGTGAGAATTTCATGCAAATAAGAAATGGTTTAAAGATAAAGATAAAACAACTTCCATCTCATGCGCCTTTGAACTCAATAGAAATAAAAGATGATCATTTAACTCAGTCACAAAAGGAAAAACTAAGTATGATAGTAGCAAAGCATGCAAAACTATTTGCCGATCCAGACGAAAAGCTCACTTTTACAACAAAAGTGGTAGGAGAAATTCGTACAAAATCTGACTGCCCTATTTATACTAGATTTTATCCATACCCTGTTGCATTAAAATCCGAAATAGAAAAACAGGTAGATAAACTATTACAGGATGGTATTATTAAACCTTCGCGTTCCCCATATAACTCCCCTGTATGGATCGTTAGCAAAAAACCCGACTCGGCGGGCAATAAACAATACAGAATGGTAATTGATTATCGAAAACTTAATTCAGCAACCATTTCGGACCGATATCCAATACCAGAAATAAATGTGGTCACATCGCAGCTACTCGAAAACAATTTTTTCTCAGTAATCGACCTTAAGAGCGGATTCCATCAGATTCCCTTGAAACCAGCTGATTACGAAAAAACTGCGTTTTCTATTTGTAACGGGAAATACGAGTTCACAAGGTTACCTTTCGGACTTAAGAATGCTCCGTCGATATTTCAAAGAGCCCTTGATGACATCCTTCGTGAGCATATTGGAAGGAAATGTTACGTCTATATTGACATCATTATATTTAGCAAAACAGAAGACCAACACATAAATGATATTAAAAAAATTCTTAAAACTTTAGAAGAAGCCAACCTAAAGGTGCAATTAGATAAATGCAAGTTCCTTCATAAAGAAGTTGAATTTTTAGGGTATATCATTTCCGCAGAAGGAATTAAGACAAATCCAACCAAAGTGGAAGCAATAGCTAACTTCCCGGAACCAA
Organism: Linnaemya vulpina; assembly: GCA_963675445.1. Taxonomy (NCBI): domain Eukaryota; kingdom Metazoa; phylum Arthropoda; class Insecta; order Diptera; family Tachinidae; genus Linnaemya; species Linnaemya vulpina. The sequence continues at coordinate 39,440,390 of OY776276.1, forward strand.
AAACACTAAAAGAACTCAGATCGTTTCTAGGCTTATCCGGCTACTATAGAAGATTTGTGAGGGACTATGCAAAATTAGCCAAACCCCTGACATCACTCCTAAGAGGGGAAGAAGGTAGGATTTCAAAGAAAAAATCTTCTCTTGTGTCAATAAACTTTAATTCGGAAGCTAAGGAAGCATTTAATAAAATAAAAAACTCTTTGGTATCCGAAGACATAATATTAGCATATCCTGATTTTTCTAAAGATATGGAACTCACAACAGATGCGTCAAAATTTGCGTTATGTGCAGTCCTATCTCAGAACAATAAACCAATTTCCTTCATTTCGCGAACGTTAAATAAAGCAGAGGAACACTACGCTGCTAATGAGAAAGAGTTCCTTGCTATAATATGGGCGCTTAATTCATTCCGAAATTACTTGTACGGACCGGCAAAGGTGAAAATATACACCGATCACCAGCCCCTCATATACTCTTTAAGCAACAAGAATAACAACAGCAAAATGAAACGGTGGAAGGCCATCCTCGAAGAGTATAATTATGAGTTGTTATACAAACCAGGTAAAGCAAACATCGTTGCCGACGCCCTTTCAAGAATACCACGAGAAACTGATATCCACACACTATCTATAGCAACAAATAGCGCTGAAAGTTCTTCTCACAATTTAATATGTCATGTTGATGCACCAATTAATGCATTCAAAAACCAAATTTTTCTTAAAAACGCCTCTATGTCTGATTACAAATTCGAGATTGTGTTCCCTAGCTACCACAGACACACAATATCTCAACCTGAATTTAACACAGAAAATTTAGTTCAAATTTTAAAGAAATTCCTTTACCCATCGATTATTAATTGTATAAAAGCACCTGAATCAACTATAGGATTAATACAAGAAATATTTTTGGATCACTTTCGAAACTATAAAATAAGATTCTCCAATAGGGAAGTTAAAGATATCAAAAACGAACAAGAGCAGGAAGAAATTATCCTCAAAGTGCACAAGCGCGCTCACAGAAGTGCAAGGGAAAATAAATTACAAATCCTCGAAGACAGCTACTTTCCTGCAATGTCAAGAAAAATAAAAAAACCTTATAAAAAAATGCGTTGTGTGCAAAGAAAACAAATACGATCGCCATCCAACAAAATCCAAAATTCAAGCCACACCTATTCCACAGTTTCCAGGGCAGATAGTCCATTTGGACATATTTTTAGTTGGGAAAGAGTTAGTACTCACGGCGATTGACAAATTTTCCAAATATACCGTGGCAAAACCAATAAAATCTAAGGCTGCCGAAGATATAAGGCAACCATTAAGAGAAATTCTTTATGCATTTATCCCAGAAACACTCGTAATGGACAACGAGAAGTCCTTTAATTCAGAATCTATAAAATTTATGATTGAGAACGATTTCGGAATAAGAATTTTTAGAACTGCTCCCTACACAAGTTGCTCTAATGGCCAAATTGAACGTTTTCATTCAACCCTGCAAGAAATAATGCGTTGTTTACAAACTGAAAAAATACATCGATCTTTCCAAGAACTTTTAGATAGATCTGTTAACGAATACAACCAATCCATTCACACGGTTACAGGGAAGAAACCTATAGAAGCATTTTTCGGACGACGAGTAAGTACCGATCCCGAATTATTAGCAAGAGATAGGGAAGAGACAATTCAGAAACTAGAAGAGAAACAGGAAAAAGACCTTGATTATCATAACGCAAACAGGGCTCCTCCAAAAGAATACAAAGAAGGAGACGAAATTTTTGTGAAAATTAATAAAAGACTAGGTAACAAACTGTCAGCTAAATACAAAAAAGAAATAGTCGCTCAAAATTTCAATACTTCTATTAAAACCAGGTCAGGAAGAGTAGTTCATAAAAACAATATAAAACAATCTTAAAATTTCTATGATGAAAATTGCAATATAAATAAATTTTATTCTAGAACAATATGAAACTTCTAACTACAATTTTTATTTGGATACTGATGACGAACGCACAACAACTGGATGTGCAAGATTTGACCAATAATAATGGTTATATTCCTATCAAAATAGGAGAACAGAAGACAATCGGTTACTATGATAAAGTCTTACATTTCATAAACCTGACTGCATACGAAGAGACAATGTTGTTAATCTCTGAAAACATAGGAACATTAAATGCCACCACCTTTGAGGACAAACAACTTATTGACACAATAAATAAGAACTTTCTTTTACTCAGCACACGAATAAATAACCTTCACATAACTTCTAAATCTAAAAGAGGACTTTTTAATATTGTAGGAAAAGGTTTGAAAATTATCGCAGGATCCATGGACAGTGAAGACGAACAAGAAATACGAGAAACCATATCTCAAATACAGGACAGTCAACAAAACACCAACAGAACAATTAATAACCTTACTCTTGTAAGCAATCTGATGACCGAATAGATTAATAATATCACTAAACATATAAACACACAACAAGTTCTAATTAGTAATTACATTAACAAATTTAGATACGAAACTCAAAATAGAATTAAAACACTTGAATTAAAACATATACAGAATTAACAATGACATATCGAGGACATAGGGAAAATAATATTTTCATGTAAGTTAGGCGTTACACCAGCCGATATTTTTACACAGAAAGAACTAGATTTAATTACGGACTTTGATAGCTATAGTAACATAAAAATTGTAGTACTTTTCCAAAATAATAATATCATATTGACATTACTTATACCCCAATTTTCTTCTAATATTTTGTCTAGAATAAAATTTGAACCTATTCCAAATATAGAAAATAAATCTATTGTATTAAATCAAACGGAAATTTTTACCGATAATAATAATAACATTTATGATGTAAACATTAAAGACAATTTAGAAAAAAATTTAATTGTAGTAGATAATAAGTGCATATCAAATATTTTAAATTTTAGAGAGGCCCAATGCGACCTCCAAATATCAGAAAAAACTGCAATAACAGAAGTTATTCAGGGAATAATTGTATTTAAAAACTTTGAAGGAATAATAACTCATGACTGCAGTAAATTAAAAATACAACAAAAAGGAACTTTTGTTATCAGATTTGAAAATTGCAATATTAATGTATTAAATAAAACATATTTTAATAATAATCTAAAAATTTATGACAATTGTTCTACCTCACTTAATTACAAAGATTAAAGAAAGTAATAAAACAAACCTTAATATAAAACTTGAAAATTTATATATTAAACAACTGCAGCATGAGGATAACATTAAAATACTAACAGGTAAAAATAAAAATACACATGTAATTAGTTTAAGCACAGATGTGGCAATTGTAATTATTTTTATTATAACATTTGTAATAATTTATAAACATAAACAGAAATGGTACATATTGTCGAAACCACAAGTAAATACGGGTCATATCCCAAATGAAAAAAATGGACCATTTCTGCAAATTTCCAGCCCCCAATTCAATTAACAAAAATCGATTGAGGACAATCGACTTAAGAGGGGAAGAGTTAACACAAACATTTATCAAGAATAAATTAAAATAAAATAAAATAAGTCAAAATAAAATAAAAGCTAACATAAATAATTATTAAAATTAAAAGTTAAATAAATCAAAATGAAATTTGAGTAAACAAAAATACAAAATTGCTATATTCACCAAGTTGCTGCAATCGATTTTAAAGAAATTGTTCACAAGTTCATTACACCTGAAAATAATGCAGCCTAAGCAATGTCTGCAATTTTTGGCATTGTCTTTGTCAAAAAAATTTCTTGAGAATCGATAGCAACAACTATTAAAAGCCAATTATCACGCCACGTTTAGAATTAAGCTAGTTAAGCATAAAATAAAATATAAATTAAAAATATGTAAAATTAAGTTTAAGTTTAAATCTGATTTTAATAAAGAACGGTCGTGGATACCGGAAAACAAAAAAAATTGTTTTTTTTAGTTTTTTAACTAAGAGAAATAATCACCTATATTCTATTTGGCAGCGTCAATGCAACACAATACTGTTTTTAGTCTTTGATGCAAATCTACATTCCCAATGTCAATATTGAAGGTTATCGATTACTGTCAACATGTTTTTTATATTCTCTATGAAAATGTGACGACGATACTGTTCAATATTGACTCTGATTTTGTCGTCAATGTTTTTGGTGTTGTGTTGTGTTGACAAAATTTTTTTGCGTTATTTTGAAAAGAAAAAAGGTGGATAAAAATAAAATTAAAATTACAAATCCCAAACAATTTGAAAAATTGGTGGAGGAGATGGAACAAAATCCTAACTAGCAAGGGAATTTCTTAGAGGCACTGTACCCAATAATTTTAAGCAAATGTGGGAGAATATTTCCAACAATATTAAATGCCCTTGAACCACCGCAAAGATATGGCGATGGATGGCAAAAGGTACAGCAAACAGTTTTTAAGAAAAATATACTCTGCAACAAAACGCAAAAACTCTCAAAAGAGAGTAAACAATCAGTGGTCTGGTTGCACTTTATATTTTATACCAAATTTTCCACAAAAATAGTAAACAAAACAAACAAGCTGTTCCAAGAATTAGATATGTGTGTCTAAATTATCGATAAACAGGCAGCGTCACATTTCAACCCTTATAGAATATCAAATTAGTGTTGACGCGGTGTTGATGTTGAGTAAAAGTGATGTTGACATAATATTGACTACGATGTTGACGCTGCCAAATAGAATATGGGCGAATAACTTATATGTATATATATATATATATATATATATATATATATATATATATACATATATACAATATACATATATATATATATATATATATATATATATATATATACATATATACAATATTCATATATATATATATATATATATATATATATATATATATATATTACGTTTTTAGACCTTTTCGTAAAAACGGTTTTATTATTTATCCTTCAAGGATTCGTTTTATTGCATCAAATTAAAACACGGACAAATTAATTTAAGAAATTTATGCGGCAACACTTTATTTATTACTTAACACGAGTACTTGTACTACTCAACACTTAGCGATGTTAACACGCCTATGTCTGATATCACACTGATTCTCGCTGAGCTCTGGCAGCGCCCTTATGTAGCAAAAATGACGTCGTCTGGTAACCTCGCGAAAGTTCTGGGTATGGTGGTTGTTTTCTACTTGACATGTGTGTGTTTGTATGACAATGCTGACTTGTTTGGTTTGCTTATGGTAACTATGTGTGTTTGAATGTATGAGTGTTCTGTGTGTTTTGCCTATGGTAGCTATGAGTGGTTGTATGAATGAGTGTGTGGTTTTGTTTCTTCTACGTGTATATGGCTGTGTATACTTGTGAATCTGTTTAGCTTTATTAGCAGCGAATACTTGCATACAAGATCATTAAGAATAACATCTCTTAGCATTTATGTTGCTATGTTTGTTATTGTTGTGGTTTACTCTTATTGGCACAGCCTTGAATGATCTTGTATATTCTGGAGTATTCCATTTCCGTTAATTTGAATATTATCTATATAGTGTTGACCAGGGTTGTAACATTTTGACAACTATAGATTAATTGGTAGTGCTGCCAAGTACATACAGCCACATTGTCGTTTATTTTAAATCTATTTCTAATCTTTGTAACACTGCCGCCCACTTAAGCCTGTTCGTCCCGAATAGGCATACAATCACCTCTTCCATATTGCGCCAATCGTTCGAGAAGATCGAGGTCTTCATTTTCGACCTTGGGCTATTGTGCTTCTGTATCCGGTATACGACGTCATTCACTCTATTAATCACTTTATACGGGCCATCCGAGTGAGTCTGTAATTTTGGGGACAATCCTTTCTTTCGTTGTGGGTTATACAATAAAACCAATTGTCCTTCCATAAATCCCTCCGAGTTTGCTGCGCGGTCATACCTAGCCTTCATCTTGTCACTGCCCGTTTGGATTCGACTACGCGCGAACTCATGCCGTTCGTTTAAGTCGTCTTTCTCTTGGGACGTAAAAGCTCCTGAGTTGTACTGTTGTAGCTGTCCCCGACTTCCTCTTACTGGGCCTTTTGCTGCTTTGCACTGTGGACAGTTTGCTATCCAGTCGGCTACGGCTTGTTGACATCCCACCCAATAAAAACGCTGCTTCAGTTTCTCAAGTGTTTTTGTCACTCCAAGATGACCGCCACTAGGTCCATTATGAAACTCCTGTAAAACTTTACTTATCTTGGAGTATGGCACAACTATTAAATTTGAAGTTGTTTTGCCATCTACACTTTCCCATACGCGGTATAAACACCCTTTTATTACCTTAAGGCTGTTCCACTGAGCCCAATAAGATTTGGCGAGTGGGCTTTCAGCCGAAATTTCATTCCGAGATGGTCGTCTGTCCTCTTCTTTGGCGGCTATAATTTTCCTTAGCATGCTGTCGTCCCTCTGTGCCGCTGACCTGTCTTCATCAGGGCCGATGTGAATTCGCCGAACATCAACAACGCCTTCCTTTTGCTCGGTTGTATCACAATGTTTACGCTCTGAACAGCAGGGTCTTCTTGAAAGAGCATCCGCATTGTTATGCTTTGTGCCTCTTCTATGCTCAATGCTCTTTCTTGGTGGCAAAACGGATCTACCTCTCTTCCTTGATGCTTTGCAGCTGCGCTGAAAATGACCGATCCTTCCGCAGTTGAAGCACTTAGGCTTTTCTTTAATATCGCTTTCTGCCAGCAGTTGTCGCATTGCCTCCTTTAAGCTGGCAATTAGGTTGTTATCTTCCTCAGACAAAACCTCCACTTTCCGCACTCTACTTGTCTTCCTTGATGCTTTGCAGGTGCGCTGAAAATGACCGATCTTTCCGCAGTTAAAGCACTTAGGCTTTTCTTTGATAGCCTTCTCTGCCAGCAGTTGTCGCATTGCCTCCTTAACGCTAGCCACTAGGTTGTTATCCTCCTCAGACAAAACCTCCACATTCCGCACTTTACATATCTGTGGCTTGAAAACCATCCTGGCAGTCTCTTGAGCCAGCGCAAATGACACAGTTTCAGCGAAAGTGGATTTCTGCGTAGCGCACACCGCCAGTTTAACATCAGAGTCGCGAATGCCGTTAACGAAAGCCTCAGTTTTAAAATGGTCCAGGAACGGGTGACTCTCGCCTGGATATGTGAGCTGCACTAAACGCTCGATTTCCATTGCGAAATCTTGTAGAGATTCGTTAGGCTTCTGAACTCTACATCGCAATTCCATTCTGTATAAATCGCGCTTGTGCTCACTACCATACTTGCGTTGCAATGCTGCCATTATTTCATTATAGTTATTTCTGCAGCTTACTGGCACAGTTTCAAGTACCTCTGCGGCTGTACCCTTTAAGGACAAGATCAACTCTATGGCCTTTTCTTCAGCATCCCATCCATTTCTGCTAGCCACCGTCTCAAACTGGAATTTGAAGATGCCTAATGGTACGCTGCCGTTGAAGCATGGCGCTTTTATCCTCGCAGAAACTTCCGCAACTGCTCGTACTGGCCCGCCACTACACTCAAGGTTATGCATTTTGTCCTCTAGAGCATGCAATTTCTCTTCGAACTCCTTTGCATGCTCCTCCAGCTCTGAGAATTTATTCTCAATAGCATCCACCCTCCTGTTAATGGCTTCAGAAACCTCCACGAGGGTCTCGTTCGTGGCTTTATTTGACTCCTGTATTTCGGCTACAAGCTTTTCCTGCATCTGCTGAGAGTTCTGTTTTATTTCAGTTATTTCGGCAACAATCTTGTCCTGCATCTGCTCAGAGTTTTGTTTTATTTCACTTATTTCGGCTACAAGCTTGTCACTGCTGATTCTTGATGCAGTTTGTGCATCACTGATTGCTTTTATCTGCTGAGAGTTCTGTTTCATTTCGATCATCATAGCAGCGAACATTGAATTTATGTCCATGCTGCTGGTCGTGGCAGGAGGGCATACCTGCACATCGTCTTTGTCCTCAAACTCGTATGTCCCGATGTCCATGCCGCGATTCTTAAACTCATCTATCAGCCTCTTCTGCAGTTCAGCCTTGTTACCTGCAGTTGGCAATTCAAGCTTGCTGAGCTCCTTTTTCAGCTGTTCAACTTTTAACTCATCAAATTTCATGATTATTTATTTTAATTTTATGTCCTTTTTTTAATGTCCTTTTATTTTCCTTTCTTAAATTGCAATGTCCTTTTAATTATTTTTGCAATCCCACTTCTGACACCAATTGTTACGTTTTTAGACCTTTTCGTAAAAACGGTTTTATTATTTATCCTTCAAGGATTCGTTTTATTGCATCAAATTAAAACACGGACAAATTAATTTAAGAAATTTATGCGGCAACACTTTATTTATTACTTAACACGAGTACTTGTACTACTCAACACTTAGCGATGTTAACACGCCTATGTCTGATATCACACTGATTCTCGCTGAGCTCTGGCAGCGCCCTTATATAGCAAAAATGACGTCGTCTGGTAACCTCGCGAAAGTTCTGGGTATGGTGGTTGTTTTCTACTTGACATGTGTGTGTTTGTATGACAATGCTGACTTGTTTGGTTTGCTTATGGTAACTATGTGTGTTTGAATGTATGAGTGTTCTGTGTGTTTTGCCTATGGTAGCTATGAGTGGTTGTATGAATGAGTGTGTGGTTTTGTTTCTTCTACGTGTATATGGCTGTGTATACTTGTGAATCTGTTTAGCTTTATTAGCAGCGAATACTTGCATACAAGATCATTAAGAATAACATCTCTTAGCATTTATGTTGCTATGTTTGTTATTGTTGTGGTTTACTCTTATTGGCACAGCCTTGAATGATCTTGTATATTCTGGAGTATTCCATTTCCGTTAATTTGAATATTATCTATATAGTGTTGACCAGGGTTGTAACATTTTGACAACTATAGATTAATTGGTAGTGCTGCCAAGTACATACAGCCACATTGTCGTTTATTTTAAATCTATTTCTAATCTTTGTAACACTGCCGCCCACTTAAGCCTGTTCGTCCCGAATAGGCATACAATCACCTCTTCCATATTGCGCCAATCGTTCGAGAAGATCGAGGTCTTCATTTTCGACCTTGGGCTATTGTGCTTCTGTATCCGGTATACGACGTCATTCACTCTATTAATCACTTTATACGGGCCATCCGAGTGAGTCTGTAATTTTGGGGACAATCCTTTCTTTCGTTGTGGGTTATACAATAAAACCAATTGTCCTTCCATAAATCCCTCCGAGTTTGCTGCGCGGTCATACCTAGCCTTCATCTTGTCACTGCCCGTTTGGATTCGACTACGCGCGAACTCATGCCGTTCGTTTAAGTCGTCTTTCTCTTGGGACGTAAAAGCTCCTGAGTTGTACTGTTGTAGCTGTCCCCGACTTCCTCTTACTGGGCCTTTTGCTGCTTTGCACTGTGGACAGTTTGCTATCCAGTCGGCTACGGCTTGTTGACATCCCACCCAATAAAAACGCTGCTTCAGTTTCTCAAGTGTTTTTGTCACTCCAAGATGACCGCCACTAGGTCCATTATGAAACTCCTGTAAAACTTTACTTATCTTGGAGTATGGCACAACTATTAAATTTGAAGTTGTTTTGCCATCTACACTTTCCCATACGCGGTATAAACACCCTTTTATTACCTTAAGGCTGTTCCACTGAGCCCAATAAGATTTGGCGAGTGGGCTTTCAGCCGAAATTTCATTCCGAGATGGTCGTCTGTCCTCTTCTTTGGCGGCTATAATTTTCCTTAGCATGCTGTCGTCCCTCTGTGCCGCTGACCTGTCTTCATCAGGGCCGATGTGAATTCGCCGAACATCAACAACGCCTTCCTTTTGCTCGGTTGTATCACAATGTTTACGCTCTGAACAGCAGGGTCTTCTTGAAAGAGCATCCGCATTGTTATGCTTTGTGCCTCTTCTATGCTCAATGCTCTTTCTTGGTGGCAAAACGGATCTACCTCTCTTCCTTGATGCTTTGCAGCTGCGCTGAAAATGACCGATCCTTCCGCAGTTGAAGCACTTAGGCTTTTCTTTAATATCGCTTTCTGCCAGCAGTTGTCGCATTGCCTCCTTTAAGCTGGCAATTAGGTTGTTATCTTCCTCAGACAAAACCTCCACTTTCCGCACTCTACTTGTCTTCCTTGATGCTTTGCAGGTGCGCTGAAAATGACCGATCTTTCCGCAGTTAAAGCACTTAGGCTTTTCTTTGATAGCCTTCTCTGCCAGCAGTTGTCGCATTGCCTCCTTAACGCTAGCCACTAGGTTGTTATCCTCCTCAGACAAAACCTCCACATTCCGCACTTTACATATCTGTGGCTTGAAAACCATCCTGGCAGTCTCTTGAGCCAGCGCAAATGACACAGTTTCAGCGAAAGTGGATTTCTGCGTAGCGCACACCGCCAGTTTAACATCAGAGTCGCGAATGCCGTTAACGAAAGCCTCAGTTTTAAAATGGTCCAGGAACGGGTGACTCTCGCCTGGATATGTGAGCTGCACTAAACGCTCGATTTCCATTGCGAAATCTTGTAGAGATTCGTTAGGCTTCTGAACTCTACATCGCAATTCCATTCTGTATAAATCGCGCTTGTGCTCACTACCATACTTGCGTTGCAATGCTGCCATTATTTCATTATAGTTATTTCTGCAGCTTACTGGCACAGTTTCAAGTACCTCTGCGGCTGTACCCTTTAAGGACAAGATCAACTCTATGGCCTTTTCTTCAGCATCCCATCCATTTCTGCTAGCCACCGTCTCAAACTGGAATTTGAAGATGCCTAATGGTACGCTGCCGTCGAAGCATGGCGCTTTTATCCGCGCAGAAACTTCCGCAACTGCTCGTACTGGCCCGCCACTACACTCAAGGTTATGCATTTTGTCCTCTAGAGCATGCAATTTCTCTTCGAACTCCTTTGCATGCTCCTCCAGCTCTGAGAATTTATTCTCAATAGCATCCACCCTCCTGTTAATGGCTTCAGAAACCTCCACGAGGGTCTCGTTCGTGGCTTTATTTGACTCCTGTATTTCGGCTACAAGCTTTTCCTGCATCTGCTGAGAGTTCTGTTTTATTTCAGTTATTTCGGCAACAATCTTGTCCTGCATCTGCTCAGAGTTTTGTTTTATTTCACTTATTTCGGCTACAAGCTTGTCACTGCTGATTCTTGATGCAGTTTGTGCATCACTGATTGCTTTTATCTGCTGAGAGTTCTGTTTCATTTCGATCATCATAGCAGCGAACATTGAATTTATGTCCATGCTGCTGGTCGTGGCAGGAGGGCATACCTGCACATCGTCTTTGTCCTCAAACTCGTATGTCCCGATGTCCATGCCGCGATTCTTAAACTCATCTATCAGCCTCTTCTGCAGTTCAGCCTTGTTACCTGCAGTTGGCAATTCAAGCTTGCTGAGCTCCTTTTTCAGCTGTTCAACTTTTAACTCATCAAATTTCATGATTATTTATTTTAATTTTATGTCCTTTTTTTAATGTCCTTTTATTTTCCTTTCTTAAATTGCAATGTCCTTTTAATTATTTTTGCAATCCCACTTCTGACACCAATTGTTACGTTTTTAGACCTTTTCGTAAAAACGGTTTTATTATTTATCCTTCAAGGATTCGTTTTATTGCATCAAATTAAAACACGGACAAATTAATTTAAGAAATTTATGCGGCAACACTTTATTTATTACTTAACACGAGTACTTGTACTACTCAACACTTAGCGATGTTAACACGCCTATGTCTGATATCACACTGATTCTCGCTGAGCTCTGGCAGCGCCCTTATATAGCAAAAATGACGTCGTCTGGTAACCTCGCGAAAGTTCTGGGTATGGTGGTTGTTTTCTACTTGACATGTGTGTGTTTGTATGACAATGCTGACTTGTTTGGTTTGCTTATGGTAACTATGTGTGTTTGAATGTATGAGTGTTCTGTGTGTTTTGCCTATGGTAGCTATGAGTGGTTGTATGAATGAGTGTGTGGTTTTGTTTCTTCTACGTGTATATGGCTGTGTATACTTGTGAATCTGTTTAGCTTTATTAGCAGCGAATACTTGCATACAAGATCATTAAGAATAACATCTCTTAGCATTTATGTTGCTATGTTTGTTATTGTTGTGGTTTACTCTTATTGGCACAGCCTTGAATGATCTTGTATATTCTGGAGTATTCCATTTCCGTTAATTTGAATATTATCTATATAGTGTTGACCAGGGTTGTAACATTTTGACAACTATAGATTAATTGGTAGTGCTGCCAAGTACATACAGCCACATTGTCGTTTATTTTAAATCTATTTCTAATCTTTGTAACACTGCCGCCCACTTAAGCCTGTTCGTCCCGAATAGGCATACAATCACCTCTTCCATATTGCGCCAATCGTTCGAGAAGATCGAGGTCTTCATTTTCGACCTTGGGCTATTGTGCTTCTGTATCCGGTATACGACGTCATTCACTCTATTAATCACTTTATACGGGCCATCCGAGTGAGTCTGTAATTTTGGGGACAATCCTTTCTTTCGTTGTGGGTTATACAATAAAACCAATTGTCCTTCCATAAATCCCTCCGAGTTTGCTGCGCGGTCATACCTAGCCTTCATCTTGTCACTGCCCGTTTGGATTCGACTACGCGCGAACTCATGCCGTTCGTTTAAGTCGTCTTTCTCTTGGGACGTAAAAGCTCCTGAGTTGTACTGTTGTAGCTGTCCCCGACTTCCTCTTACTGGGCCTTTTGCTGCTTTGCACTGTGGACAGTTTGCTATCCAGTCGGCTACGGCTTGTTGACATCCCACCCAATAAAAACGCTGCTTCAGTTTCTCAAGTGTTTTTGTCACTCCAAGATGACCGCCACTAGGTCCATTATGAAACTCCTGTAAAACTTTACTTATCTTGGAGTATGGCACAACTATTAAATTTGAAGTTGTTTTGCCATCTACACTTTCCCATACGCGGTATAAACACCCTTTTATTACCTTAAGGCTGTTCCACTGAGCCCAATAAGATTTGGCGAGTGGGCTTTCAGCCGAAATTTCATTCCGAGATGGTCGTCTGTCCTCTTCTTTGGCGGCTATAATTTTCCTTAGCATGCTGTCGTCCCTCTGTGCCGCTGACCAGTCTTCATCAGGGCCGATGTGAATTCGCCGAACATCAACAACGCCTTCCTTTTGCTCGGTTGTATCACAATGTTTACGCTCTGAACAGCAGGGTCTTCTTGAAAGAGCATCCGCATTGTTATGCTTTGTGCCTCTTCTATGCTCAATGCTCTTTCTTGGTGGCAAAACGGATCTACCTCTCTTCCTTGATGCTTTGCAGCTGCGCTGAAAATGACCGATCCTTCCGCAGTTGAAGCACTTAGGCTTTTCTTTAATATCGCTTTCTGCCAGCAGTTGTCGCATTGCCTCCTTTAAGCTGGCAATTAGGTTGTTATCTTCCTCAGACAAAACCTCCACTTTCCGCACTCTACTTGTCTTCCTTGATGCTTTGCAGGTGCGCTGAAAATGACCGATCTTTCCGCAGTTAAAGCACTTAGGCTTTTCTTTGATAGCCTTCTCTGCCAGCAGTTGTCGCATTGCCTCCTTAACGCTAGCCACTAGGTTGTTATCCTCCTCAGACAAAACCTCCACATTCCGCACTTTACATATCTGTGGCTTGAAAACCATCCTGGCAGTCTCTTGAGCCAGCGCAAATGACACAGTTTCAGCGAAAGTGGATTTCTGCGTAGCGCACACCGCCAGTTTAACATCAGAGTCGCGAATGCCGTTAACGAAAGCCTCAGTTTTAAAATGGTCCAGGAACGGGTGACTCTCGCCTGGATATGTGAGCTGCACTAAACGCTCGATTTCCATTGCGAAATCTTGTAGAGATTCGTTAGGCTTCTGAACTCTACATCGCAATTCCATTCTGTATAAATCGCGCTTGTGCTCACTACCATACTTGCGTTGCAATGCTGCCATTATTTCATTATAGTTGTTTCTGCAGCTTACTGGCACAGTTTCAAGTACCTCTGCGGCTGTACCCTTTAAGGACAAGATCAACTCTATGGCCTTTTCTTCAGCATCCCATCCATTTCTGCTAGCCACCGTCTCAAACTGGAATTTGAAGATGCCTAATGGTACGCTGCCGTCGAAGCATGGCGCTTTTATCCGCGCAGAAACTTCCGCAACTGCTCGTACTGGCCCGCCACTACACTCAAGGTTATGCATTTTGTCCTCTAGAGCATGCAATTTCTCTTCGAACTCCTTTGCATGCTCCTCCAGCTCTGAGAATTTATTCTCAATAGCATCCACCCTCCTGTTAATGGCTTCAGAAACCTCCACGAGGGTCTCGTTCGTGGCTTTATTTGACTCCTGTATTTCGGCTACAAGCTTTTCCTGCATCTGCTGAGAGTTCTGTTTTATTTCAGTTATTTCGGCAACAATCTTGTCCTGCATCTGCTCAGAGTTTTGTTTTATTTCACTTATTTCGGCTACAAGCTTGTCACTGCTGATTCTTGATGCAGTTTGTGCATCACTGATTGCTTTTATCTGCTGAGAGTTCTGTTTCATTTCGATCATCATAGCAGCGAACATTGAATTTATGTCCATGCTGCTGGTCGTGGCAGGAGGGCATACCTGCACATCGTCTTTGTCCTCAAACTCGTATGTCCCGATGTCCATGCCGCGATTCTTAAACTCATCTATCAGCCTCTTCTGCAGTTCAGCCTTGTTACCTGCAGTTGGCAATTCAAGCTTGCTGAGCTCCTTTTTCAGCTGTTCAACTTTTAACTCATCAAATTTCATGATTATTTATTTTAATTTTATGTCCTTTTTTTTAATGTCCTTTTATTTTCCTTTCTTAAATTGCAATGTCCTTTTAATTATTTTTGCAATCCCACTTCTGACACCAATTGTTACGTTTTTAGACCTTTTCGTAAAAACGGTTTTATTATTTATCCTTCAAGGATTCGTTTTATTGCATCAAATTAAAACACGGACAAATTAATTTAAGAAATTTATGCGGCAACACTTTATTTATTACTTAACACGAGTACTTGTACTACTCAACACTTAGCGATGTTAACACGCCTATGTCTGATATCACACTGATTCTCGCTGAGCTCTGGCAGCGCCCTTATATAGCAAAAATGACGTCGTCTGGTAACCTCGCGAAAGTTCTGGGTATGGTGGTTGTTTTCTACTTGACATGTGTGTGTTTGTATGACAATGCTGACTTGTTTGGTTTGCTTATGGTAACTATGTGTGTTTGAATGTATGAGTGTTCTGTGTGTTTTGCCTATGGTAGCTATGAGTGGTTGTATGAATGAGTGTGTGGTTTTGTTTCTTCTACGTGTATATGGCTGTGTATACTTGTGAATCTGTTTAGCTTTATTAGCAGCGAATACTTGCATACAAGATCATTAAGAATAACATCTCTTAGCATTTATGTTGCTATGTTTGTTATTGTTGTGGTTTACTCTTATTGGCACAGCCTTGAATGATCTTGTATATTCTGGAGTATTCCATTTCCGTTAATTTGAATATTATCTATATAGTGTTGACCAGGGTTGTAACATTTTGACAACTATAGATTAATTGGTAGTGCTGCCAAGTACATACAGCCACATTGTCGTTTATTTTAAATCTATTTCTAATCTTTGTAACAATATATATATATACATATATATATATATATATATATATATATATATATATATACATATATATACATATATATATATATATATATATATATATATATACATATATATATATATATATATATATATATATATGTATATATATTTATATATATACATATATATATACATATATATATATATATATATATATATATATATATACATATATATATATATATATATATATATATATACATATATATATATATATATATATATATATATATATATACATATATATATGTATATATATATATATATACATATATATACATATATATATATATATATATATATATATACATATATATATATATATATATACATATATATACATATATATATATATATATATATATATATACATATATATACATATATATATATATATATATATATATATATATATATATACATATATATACATATATATATATATATATATATATATATATATATATATACATATATATATATATATATATATATATATATGTATATATATATATATATATATATATATATATATATACATATATATATACATATATATATATATATATATATATATATATACATATATATATATATATTTATATATATATATATATATATATACATATATATATATATATATATATATATATATATATACATATATATATATATATATATATATACATATATATATACATATATATATATATATGTATATATATATATATATATATATATATATATATATACATATATATATACATATATATATATGTATATATATATATATATATATATATATATATACATATATATATTTATATATATATATATATATATATATATATATATATATATACATATATATATATATATATATATATATATATATACATAAATATATATATATATATATATATATATATATACATATATATATATATATATATATATATATATATATGGATTTATGAGATTTTATAAAGAAGATCGGTGTTGGTTTCTTATATTTTATTAATTAACTCTATTAAATCAAACTTAAACAAAATAGAAATCAAATATTTACACGAAACTTGTTAATCTTTCATTTTATCGAATCATCCAGACGAAAGTTAAAATTGTAATGGCGGATATCTAAAAGTGCAAGCAAGCATATGCGTGCCATTACGGTGTCTCTACCGGTTACTGTAGGTATTTGATAATTAACCTATTTTAACAGGGTGCCACATCACTCCCCTCGCTGGTAGAAGGTCATCTAAACCTTACTGGAAGATTTATTTGTCTTCCTCTTGTTGTTGTTTTGGGATCTTCTTGAGGTAATTTGTTGGACTGTAAACTCGAAGTTTCTGCGGTTGGGCTTAGATCATGTTGGGATGATGCTTCAAAAGTTGGATTGGGAACATGTATGGAATCTTCAGCAGTATCAGAATGACTTGGGTTGAAATCACATGATGTAGGTAAAGATGTATTTGTTGCTACATTTGGACTGGTTGATTCAGATGATGGTAAAAAACATGGTTTTAGGCGGTCTATGCTGATGTTTGTTTTCCGGTTGCGCAGGAGTATCGTAAAATATTTAGGAAAGCGTTTTAAGACTTGATACGGGCCGTCATATGGATGTGTAAGTGAGGGACGAATTGAGTCGTTTCTGACGAAAACATGCGTTGATGTATTGAGATCTTTTGAAATAAACGTTGGTTTTGTAGAATGATGTGCGGTCTGCGCTGGTTTTAAACTTAACATCGAGCTGCGAAATTCTTTGACGAAATTGCTGGTGGCTTCCGTATTGTTACTTTTGAAGAAAAAATCACCAGGAACTTTCAAGGTTGTGCCGTAAACCAGTTCTGCGGGAGATGCTTGTATATCAGGCTTGTATACCACTCGAAGGCCTAGAAGAATTGTTGGAAGATGATAAACCCATTTAGATGAATCGTGACATAATATGGCTGACTTTAGCGTTCTGTGCCACCTCTCTATCAAACCATTTGCTTGCGGGTGATATGACGTTGTCCGCAAGTGTGTCGCACCAATTGTTTGCACTAGCTCAGCAAAAACAAGGGATTCAAATTGTCTACCTCTATCAGACGTGATTCGCTTCGGGACTCCAAATCTCGATATCCAATGAGTTACCAAAGCTTTCGCTGTCGTCTCAGCGGACATGTCGGGTATCGGGATCGCTTCCGGCCATCGTGTAAACCTGTCGATGATAGTCAAGCAATATCGCTGACCTTCGCACAAGGGAAAGGGTCCCACGATATCGATGTTGATATGCGAAAAACGTTCTTGTGGTAGCTCGTACATCACGGGCGTTGATTGGGTATGGCGTTGCGTTTTGGATCGTTGACAGGGTAAGCAAGTTTTAACAAAATTAGCGATATCTTTTTTTATACCTGGCCAACAAAATTTTGATTTGACTAGAAAAGTTGTTGCACGTACTCCAGGATGAGCTAGGTTGTGTAACGAATGTAAAATTTTCTGCCGCAAATTCTTGGGGACGTAAGGTCGAACATGTGAGGTTGAGGTATCGCACACAATCTGTTCATCACATCCTAAAATATGCATATGTTTTAGTATTAGTGAATTAGTACCTTAATTATTGAGAAGACCTTGTAATTCTTCATCATTTTTCTGTGCTGCCACTAAATCCGAGTAATTTAAGGTTTGCCGGACAGATTGGATTCTTGATAGAGCATCAGCTGTTGCATTGTCTCTACCAGGAATGTGACGTATGTCAGTAGTAAACTGACTTATAAAGTCAAGTTGTCTCAAACGGCGTGGTGATGCTTTTTCCATTTTTTGTTTGAAGGCAAAAATTAACGGACGATGATCCGTAACTATGTAGCATGATCGACCTTCTATGGCATAACGAAAATGGCATACAGCCTGATAGATGGCAGCTAACTCTCTGTCGTAAGTAGAATACTTCTGCTGCGTTGGCGTCAGCTTCTTAGAATAAAATGCCATCGGTTTCATAACATGATCAACTTTTTGGTGGAGGGCCGCACCTACGGCAATGTCGGATGCATCAACATAAACGCATAATTCGGCGCCAGATATGGGATGAGCTAATAAAGTGGCTTCAGACAACTCAGTTTTACATTGTTCAAATGCTGCTTCAGTATTTGATGTCCAAACTAATGGGGTTGTATCGTTCTTTTTGTTGCCGGTAATCATTTGTTGTAAAACTGCTTGGTAGCGAATGCAGTTTGGCAGGAACTTTCTATAAAAGTTCATCATTCCGATGAATCTCTTTAGCTCTTGCGCATTAACGGGCTTTTTGTATTCTTTGATTACGGCGACTTTCTCCGGTGATGGTCGAATGCCTTCGGGGGTGACAAGGTGTCCAAGGAAAACTAATTCTGATTTGCCAAACTCACATTTGTTGAAGTTTATGGCTAAAGAATTTTCACGAAGTCGTTGAAATACTACACGAAGGTCTTGAAGGTGTTGGTCTAAGGTGGCGGAAGCAACAAAAATGTCATCAATATACGGGAATACAAAATCGAGACCTCTGAAGACTTCGTTTATAATTCGTTGAAAAGTCTGCGCAGCGTTTCGTAGGCCGAATGTCATATAATTGAACTCAAATAAGCCGAAGGGGGTACTTATTGCCGTTTTTGGTACGTCGTCAGGGTGTATTGGAATTTGGTGGAATGCTTTCTGTAGGTCTAATTTTGAAAAGTACTTCTTAACTTGTAAATTGATCGTAAAGTCTGTTAAGTATGGTAGAGGATAGCGATCCGGTAAAGTTTTGGCATTTAATGCGCGGTAGTCGCCACAGGGTCTCCACGTACCATCACTTTTCTTAACTAGATGCAAGGGGCTGCTCCAATTGCTTTTAGAGGGTTGACAAATTCCAACCTCAGAGAGAAAATCAAATTCCTTCTTGGCTGCAGCCAGCTTCTCCGGTGGCAATCGTCGAGGACGACAAAATGTGGGTTGACCAGTCGTTTCAATTCGGTGAAAAATTGACGATTTAGTTTCCGAACCATAAGGCGCAAGTACCGTGATGTCGTTAAATTCGTGCAAAAGATTTGCGAACGGATTGACTGAGCTGAATGTTTCGATTGCTGCAACCTCTGTTGTCGATGGCAATTTTAGCTGTAAATCGTGTCCGGTGACGTTGTCTATTAGTTTATTGCGCCGTAAATCGATTAACAAGTCCTGATGTTTGATAAAGTCAGACCCAATTATTGGTGTTGTCACATCAGCAACAACAAATGACCAACAAAAATTTCGTTTTAGTCCTAGGTCTAACCTCAATTTTTGTTCACATATTACTTTGATTGACGAACCATTTGCAGCAAAAAGTGTTATGGATGTAGGACGAACACCTTGCGCTTTTAAAGAAAGAGGTAATACTGAGACGTCAGCACCACTATCGACTAAAAAATTTGTTTGCGTGTATTTATCTGTTACTTGAAGGCGGAAAATTTGGCACTCAGTGTGAGGATTTCCGCTGGAACCCTCTACCGGCCTAAGGAGTCACTTCGGTGGACGAGTTGCAGCGCATGCTTGTCCCTGCTTATGACGGCATGGGCTGCGACATTTTCGTGCATCACGTCCGTACTTCTTGTGGTACCAACATTCATCAGTATTTGAATTTTGGTTGTTTCTGTCATTTGATGATCGACGGTATTGAGAACGAGAACGAGAGACGGTTGGTCTGCGGGAACGAGAGCGTGGGCGTGTAGTAAATTGTTCAAATTTTCTACTTAACTCTTTTATGGCAGTAAGAAGTTCATTAACTTCATTTGCAGACTCTCTACCAACTTTGCAGATTTGTGACGGTGATACGGCATCCATGATGGAGTCAGCTATTTTGGTGAACTCTGCTGCCGTACCTGTTGATGCTGCTACGACCGGCTGTACAAAAGTTGGCAATCTTTTCGTCCATAGACCCTTGAGTGCTGCCTCACCTACAGAAGTACCTGCTACACGACGCATTTCGAAAAATAATTCTGAGGGCTTCTTATCACCAAGGGGCATCTCAGATAAAAGTCTGTTAAGACGTCGTTGTTCGCTATCAGCAAAATGGTCAATAATGCGACCTTTGACGTATTCAAATCGATCAGACGATGGCAAGGATGAGGTTATGTCCGTTAACTGCGCTATTGTCTCAGGCTTTAATGCTGCAAGAACGGTAGCGGCCTTTTGTTTGTCGGCGGTTATGCCCGATGCACTAAACCAAAACTCCATAGACATAAACCAGGCTTCGATGTTTGAGTTGCAAATTTCTGGAAATGGTAATCGAGCGTAAATGGCTGAAACCGTATTATTGGATCTTTGACGTGGAGAGTCTTGATCGTCGTCGTCAATTGGAACAGTTGATGTCGTTGGTAATTTTTTGTCATTGGTTGCCATTGTTCAGTTTGCGGGGTCACCAATATGGATTTATGAGATTTTATAAAGAAGATCGGTGTTGGTTTCTTATATTTTATTAATTAACTCTATTAAATCAAACTTAAACAAAATAGAAATCAAATATTTACACGAAACTTGTTAATCTTTCATTTTATCGAATCATCCAGACGAAAGTTAAAATTGTAATGGCGGATATCTAAAAGTGCAAGCAAGCATATGCGTGCCATTACGGTGTCTCTACCGGTTACTGTAGGTATTTGATAATTAACCTATTTTAACAGGGTGCCACATATATATATATATATATATATATATATATATATATATACATATATATACATATATATATATATATATATATATATATATATATATACATATATATATATATATATATATATATATGTATATATATATATATATATATATATATATATATATACATATATATATACATATATATATATATATATATATATATATATATATACATATATATATATATATATATATATATATATATATATATACATATATATATATATATATATATATATATATACATATATATATATATATATACATATATATATATATATATATATATATATATATATGTATATATATATATATATATATATATATATATATATATATATGTATCCATTACATTTTAATATTGAACGCATAGCGTTGTTTTGTAATTTCTGCAATCTTGTTATATGCTGATCTGAACAGCATGTGAATATTATCGTTGATCCATATTCTAAATGTTGTTTAATCATCGTATTATATATATTTATTGCGGTTAATAATGTTACATTGTTTCTTATTCTTTTAAAAAACCCAATCTTTTTACCAATTTTCTTACATTTATATTCAATGTGTTCTTTAAAATTTAATTCTTTAGCAATAATGAAACCCAAGCACTTTATACTTTTCACTTTTTCTATTGTAACAGTATTGATTTCAATTGTAAAATTGGTGTTCATATTAAGTTCCATAATTTTAGTTTTGTTTTCGTTTAGTTTTAATTTATTCATTTGAAGCCAGTTACTTATATTTAATATATCACTTTTTAGATTTTCGTAACACGTTAGTTCTGTTGTTGCTTCGGAAAAAATTAATGTATCATCTGCATACTGCACAATTTCGTATTTATTTAATATATTTTCCATGTCATTTATATATATATATATATATATATATATATATATATATAATAAAGAGAAGTGCTCCAAGTATGATGGATCCTTCTGCTACGCCAAAGTCATTTACTGCAGCATTAGATATTTTGCTGTTAACATTTGTTTGCTGCCTGCGTTCAGTTAGATAAGATTGAAACCAATTTAGTTCTGTTCCTTCGATACCGTACTTTGATAATTTTTATATTAATATATGTCTGTCTATAGTTTCAAATGCTCTTTTGAAGTTTAGGAATATTGCTAGTATTTTGTTTTCTTTCTGTTTAAATTTCCATCTATTTATAACATACTTTACTGCTGTTTCACATGAATATTTTTTTCTAAAACCTGATTGGTATTTTGAAAGAATCTTGTGATGTTCCATATATTTTTCCAATTGATTTTTAACTACCATTTCTATAATCTTTTCTAATGTCTTCATGGTGTTAATTGGCCTGAACTCTTCACAGCTTGTTGTATTATTAATTTTTTCAATTGGAAATACCATTGACTCTTTCCAGTTGTTGGGAAATACGCCTGTTTGTAATGATTTATTTACTATGCTTAATACTATATCGCTAGTTATATTCCAATTGTCTAGTATTAACTTGCTTGATATTTTTTTATAGTCAGGTTTTTTCTTTATGTTGTTAACAATATATTTAAGTTCTTCTAGATTTATTGTACGAAACTTAAATTTATAGTTTATCGCAGGTATTCTGTTTACATATTGCACGTCATCTATGGAGCATCTTATGTCTTCAATACTGTCTATGAAATACTTATTGAAATTTTCAGCTATTTGTAACTTATCTTCGTATTCTCTATTTTTAAATCTCAGAGTTTTAATCACAGTTTTAGATTTTTTTAAGACTAGTTGTTTGAGTTTTTCCACATTTCTCTTTGGTGTTTAGCATTATTTATGTTATTTTGAATGTATATACTTCTTTCTTTCTCAATCTTTGATTTATAGATATTTGTTATTATTTTATATTCATTCCATGCGTCTCTCAAATTCGCAGATATTGCAGCTTGGTATTTACAAATTTTCTGTCTTTTTAAGATTCTGAGTTCGTTATTAAACCATATATTGTTGCATCTTTCATTTATTTTTTTTTGTTATAGTAGAGTTTCTAATTGTGGTTTCTATTGATTGTTCAAATAAGTTTACACTATTGTTTAAATCATTAGTTCTTTGGTTTACATTATTGATTCCATTATTTTCTAATATTGCACTTAGTTCATTGCTAAATCTATTTTTATTGTATTTAAAGATGCTTACTTCTCTAGAGTTATTAAATTTGTTAATGTGCTCACATTCTATCAGAATGTCAATACAAGTATGGTCAGATATTTGATTATTTGAATTGTTTTTGGCCGAGATTTTTGGATTATTTGTTATTATGTAGTCAATTAGTGTTTTTGAATTGTCAGTTATTCTTGTATAGTCTTGCGTAAGTCCATTATCGTGAATAATTGTCTCTAATTTGCTAGAATAAAAATGCTTCTTCCAATCTATATTAAAGTCTCCAGCTACTATTATATCGCAGTTAGTTTTACTTATCTCATCTATAATATTATGAAATATATCACAGAATTCTGATTTGGATGTGCTAGGCGATCTATATAATATAACTAAAATAAATATTTGCTCCAGCTTTGCGTTATATATGCTAACAAAATAGTTTGAATCCTTTATAGTATCTTTAATTTTGATTACTTTCCAATGCTTTTTAACATAAGCAATTATTCCGCCAGTTCTGGTTGAGTTGGACAAAGTATACTTGATGTGTTTCACTCAGTATGATGAACTCAGGTTGTTCCTGTGTTGCTATTATTTCCAATTGACTTAAGTTATTGATGAATATTTGTGTAAATTCCTTTTACATGCTGTAGTTGTTATGTTGTTAAACCCATTCGCCGTTTTTTTAGACCCAATTTATTTTGATAGACTGGGCACTCCCTGCTGTTTGTTGCGTGATTTTCATCTAGATTTAAATTTAGCCTTTGATTTTCCTTTTTGCAATTTATATATATATATATATATATATATATATATAAGTTAGCACAAACATTTATCAAGAATAAATTAAAATAAAATAAAATAAATCAAAATAAAATAAAAGCTAACATAAACAATTTATTAAAATTAAAAGTTAAATAAATCAAAATGAAATTTGAGTAAACAAAAATACAAAATTGCTATATTCACCAAGTTGCTGCAATCGATTTTAAAGAAATTGTTCACAAGTTCATTACACCTGAAAATAATGCAGCCTAAGCAATGTCTGCAATTTTTTGCATTGTCTTTGTCAAAAACATTTCTTGAGAATCGATAGCAACAACTATTAAAAGCCAATTATCACGCCACTTTTAGAATTAAGCTAGTTAAGCATAAAATAAAATATAAATTAAAAATATGTAAAATTAAGTTTAAGTTTAAATCTGATTTTAATAAAGAACGGTCGTGGATACCGGAAAACAAAAAAAATTGTTGTTTTTAGTTTTTTAACTAAGAGAAATAATAACTGGCGCCCGAGTCAATCGATAACGGGTTTCCTTTTTAAATAAATGTAAAAAAAAAGGATAAGAAAATAATATCTTCCGCGCAATAAGTCCTCAAGTAGCACGGCGCGAAGTAAGATTTCCTTTTTAAAATAAATTTAAAAGAACAATAAAAAATACTACTAAGTCCTCAAGTAGCACGCCGCGTAGTAATTTTTAAACCCGACAAATTTATGTCCTTCGGAACCAGGAGCCCTTAAGAAGTGCAGTTTCTTAGGCAAAGCAAAAAAAAAACCCCGGAGCTTAATAAAGAAAAAAAGTTTTTTTAAATCCTGTGTGAAAAAAAGAATATCCTGTGTGATTAAAAATTAAATAAACTCTAAATAAAAAGTGTCTTAAGAACCTGAAAAAAGAAAAAAAAAAAAAAATTTTAAATTATATGCTAAAAAACTTTGTAAAAATAGAAACAAAATCCAGTTTTAAATACGCAGACACATATAATAAACTGTTTAACTTTGTGAAAATATACAGACAAGAAAGAAAAATACATAAACTGTTCAGCTTTGTGAAAATAAAAACAAAAAAAAACTAGTTTTAAAATACATCTGGAACTCTGTGATAGAAGACGGTCCCCTAGTAGCAGAGGCAAACGGGAAGCATAACGTGCTAACCAATTATCCACCCCATCAAGGAAAGAAGAATCCATCATCCCATCAACAGCAAAAAAACTTCCAGGAAAAAAAGGTATTTTAATTTAGATTAAGGAAAATAAATACATGCAATTTAAATTAATTTTGAGAAACAAATTAAGAAAAATCCATTTACTGTGAATAAATTTGATACAAAATAATAAATAAAAAATATTAATCATTAAACATTAAAAGTTAGAAGAAAAAAGGGTCTTAATTGAAAAAGAATTTTAAATTATGTCAAATCCTGAAAATTTAGTACGACCCGCTGTCCTTCCTCAAGGCAGTAATCGTGTCCCTAATGCACAAATTAGCTTGGACGAACTTAATACATTAATATCAAATATAGCGAGAGAAGTTTTTACACAACAAGGACCACAGATAATTCAGGCAGCACTTAACCCTAATGCAGGACCCAATATAGTTAGGGATCAAGTCATAGATGAGAGATACAGGGAGAATTTAGGAGATCTCGATAAAATTCTTGATATCGTTAAAAGCCTTCGCGAATTTTCGGGAAGCCAAGGCGAATTTAACTCATGGAAAAAAAGTGTAGAACGTGTGCTACAAATTTACGATGGCATGAAAGGCACACCCAGGTATTACGGTATATTGAACACTATTAGGAACAAAATTATTGGAGAAGCTGATATAGCTCTCGAATCATATAATACTCCCCTCGACTGGACAGCTATATCAAGATGCCTTTCACTTCATTACGCTGATAAAAGAGACCTAGCGACTCTCGAATATCAGATGACCTCACTTATTCAGGGTCGATCCTCAGTTCAAGACTTTTACCAACGAGTCTATAAAAATTTATCTTTAATATTGAATAAATTAGGAGGCTTAAATGCGTCAAATGAATCGGTATGCTTACTCACGCAGACTTATAGAGATAAAGCCCTCGATACGAGGACTAAATGGTGATCTTCCGAAGCTCCTTGGTATGAGAGAGCCGGTCGATCTTCCGCAAGCTCTGCACTTATGTTTAAAGCTTGAGAATCAAACATATCGAGCAAATTACGCTCATAATAGTAATCCTGGTAGAAGCGGATTTAACTCCCAAATCCAATCACCACGTAATTCACAACAATTTTCTCGCAATCCACAAATTCCTCCTCGTTCACGTCCAATGACATTCTTTCCTCAACTCGCTTATAACCCACAAGCACCCCGTGAAAATTTTCAGCAAAGGTTTATGCCAGAGAGGCGCTACGATTTCCAGCCACAACTGCCTCCTAGACCCCAAGCTCCTAAACCACAAACTCCACCAGAACCTATGGAGGTAGACGAAAGTCTACGCACTAGGAGAATCGACTACATGAACAGACCAAGGCCAAATTATACTAGAGATAGACCCCCACCATCAATAAACCAACCACAAAGGAAAATTGCACGTAATTTTCACCTAGATACCGAATATCAACAATATGAGGCAAATCTCGAAGAGTCAGATAGACAGGAAGAACAAACTTTAAATGAATACCTAGATTCCACTCAGGAACCACCGATGCTGGACAATCAATATTTGGAATTTAATGACATCCATTTTTTAGAATGACAAGCTCTTCGTTGCCTTACATAGAATTCACAACGAAGAGCGGCGAAAACCTTAAAGTTCTGATCGATACTGGGTCAACAAAAAATTATATTCAACCACAATTCGTTAAACATCCTTTATTAAATAAAAATATCTTTTTCGCAAAATCAGTAGCAGGTGATGCAGAAATTAAAGAACACACTTTCGCTAACTTATTCAACTCAAAAGAAAAAATAAAATTTTACATACTGCCATCATTAAAATCATTCAATGGAATTTTAGGAAATGAAACGCTTCAACAGCTTAATGCTGTTATTCATATAAGTGAGAATTTCATGCAAATAAGAAATGGTTTAAAGATAAAGATAAAACAACTTCCATCTCATGCGCCTTTGAACTCAATAGAAATAAAAGATGATCATTTAACTCAGTCACAAAAGGAAAAACTAAGTATGATAGTAGCAAAGCATGCAAAACTATTTGCCGATCCAGACGAAAAGCTCACTTTTACAACAAAAGTGGTAGGAGAAATTCGTACAAAATCTGACTGCCCTATTTATACTAGATTTTATCCATACCCTGTTGCATTAAAATCCGAAATAGAAAAACAGGTAGATAAACTATTACAGGATGGTATTATTAAACCTTCGCGTTCCCCATATAACTCCCCTGTATGGATCGTTAGCAAAAAACCCGACTCGGCGGGCAATAAACAATACAGAATGGTAATTGATTATCGAAAACTTAATTCAGCAACCATTTCGGACCGATATCCAATACTAGAAATAAATGTGGTCACATCGCAGCTACTCGAAAACAATTTTTTCTCAGTAATCGACCTTAAGAGCGGATTCCATCAGATTCCCTTGAATACTAGAAATAAATGTGGTCACATCGCAGCTACTCGAAAACAATTTTTTCTCAGTAATCGACCTTAAGAGCGGATTCCATCAGATTCCCTTGAAACTAGCTGATTACGAAAAAACTGCGTTTTCTATTTGTAACGGGAAATACGAGTTCACAAGGTTACCTTTCGGACTTAAGAATGCTCCGTCGATATTTCAAAGAGCCCTTGATGACATCCTTCGTGAGCATATTGGAAGGAAATGTTACGTCTATATTGACATCATTATATTTAGCAAAACAGAAGACCAACACATAAATGATATTAAAAAAATTCTTAAAACTTTAGAAGAAGCCAACCTAAAGGTGCAATTAGATAAATGCAAGTTCCTTCATAAAGAAGTTGAATTTTTAGGGTATATCATTTCCGCAGAAGGAATTAAGACAAATCCAACCAAAGTGGAAGCAATAGCTAACTTCCCGGAACCAAAAACACTAAAAGAACTCAGATCGTTTCTAGGCTTATCCGGCTACTATCGAAGATTTGTGAGGGACTATGCAAAATTAGCCAAACCCCTGACATCACTCCTAAGAGGGGAAGAAGGTAGGATTTCAAAGAAAAAATCTTCTCTTGTGTCAATAAACTTTAATTCGGAAGCTAAGGAAGCATTTAATAAAATAAAAAACTCTTTGGTATCCGAAGACATAATATTAGCATATCCTGATTTTTCTAAAGATATGGAACTCACAACAGATGCGTCAAAATTTGCGTTATGTGCAGTCCTATCTCAGAACAATAAACCAATTTCCTTCATTTCGCGAACGTTAAATAAAGCAGAGGAACACTACGCTGCTAATGAGAAAGAGTTCCTTGCTATAATATGGGCACTTAATTCATTCCGAAATTACTTGTACGGACCGGCAAAGGTGAAAATATACACCGATCACCAGCCCCTCATATACTCTTTAAGCAACAAGAATAACAACAGCAAAATGAAACGGTGGAAGGCCATCCTCGAAGAGTATAATTATGAGTTGTTATACAAACCAGGTAAAGCAAACATCGTTGCCGACGCCCTTTCAAGAATACCACGAGAAACTGATATCCACACACTATCTATAGCAACAAATAGCGCTGAAAGTTCTTCTCACAATTTAATATGTCATGTTGATGCACCAATTAATGCATTCAAAAACCAAATTTTTCTTAAAAACGCCTCTATGTCTGATTACAAATTCGAGATTGTGTTCCCTAGCTACCACAGACACACAATATCTCAACCTGAATTTAACACAGAAAATTTAGTTCGAATTTTAAAGAAATTCCTTTACCCATCGATTATTAATTGTATAAAAGCACCTGAATCAACTATAGGATTAATACAAGAAATATTTTTGGATCACTTTCGAAACTATAAAATAAGATTCTCCAATAGGGAAGTTAAAGATATCAAAAACGAACAAGAGCAGGAAGAAATTATCCTCAAAGTGCACAAGCGCGCTCACAGAAGTGCAAGGGAAAATAAATTACAAATCCTCGAAGACAGCTACTTTCCTGCAATGTCAAGAAAAATAAAAAAACCTTATAAAAAAATGCGTTGTGTGCAAAGAAAACAAATACGATCGCCATCCAACAAAATCCAAAATTCAAGCCACACCTATTCCACAGTTTCCAGGGCAGATAGTCCATTTGGACATATTTTTAGTTGGGAAAGAGTTAGTACTCACGGCGATTGACAAATTTTCCAAATATACCGTGGCAAAACCAATAAAATCTAAGGCTGCCGAAGATATAAGGCAACCATTAAGAGAAATTCTTTATGCATTTATCCCAGAAACACTCGTAATGGACAACGAGAAGTCCTTTAATTCAGAATCTATAAAATTTATGATTGAGAACGATTTCGGAATAAGAATTTTTAGAACTGCTCCCTACACAAGTTGCTCTAATGGCCAAATTGAACGTTTTCATTCAACCCTGCAAGAAATAATGCGTTGTTTACAAACTGAAAAAATACATCGATCTTTCCAAGAACTTTTAGATAGATCTGTTAACGAATACAACCAATCCATTCACACGGTTACAGGGAAGAAACCTATAGAAGCATTTTTCGGACGACGAGTAAGTACCGATCCCGAATTATTAGCAAGAGATAGGGAAGAGACAATTCAGAAACTAGAAGAGAAACAGGAAAAAGACCTTGATTATCATAACGCAAACAGGGCTCCTCCAAAAGAATACAAAGAAGGAGACGAAATTTTTGTGAAAATTAATAAAAGACTAGGTAACAAACTGTCAGCTAAATACAAAAAAGAAATAGTCGCTCAAAATTTCAATACTTCTATTAAAACCAGGTCAGGAAGAGTAGTTCATAAAAACAATATAAAACAATCTTAAAATTTCTATGATGAAAATTGCAATATAAATAAATTTTATTCTAGAACAATATGAAACTTCTAACTACAATTTTTATTTGGATACTGATGACGAACGCACAACAACTGGATGTGCAAGATTTGACCAATAATAATGGTTATATTCCTATCAAAATAGGAGAACAGAAGACAATCGATTACTATGATAAAGTCTTACATTTTATAAACCTGACTGCATACGAAGAGACAATGTTGTTAATCTCTGAAAACATAGGAACATTAAATGCCACCACCTTTGAGGACAAACAACTTATTGACACAATAAATAAGAACTTTCTTTTACTCAGCACACGAATAAATAACCTTCACATAACTTCTAAATCTAAAAGAGGACTTTTTAATATTGTAGGAAAAGGTTTGAAAATTATCGCAGGATCCATGGACAGTGAAGACGAACAAGAAATACGAGAAACCATATCTCAAATACAGGACAGTCAACAAAACACCAACAGAACAATTAATAACCTTACTCTTGTAAGCAATCTGATGACCGAATAGATTAATAATATCACTAAACATATAAACACACAACAAGTTCTAATTAGTAATTACATTAACAAATTTAGATACGAAACTTAAAATAGAATTAAAACACTTGAATTAAAACATATACAGAATTAACAATGACATATTACTTTTAAACAATCACGTCGAGGACATAGGGAAAATAATATTTTCATGTAAGTTAGGCGTTACACCAGCCGATATTTTTACACAGAAAGAACTAGATTTAATTACGGACTTTGATAGCTATAGTAACATAAAAATTGTAGTACTTTTCCAAAATAATAATATCATATTGACATTACTTATACCCCAATTTTCTTCTAATATTTTGTCTAGAATAAAATTTGAACCTATTCCAAATATACAAAATAAATCTATTGTATTAAATCAAACGGAAATTTTTACCGATAATAATAATAATAACATTTATGATGTAAACATTAAAGACAATTTAGGAAAAAATTTAATTGTAGTAGATAATAAGTGCATATCAAATATTTTAAATTTTAGAGAGGCCCAATGCGACCTCCAAATATCAGAAAAAACTGCAATAACAGAAGTTATTCAGGGAATAATTGTATTTAAAAACTTTGAAGGAATAATAACTCATGACTGCAGTAAATTAAAAATACAACAAAAAGGAACTTTTGTTATCAGATTTGAAAATTGCAATATTAATGTATTAAATAAAACATATTTTAATAATAATCTAAAAATTTATGACACAATTGTTCTACCTCACTTAATTACAAAGATTAAAGAAAGTAATAAAACAAACCTTAATATAAAACTTGAAAATTTATATATTAAACAACTGCAGCATGAGGATAACATTAAAATACTAACAGGTAAACATAAAAATACACATGTAATTAGTTTAAGCACAGATGTGGCAATTGTAATTATTTTTATTATAACATTTGTAATAATTTATAAACATAAACAGAAATGGTACATATTGTCGAAACCACAAGTAAATACGGGTCATATCCCAAATGAAAAAAATGGACCATTTCTGCAAATTTCAAGCCCCCAATTCAATTAACAAAAATCGATTGAGGACAATCGACTTAAGAGGGGAAGAGTTAACACAAACATTTATCAAGAATAAATTAAAATAAAATAAAATAAGTCAAAATAAAATAAAAGCTAACATAAATAATTATTAAAATTAAAAGTTAAATAAATCAAAATGAAATTTGAGTAAACAAAAATACAAAATTGCTATATTCACCAAGTTGCTGCAATCGATTTTAAAGAAATTGTTCACAAGTTCATTACACCTGAAAATAATGCAGCCTAAGCAATGTCTGCAATTTTTGGCATTGTCTTTGTCAAAAAAATTTCTTGAGAATCGATAGCAACAACTATTAAAAGCCAATTATCACGCCACTTTTAGAATTAAGCTAGTTAAGCATAAAATAAAATATAAATTAAAAATATGTAAAATTAAGTTTAAGTTTAAATCTGATTTTAATAAAGAACGGTCGTGGATACCGGAAAACAAAAAAATTTTTTTTTTTTAGTTTTTTAACTAAGAGAAATAATAACTTATATGTATATATATATATATATATATATATATACATATATACAATATACACACATATATATATATATATATATATATATATATATATATATATACATATATACAATATTCATATATATATATATATATATATATATATATATATATGTATTACGTTTTTAGACCTTTTCGTAAAAACGGTTTTATTATTTATCCTTCAAGGATTCGTTTTATTGCATCAAATTAAAACACGGACAAATTAATTTAAGAAATTTATGCGGCAACACTTTATTTATTACTTAACACGAGTACTTGTACTACTCAACACTTAGCGATGTTAACACGCCTATGTCTGATATCACACTGATTCTCGCTGAGCTCTGGCAGCGCCCTTATGTAGCGAAAATGACGTCGTCTGGTAACCTCGCGAAAGTTCTGGGTATGGTGGTTGTTTTCTACTTGACATGTGTGTGTTTGTATGACAATGCTGACTTGTTTGGTTTGCTTATGGTAACTATGTGTGTTTGAATGTATGAGTGTTCTGTGTGTTTTGCCTATGGTAGCTATGAGTGGTTGTATGAATGAGTGTGTGGTTTTGTTTCTTCTACGTGTATATGGCTGTGTATACTTGTGAATCTGTTTAGCTTTATTAGCAGCGAATACTTGCATACAAGATCATTAAGAATAACATCTCTTAGCATTTATGTTGCTATGTTTGTTATTGTTGTGGTTTACTCTTATTGGCACAGCCTTGAATGATCTTGTATATTCTGGAGTATTCCATTTCCGTTAATTTGAATATTATCTATATAGTGTTGACCAGGGTTGTAACATTTTGACAACTATAGATTAATTGGTCTGAAGCCATTAACAGGAGGGTGGATGCTATTGAGAATAAATTCTCAGAGCTGGAGGAGCATGCAAAGGAGTTCGAAGAGAAATTGCATGCTCTAGAGGACAAAATGCATAACCTTGAGTGTAGTGGCGGGCCAGTACGAGCAGTTGCGGAAGTTTCTGCGCGGATAAAAGCGCCATGCTTCGACGGCAGCGTACCATTAGGCATCTTCAAATTCCAGTTTGAGACGGTGGCTAGCAGAAATGGATGGGATGCTGAAGAAAAGGCCATAGAGTTGATCTTGTCCTTAAAGGGTACAGCCGCAGAGGTACTTGAAACTGTGCCAGTAAGCTGCAGAAACAACTATAATGAAATAATGGCAGCATTGCAACGCAAGTATGGTAGTGAGCACAAGCGCGATTTATACAGAATGGAATTGCGATGTAGAGTTCAGAAGCCTAACGAATCTCTACAAGATTTCGCAATGGAAATCGAGCGTTTAGTGCAGCTCACATATCCAGGCGAGAGTCACCCGTTCCTGGACCATTTTAAAACTGAGGCTTTCGTTAACGGCATTCGCGACTCTGATGTTAAACTGGCGGTGTGCGCTACGCAGAAATCCACTTTCGCTGAAACTGTGTCATTTGCGCTGGCTCAAGAGACTGCCAGGATGGTTTTCAAGCCACAGATATGTAAAGTGCGGAATGTGGAGGTTTTGTCTGAGGAGGATAACAACCTAGTGGCTAGCGTTAAGGAGGCAATGCGACAACTGCTGGCAGAGAAGGCTATCAAAGAAAAGCCTAAGTGCTTTAACTGCGGAAAGATCGGTCATTTTCAGCGCACCTGCAAAGCATCAAGGAAGACAAGTAGAGTGCGGAAAGTGGAGGTTTTGTCTGAGGAAGATAACAACCTAATTGCCAGCTTAAAGGAGGCAATGCGACAACTGCTGGCAGAAAGCGATATTAAAGAAAAGCCTAAGTGCTTCAACTGCGGAAGGATCGGTCATTTTCAGCGCAGCTGCAAAGCATCAAGGAAGAGAGGTAGATCCGTTTTGCCACCAAGAAAGAGCATTGAGCATAGAAGAGGCACAAAGCATAACAATGCGGATGCTCTTTCAAGAAGACCCTGCTGTTCAGAGCGTAAACATTGTGATACAACCGAGCAAAAGGAAGGCGTTGTTGATGTTCGGCGAATTCACATCGGCCCTGATGAAGACTGGTCAGCGGCACAGAGGGACGACAGCATGCTAAGGAAAATTATAGCCGCCAAAGAAGAGGACAGACGACCATCTCGGAATGAAATTTCGGCTGAAAGCCCACTCGCCAAATCTTATTGGGCTCAGTGGAACAGCCTTAAGGTAATAAAAGGGTGTTTATACCGCGTATGGGAAAGTGTAGATGGCAAAACAACTTCAAATTTAATAGTTGTGCCATACTCCAAGATAAGTAAAGTTTTACAGGAGTTTCATAATGGACCTAGTGGCGGTCATCTTGGAGTGACAAAAACACTTGAGAAACTGAAGCAGCGTTTTTATTGGGTGGGATGTCAACAAGCCGTAGCCGACTGGATAGCAAACTGTCCACAGTGCAAAGCAGCAAAAGGCCCAGTAAGAGGAAGTCGGGGACAGCTACAACAGTACAACTCAGGAGCTTTTACGTCCCAAGAGAAAGACGACTTAAACGAACGGCATGAGTTCGCGCGTAGTCGAATCCAAACGGGCAATGACAAGATGAAGGCTAGGTATGACCGCGCAGCAAACTCGGAGGGATTTATGGAAGGACAATTGGTTTTATTGTATAACCCACAACGAAAGAAAGGATTGTCCCCAAAATTACAGACTCACTCGGATGGCCCGTATAAAGTGATTAATAGAGTGAATGACGTCGTATACCGGATACAGAAGCACAATAGCCCAAGGTCGAAAATGAAGACCTCGATCTTCTCGAACGATTGGCGCAATATGGAAGAGGTGATTGTATGCCTATTCGGGACGAACAGGCTTAAGTGGGCGGCAGTGTTACAAAGATTAGAAATAGATTTAGAATAAACGACAATGTGGCTGTATGTACTTGGCAGCACTACCAATTAATCTATAGTTGTCAAAATGTTACAACCCTGGTCAACACTATATAGATAATATTCAAATTAACGGAAATGGAATACTCCAGAATATACAAGATCATTCAAGGCTGTGCCAATAAGAGTAAACCACAACAATAACAAACATAGCAACATAAATGCTAAGAGATGTTATTCTTAATGATCTTGTATGCAAGTATTCGCTGCTAATAAAGCTAAACAGATTCACAAGTATACACAGCCATATACACGTAGAAGAAACAAAACCACACACTCATTCATACAACCACTCATAGCTACCATAGGCAAAACACACAGAACACTCATACATTCAAACACACATAGTTACCATAAGCAAACCAAACAAGTCAGCATTGTCATACAAACACACACATGTCAAGTAGAAAACAACCACCATACCCAGAACTTTCGCGAGGTTACCAGACGACGTCATTTTTGCTACATAAGGGCGCTGCCAGAGCTCAGCGAGAATCAGTGTGATATCAGACATAGGCGTGTTAACATCGCTAAGTGTTGAGTAGTACAAGTACTCGTGTTAAGTAATAAATAAAGTGTTGCCGCATAAATTTCTTAAATTAATTTGTCCGTGTTTTAATTTGATGCAATAAAACGAATCCTTGAAGGATAAATAATAAAACCGTTTTTACGAAAAGGTCTAAAAACGTAATATATATATATATATATATATATATATATATATATGAATATTGTATATATGTATATATATATATATATATATATATATATATATATATATGAATATTGTATATATGTATATATATATATATATATATATATATATATATATATATGAATATTGTATATATGTATATATATATATATATATATATATATATATATATATGTATATTGTATATATGTATATATGTATATATATATATATATATATATATATATGTATATTGTATATATGTATATATATATATATATATATATATATATATATATATATATATATATATACATATATATACATATATATATATATATATATATATATATATATATACATATATATACATATATATATATATGTATATATATATATATATATATATATATATATGTATATATATGTATATATATATATATATATATATATATATATATATATACATATATATATATATATATATATACATATATATATATATACATATATATATATATATATATATATACATATATATATATATATATAATATGAACACCAATTTTACAATTGAAATCAATACTGTTACAATAGAAAAAGTGAAAAGTATAAAGTGCTTGGGTTTCATTATTGCTAAAGAATTAAATTTTAAAGAACACATTGAGAGACACCGTAATGGCACGCATATGCTTGCTTGCACTTTTAGATATCCGCCATTACAATTTTAACTTTCGTCTGGATGATTCGATAAAATGAAAGATTAACAAGTTTCGTGTAAATATTTGATTTCTATTTTGTTTAAGTTTGATTTAATAGAGTTAATTAATAAAATATAAGAAACCATCACCGATCTTCTTTATAAAATCTCATAAATCCATATTGGTGACCCCGCAAACTGAACAATGGCAACCAATGACAAAAAATTACCAACGACATCAACTGTTCCAATTGACGACGACGATCAAGACTCTCCACGTCAAAGATCCAATAATACGGTTTCAGCCATTTACGCTCGATTACCATTTCCAGAAATTTGCAACTCAAACATCGAAGCCTGGTTTATGTCTATGGAGTTTTGGTTTAGTGCATCGGGCATAACCGCCGACAAACAAAAGGCCGCCACCGTTCTTGCAGCATTATAGCCTGAGACAATAGCGCAGTTAACGGACATAACCTCATCCTTGCCATCGTCTGATCGATTTGAATACGTCAAAGGTCGCATTATTGACCATTTTGCTGATAGCGAACAACGACGTCTTAACAGACTTTTATCTGAGATGCCCCTTGGTGATAAGAAGCCCTCAGAATTATTTTTCGAAATGCGTCGTGTAGCAGGTACTTCTGTAGGTGAGGCAGCACTCAAGGGTCTATGGACGAAAAGATTGCCAACTTTTGTACAGCCGGTCGTAGCAGCATCAACAGGTACGGCAGCAGAGTTCACCAAAATAGCTGACTCCATCATGGATGCCGTATCACCGTCACAAATCTGCAAAGTTGGTAGAGAGTCTGCAAATGAAGTTAATGAACTTCTTACTGCCATAAAAGAGTTAAGTAGAAAATTTGAACAATTTACTACACGCCCACGCTCTCGTTCCCGCAGACCAACCGTCTCTCGTTCTCAATACCGTCGATCATCAAATGACAGAAACAACCAAAATTCAAATACTGATGAATGTTGGTACCACAAGAAGTACGGACGTGATGCACGAAAATGTCGCAGCCCATGCCGTCATAAGCAGGGACAAGCATGCGCTGCAACTCGTCCACCGAAGTGACTCCTTAGGCCGGTAGAGCGTTCCAGCGGAAATCCTCACACTGAGTGCCAAATTTTCCGCCTTCAAGTAACAGATAAATACACGCAAACAAATTTTTTAGTCAATAGTGGTGCTGACGTCTCAGTATTACCTCTTTCTTTAAAAGCGCAAGGTATTCGTCCTACATCCATAACACTTTTTGCTGCAAATGGTTCGTCAATCAAAGTAATAGGTGAACAAAAATTGAGGTTAGACCTAGGACTAAAACGAAATTTTTGTTGGTCATTTGTTGTTGCTGATGTGACAACACCAATAATTGGGTCTGACTTTATCAAACATCAGGACTTGTTAATCGATTTACGGCGCAATAAACTAATAGACAACGTCACCGGACACGATTTACAGCTAAAATTGCCATCGACAACAGAGGTTGCAGCAATCGAAACATTCAGCTCAGTCAATCCGTTCGCAAATCTTTTGCACGAATTTAACGACATCACGGTACTTGCGCCTTATGGTTCGGAAACTAAATCGTCAATTTTTCACCGAATTGAAACGACTGGTCAACCCACATTTTGTCGTCCTCGACGATTGCCACCGGAGAAGCTGGCTGCAGCCAAGAAGGAATTTGATTTTCTCTCTGAGGTTGGAATTTGTCAACCCTCTAAAAGCAATTGGAGCAGCCCCTTGCATCTAGTTAAGAAAAGTGATGGTACGTGGAGACCCTGTGGCGACTACCGCGCATTAAATGCCAAAACTTTACCGGATCGCTATCCTCTACCATACTTAACAGACTTTACGATCAATTTACAAGTTAAGAAGTACTTTTCAAAATTAGACCTACAGAAAGCATTCCACCAAATTCCAATACACCCTGACGACGTACCAAAAACGGCAATAAGTACCCCCTTCGGCTTATTTGAGTTCAATTATATGACATTCGGCCTACGAAACGCTGCGCAGACTTTTCAACGAATTATAAACGAAGTCTTCAGAGGTCTCGATTTTGTATTCCCGTATATTGATGACATTTTTGTTGCTTCCGCCACCTTAGACCAACACCTTCAAGACCTTCGTGTAGTACTTCAACGACTTCGTGAAAATTCTTTAGCCATAAACTTCAACAAATGTGAGTTTGGCAAATCAGAATTAGTTTTCCTTGGACACCTTGTCACCCCCG
Source organism: Linnaemya vulpina (assembly GCA_963675445.1). Taxonomy (NCBI): domain Eukaryota; kingdom Metazoa; phylum Arthropoda; class Insecta; order Diptera; family Tachinidae; genus Linnaemya; species Linnaemya vulpina. Next base: position 39,479,184 of record OY776276.1, read on the forward strand.
AAGGCATTCGACCATCACCGGAGAAAGTCGCCGTAATCAAAGAATACAAAAAGCCCGTTAATGCGCAAGAGCTAAAGAGATTCATCGGAATGATGAACTTTTATAGAAAGTTCCTGCCAAACTGCATTCGCTACCAAGCAGTTTTACAACAAATGATTACCGGCAACAAAAAGAACGATACAACCCCATTAGTTTGGACATCAAATACTGAAGCAGCATTTGAACAATGTAAAACTGAGTTGTCTGAAGCCACTTTATTAGCTCATCCCATATCTGGCGCCGAATTATGCGTTTATGTTGATGCATCCGACATTGCCGTAGGTGCGGCCCTCCACCAAAAAGTTGATCATGTTATGAAACCGATGGCATTTTATTCTAAGAAGCTGACGCCAACGCAGCAGAAGTATTCTACTTACGACAGAGAGTTAGCTGCCATCTATCAGGCTGTATGCCATTTTCGTTATGCCATAGAAGGTCGATCATGCTACATAGTTACGGATCATCGTCCGTTAATTTTTGCCTTCAAACAAAAAATGGAAAAAGCATCACCACGCCGTTTGAGACAACTTGACTTTATAAGTCAGTTTACTACTGACATACGTCACATTCCTGGTAGAGACAATGCAACAGCTGATGCTCTATAAAGAATCCAATCTGTCCGGCAAACCTTAAATTACTCGGATTTAGTGGCAGCACAGAAAAATGATGAAGAATTACAAGGTCTTCTCAATAATCAAGGTACTAATTCACTATATATATATATATATATATATATATATATATAAATATATATATATATATATATATATATATATATATATATATAAATATATATATATATATATATATATATATAAATATATATATATATATATATATATATATATATATATATAAATATATATATATATATATATATATATATAAATATATATATATATATATATATATATATATATCTATATATATATATATATATATATATATATAATATATATATATATATATATATATATATATAATATATATATATATATATATATATATATAATATATATGTATATATATATATATATATATATATATATATATATAATATATATATATATATATATATATATATATAATATATATATATAATATATATATATATATATATATATATATATATATATAATATATATATATATATATATAATATATATATATATATATATATATATATATATATATATATTAGGGTGACATTAATTTTAAAAGTTTGATTTTACCAAGTCTCACCCTTCAGTTCAGTTTTATGAAAAAAAAAATACAAAAAAATTTCATAGCGATAAGTTGAGATTTGGGCGTGCGCCCGCCCTTCAAAGTTTTATACGAGCCTAGTAGAAAAAATTCTATATTCATTTTTTATAAAATGTTTATTAAAATTAAAGTACTTTACATATAGTAGATTTATTTGAATTTGGGAAACGTTTGCGATAGTCCGTCACAACTTGCAAAATAAATTGTGTTTGCTCTTCGTTTTTAGTCAGAAGTTTATTGTAATCTTCTATTAATTTAACTCCTCTTTCTGCCAAATCATTTACTAGTTTTAATTTGTTTAGATATACAAATGCACTTTGATAGCATTCATGGGTTGTCCATATTGAAGGCTCTAATTCCAAAAAAGATTTATCAATATTAAATCTTTCGAAAATTCTTGCTGTTGTGGAAGAAACAAATTGTTCAAGTCCATTATCAATTACATCTGCAATTCTTTCTTTCTTTAAAATCACGCGTTTTATTATTTTTTCATTTTCATTTTGCAAAGCTTCTTTCTTTTTATTTTGTTTGTGTCAGCAGAAACATTATTGTCAAAGAAAGCAAATGCTATAGATTCTGAGCCTAAGTACCATAGATGATTTAAAAACTTTTTTATAGATACTTGCGATATATCTGTATCAATTTTTTCGAAATTATGAAGTCTATTTAAAAATGTAAAGTCCGTATTTGGTGCTTTTATGGTTGAAAGAGCAGAAAACCAAGCCTCTATGTATATTTGGATTATAAAAATACAAATTTTACGCAATCCTGCCAGTTGAATCTCTGATAAAGCAAATTCCTTCCGCAAAAAAAATTTTTTGAAGCTATAAATGGCTTTTGCCATCCACCGCGCGTGATGAAAAGCTCCTGGTGATCTTATCATTACGCTTTCTTTGGACTTGTTCAATTTTTCGCCAAGAAACATCAGGACAAGCTCCAAAAGCTCTTTATAATCTTCTCTAGGCTGCTTCTCACTCAAAACATTATTTACAAAATTTATTATTCTGGTTTTTGACCCTTGCAAATGATACATAGCTAATTCATCTTGAATTCCAGCCTGCCAATGGTTTATATTCAAATTGTTCCACGATTTTTTAAAATTTTCAAATAATTTTACGAAGGGACTTGTACTGCAGTCAAATTTGGTTTCAAAAACACTTTTCAATATAATTTCGTAAATGTGATGTCTACAAGGCAGCCAAAAAAGTTCTCTATTTAAGGATTTTTCAAGTAACGTGCATGTACCTTTCAAGCGTCCAGTATTGACCTGACCGCAGTTGTATCGAACGCACTGCATCTAATTTCACTTTGTAGACCCCATTTGGAAATACAATTATAAACAGCATCGGCTTTTTCTGTTCCTGAACCACATTTCATTGCAGGTATTTCCAACAACTGTTCCATCTCTCCACTAGATATGACTGTAGAAAGTCTATCAACATTTGCATTGCCCGTTAATGCTGGTAAAAGTTTACCATCCCAATGTAATGTTATAATGTCTGGTTTATTCAATTTAAAATTCTTTTGTAGTCCCAACGCTCTTTTCTTACGCATTTTTTCTCTTACCATATGAATTGAAGATCTATTAATGATGTAGTCAGCAATGTCTTTTCCTAATAATTGCAATACAGCAGAAATAATGTGAACAGCATTTCTGTTACTTATTTTGCAATAATCTAATGCAATAGCTAATTTTGGAGTAATAATTGTTTGTTTTACTCTTGCATTTTTTGAGCGAACTTTAACAGTTTCATCATGGGACTCTGCGGCTTGAAAACTTTGATCACTTTCAGATGATGACTGAAATTGCATGGTTTCACCTTGAACATAA
>OY776276.1:39489816-39502316 GCA_963675445.1 Linnaemya vulpina
AATATTTGGCGTTGTGGTAGGTCGTTTGGCTTCAATTCTTGCACCAGCTGTATCTTATAAGGCTTCACACCCAAATCCTTCCGCAAAATTTTCCACGTAGTGGAGTAACAGAGGCCCAATTGCTGCGAACGGCGCCGAATCGATAATTCACGGTCATCACCAACACTGGCCGATACGGCTGCGATATTTTCTTCAGTTCGCACTCTACGTAAGCGTGTTGGTGGTTTAATGTCCAACAATGTAAATTTGGTGCGAAATTTTTTTACAATAGCCCGAATTTCTATTCGGCCGATTAAACTGACCATAAAATGGAAGAAGCGCGCGATGAACTTTCTTAACGGAGCACGCGTTTTGGTAATAAAATTCAATAATTTGCAAGCGTTGTTCGTTTGTAAGACGATTCATGATTAAATTATAGACCAAACTGAAGATGTTTGACAGTGACACAAGATACAAAACGTGCGCGAGCTGTCAAAACTAGTGTTGCCAAAAAGATAATAGCAAAAAAATCACTCGTTATATATATATATATATATATATATATATATATATATATATGTATATATATATATATATATATATATATATATATATTTATTGGCAGGCACGCGGGGTTTTTTTTTGTGGAATAAGTAGCTGACGTGGCACAAGAAAAGAAAAACGAAAAGGTCTAGAAGAATCGATACTAATTACATGCCTGCGAACGGAAAGAAACGAGGAAAGAGGTGCGACAGTTGCGGTGATAGGAACTAGCGAGTGAGAATTGACGGACCGGTAAAATAGTGATATCTATATATAGAGATATATAATTTAGTGAGTGTGAGAAGTTGCCTGGAAGAAAAGAGCGGAAGGATCTGATAGTGGCTAGACGTGGACACGGTATTCCACTTACCTGCATCCATTATTTACCTGCATACATCAGCAAGCTTCCAACATCACTTACCTGCACCCAATCGTTACATGCTAACATCAAGGGACGTGCGGCGGTTTGCTAAATTGTTTTATGATATATTATATAGAAATATTACAGTAAATTATACGTATTCTTATGGCATATTGTATGTATTTGTTTTTATAAAGTATATGTACATATATATGGATTGGTTGACGGTGTCATAGTTACCATTAATATACTACCTAATAATTACCCAATTTTGCCCTCGGTCCTCACAGTGGGGACCACCCCATCTATACCGTTGCACAACACACCTACCAGACACCGGCAACGACGATTTCAGCGCTCACATCGGTCTATGATCCAATATCACCCCACCCCTTTTACCTTTTATTTTAAATTAAGTAACATTTCACAAAAGAAAGAGGGGCCTGCCTTAGCCGTGAGGGCTGGCTAAAAGATGAGTAAGAAAATTATCGGGTAGTTTCCTTCCATTTGTTTTGCCAATTAAGCAGTACTCGTCAAACAATCTACCCTAAGTTCCGTAAGGAAAAGCAAAGCTTACCATACTGACAGAGCCCTAGAAACTATTGAAATTAAAAAAAATTTTTTTTTTGGTAATAATTAATCTAAATTATCCGAGCGGCCTTTGTGAAAAGTATCTATAAACCTAAATTAAAATGAACCCTGCTGTAGAGTGAAGAGTTTTGGCATGCCCATGCGTACATATATCTTTGTATAAATATAAATATATATATATATATATATATATATATATATACATATATAAATCAAAAAATTTTACAATGCGAATTACAATATCATTATAAATAGTCAATGTAAAGAACGTAAACCGAATTTACACATTGTTGATTAAATACTTGTACCAACATTCCAATATTGAATATAGTTAAGAATTAATGAATGTAAAAGAATAACTACAATAAAGTAAGGAAATTGAAAAGCATGAATTGCTAAGAGCACGATAATATCTAAATATGCATGTTGTCCACGTATTGAAATAGACAAAGGTAACGTATAAAATTAAGGGTCGTTGAGAGCGGGTCGAGCAAGGGCACGCTTAGCTTGTAAGGGGAGGGAAAAACCAGAGCACCTCACCACCCAAGTGTTCACTGTAGTGCTCATAAAACTTTGGTACCAACCTGACGAGAGACGAACCCTAGTAGCCGGACACAGTAAGGGAAAAATAACACCACAGGCCTTCTCTCGTTGCATCAGCCTGTGGCCGATGACATGCCCAGGATAGTAACAAATGGCGCCCAACGGAATTGATAAATGTGAGTAAGAAAATCTGTGTTAGTAATGGCTTCGCTGAAACCGGATATTTCTGAAATTATTAACTTAATAATATTGAATTGTTTTGTATGAGTGAAATATAAATTAGTGGATTAATTAGAGTCGGTCCAACGTTGTATTCAGTAGATAGAAATCGTACCATAATGTAAACTATTGGGTAACCGTGTACTAGACAACAGATAAAACCACAGAAGTAAACAAGAAGTAAACCGTATTCTGACTTTAGCTTATTCTCGGTTGTATCTTGCACAACGAAGGGGTTGTTAGCAACTGTATGGCGGGACGAGGTAGATGAAGGATACGCGTGATCACTCTACCGGTCCGCGGGGACATGTTGTGTATTTACCCTACCTTGACATCACGAATAATTGCTTCGGTGATGTTATGTTTGTGTCAAGAGTGTAAATGTGAACGAACAGTCAGATTTCTAGGGCCAAGCCAAAGAAAGTGGTTGTTGTTGGACCAGAGGTTTGGTCTGAGATGTCTCTAAGGAAAACAAAATATTGTCTATTTTATATACGAGGGTAGGCCGTGCATGGGTAGACCCCATTTAGATGTGATTATTGGATAGAAAATCGATATTGGTTTTAATTTTAAATTGTGTATGGACCCAGTAAGAGTATACGTAATTGTATGGTTATAAATATTTTTTAAATTCACCCCACAAATAAAAGAAAAGTATATTTTGAATTGGGAAGGTAATAAAAAAAAATTTGCATCGATAGCTGGTTTGAAGATTCACTTTTGGTCAGGTGGTTAGCGAACTTAAGAGTAGGCGGCGGTTAATTTTGATGAAACGCGTAACACGGCTCAGGGTAAAGGAATCAGGGGGCGATAAGGCTAGTATTCACGTGCCACCTGAGGATTCGCTTGATTTGTTTTCAAATACTACGGTGTTAGAAGGCTTCAGCGGATCCAGCTTATCTGGAAGTAACACAGTAGTGGACGCGAGCCAGATGTCGGATGCTGCAAATGAACAAGCTTTCAATTTTTCATATCTGTGGTACCCAAGCATTTTTTAAAAACTTAAAATTTTTCAGCAGTTTCATCTTTAGTGGCTATGAAGGGATTTATATAATAAAACTCGTTCGTTTTGCATTTCAAAAATATAAAAGTATAAAAAAACTCCAAAACATAAACTAATTTAAAAATGCAATTGCTTGTGCAAAATAAAACAACAATTATTTGTTGTTGTTCTTTATTTCTCTTACACTTACCATTTGAGTCGGCAAAAAACCAACCAGTTGTGGAATAAAACGTAAGAAAATAAAAAAGGAAAATTTACCAGTGAGTTCTTGTTGTGACTTTGATATTGTTTTAGGCTTCCCATTTATTAATGTGGAAGTTTGAAATAAATGTCTTTAGTTATTCTAAGAAATGTTGGGTAAAGGTTCCCTGATGATCTGCATTAGCCCCAGTGAAATGCGCATAGGAACTAGCTAAAACCCCTCAACTGATCAATTTGAATTTTTTAATAAGATTTTGGGAAAAAAGAACTAGCACATAATTAAAATTAAAGAGTTAAAAAAAACAAACTAAAAGTAAAATGGATATTCTTACGAATAGGAATAATAATATAATTTTTTGTGTCCAGCGAAGTCACATATTTGGAAATTTTGGTATACTTTTGCTATTAAATATAGCCATATTCACACGGCAAGCAATCACTATTATATATATTATATTTTACAAATAATATTATTAAACATTTCTTTGCCGGAATGTGGCGATTGAAATTCGTGTAAATTTATTACTTTTATGTACACATTGGCATAGTCAAAAAGCACGAATTTTACATTTTTCAAACACAGGTATTTTTTTTCACTTCGTCTCTCTATTTGGTCTTCGTCTTTTTATACCCTTTACAAAAATGTGAAAGGGTATATTTAGGTTTGTCATTCCGTGTGTAATTTCTTCGATATCAATATGCGACCCCATAAAGTATATATATTCTGGATCCTTATGAAAAGCGATGACGATTGAGTGATGTCCGTCTATCCGTCTGTCTGTGCGGTTTTCCCAAGCCCCCAGAAAAGCTAGAGAATTCATTATTGGACTGATCGATTGGAAGTGAGCTAACTTAGAGTGGTATTGAAATTCAGAAATCGGAAGAACGGTTCCAGAGCTGGGAAGCTTACACCTATTTCTCGACGCAAAATTAACACCAAAAACCGATTATTTTTTTTGCTTATTTGAAAATTGAACCCATTTCATGCTTTGGGACTCCTCAATTGTCCATCTAAAACTAAAAAATTTTTTTTTTCCAGGGATGGGAAATTAAAAATTTTTTTTGTTGGTACATTCGGTATTTTGTGGTACATATAATTACTAAAATGTTTAAAAATTTTAAGTTTTTCTTAAATAAAACCGTTTTTGCTGTAATGAAGATTTGCATCGATGAAAAAAAAATTTTTTAATTTAAAGTTCCCATCCAGAGTTAGGAAACTTAATTTTTTTATACAATAAACTAACAAAAAATCAACTGACGTCGTTTTTCCTGTTTAAAATTACTTTTTATGTCGGCAAAACAAAATTGGTATTTAAAATTTAAAAAAAAAAATCAAAATTTCGATTCCAGGGTTCAATACTGCAATATTTTTTAGTACATGAAAGTAACGAAAGTGGTAACAAATTTGTAGTTTTTCTTAAATAAATCCGCTTTATATATCATGAAGATGTATAAAGCGGATGTATAAAAGATGATGTGTAAAAGAAAATTTAATTTTCGATTCCAGGGATCGGAAATTGAATTTTTTTTGACACATTCGGTATTTCGTGGTACATATAATAATTAAAATATTTAAAAATTTAAAGTTTTTCTTAAATAAAACCGTTTTAGGAAGATTTGCATACATGGAAAAAAATTTAAAATTCTTATCCAGGGTTAGGAAATTTTAGTATTTTTTGTACATTAAAATAACTAAAAATCAACTAACGTCGTTTTTTCCTGGTTAAAATTATTTTTTGTACTGGCAAAACAGAATTGGTATCAAAAATTAAAAAAAAATATATATATTTCGATTCCAGGGCTCGAAAACTGATATATTGTAGTACATGAAAGTGACAGAAATGGTTACAAATTTGTAGTTTTTCTTAAATAAAACCACTTGTATCATGAAGACTTGCATTGGTAAAAAATAATTTTAAAAAGTTTTAATTTTCTCCTCCAGGGATCGGAAATTGAAATATTTTTTGGGCATATCGGTATTTTGTGGTACATATAATAACTAAAATGTATAAATGTGTTAAGCTTTTCTTAAATAAAACCGTTTTTGGTAACATGAAGATTTGCATTAATAAAAACAAATTTTTAAATTTAAAGTTCCCATCCAGGGTTTCGAAATTTTAAATTTTTTTATACAATACATAACCAAAAATCAATTAACGTCGTTTTTTCCAAGTTAAAATTTTTTTTTTACTTCGGCAAAAAAAAATTGGTATTAAAAATTAAAAAAAAAATAAAAATTTCGTTTCCAGGGTTGGATACTGCAATGTTTTGTAGTACATGAAAGTGACAAAAATTGTTACGAATTTTAGTTTTTCTTATATAAAACCGCTTTATACATCATAAAGACTTGCATTGCAAAAACATTATTTAAAAAAATTTAGTTTTCGTCTCCAGAGGTGGGATTTTTTTTTGGGCACATTCAGTATTTTGTGGTACATATAGTAACTAAAATGTTTAAAAATTTTGAGTTTTTCTTAAACCGTTTTTGGTAACATGAAGATTTGCATTAATAAAAACAAATTTTTAAATTTAAAGTTCCCATCCAGGGTTTCGAAATTTTAAATTTTTTTTATACAATACATAACCAAAAATAAATTAATGTCGTTTTTTTCCAAGTTAAAACTATTTTTTATTTCGACAAAACAAAATTGGTATTAAAAATTAAAAAAAATAAAAATTTCGATTCCAGGGTTAGATACTGCAATATTTTGTATAACATGAACGTTACCAAAATGGTTAAAAATTTGTACTTTTGCTTAAATAAAACCGTTTTACACATTATGAGGACTTGTATTGTAAAAAAAATTTGAAAAATTAAAATTTCGTTTCCAAGGGTGGGAAATTTGGAATATTTTTTTTATGTAACTAAAAAACGCAACTGAAGTTGTTTTTATTTATTGCGAACTGAAACTATTAGTTAGTTAGAAAGCAGACGTACGTTAGATTCGGCACAGCCGAATATAGCACTTTTACTTGTTTTAAATATTTTTCTGCTTGTAGATTTGCCGCATTGATAATTTTTTAAATTTTTTGGGAGTCCTTTTCCACTCATCTATAATAAGTTCTTCCGAATTGTTTGTAAAATATTCATTATCGTGCATATTATTTGCGGTAATCATGCAATCTATATCTTTAATTTTCGCTTCTATATATTTTGAACGTATATAAAAGCTTTACGTTTTTAGTTATGTTGAAATAAGTTTCAGCGGGACTGTTAGCAATACGTGTTGCTGTTGTATCTATGAATAGTCCCATTAGATTTGACCAAAGGGCAGCAAATGGCACATACTTTTTTAAAACTATATGAAAATATTTGGTATTATGAAGCGGATTTCTTACAGCAACATTTTCAGGTCCTTTGTTGAGGCAAATACCATCAAGAATATTTAGGGCTTTTTTATGAAAATTGCTATTTTGGTATTGAGCACAATGCTCCATGCAAAAAGTTTCAGATGTTGAAATTAAATTGGTATCAATATCGCTGCTTGCTACAGATGACATAAAGTAACTCTTGGTGCTGTTGTATAATTCATCTTCAGATGCTGAAACCAATAAAATACTTGAGTTCTGGAACCATTACCGGAATTCATTAATATTCCCAATGTTTATGCCCTTTATCATGATTTTTTTTTAAATCCGATTGGATACAATTTTCTGCAGAATCCTGTGTCTTTTAGACAAACTTAAAAAAAATGGGAGGAACGAATTTGAATGGCAACAAAAGTATTCTTAATTTTTTCCTTTTAATGTAATATGTCAAAACATTTTATTAAATAGGATGTTGCTGAGTCCATATTGTTGAAAGATTTGACAGCAGCGTTAAAAATTGCCCAGCTCCAGTCAACACATATTCGCCTACAAATTGGCCATTTTATCATATTTTGGAGGCAAAATACTTTTATGTATGTCCATAAAAATTTTTTGTTATGTCTTCCTCAAAAAGTCGGTCTAATAAAGCCTCAGCAATAAGTATTAAAATGCCTTTCTTTCCCTCATCTGCAACATGCATTACAATGCTATATAAAAATACTCGTTTTGAGTCCTTAAAAAATGTTTTTACAACTCCACCTGTTGCATCCACAAAAAGAGTATTTCTGCTCTTTTTTATTAATAGGCCTCCATACTTATTGGGCAAGTTGAATTGCTCTTCCGAGAATAAATATATCTCTTCCGAAATGGATACACATTGTATAAAGTGTGACCAATTTTTTTCGCGTTGCATTAGGAGCAAGTCTATAACTATATCCTTATCCCTATTGTGTTGTTGCACGGCTTCACTTTTTATTTTACGAATTGCATCCTTTGTTAGAACGGACTGCATATTACCTATTAGCATGTCATTTCTAAAGTTAGACGACTTTTGATTGACTAACTTCTTTTTAATCACATTTCTTCTAACCGCTCGAATCTGTTGTTTTCTGGTTACGTAAAGATGCATAATTTTTGGTCGATTCGCAAAAACTTTTACAGAAAATGACATGCACACTAAACTAACAATAAATTTATATTTTCTGCATCCTTCATTTGCATACAGACAGTTTCCGTAAATTCACATGGAAGTCATGTTCTTGGTGAAGGCAAAGCTTACTATGTTAATAGCACATACATTATTTATACTTTCATAGTTTTCTCTAACCAAATCTTCAATATAACGGGCAAGTTCTTTTTAACTTTCTGCGATTCCGGCAACTTGTTGCTCTTTAAAACTAAATTCACCTACTGAGTATTGGTATCCCGGCAGTAAAGAAGTACTGTTTTTATAATTAGTAATTAAAAATATTTTTACAACTTTTTGGAGTCGCTTCAATTTTTATTTATTTTTCTTATTACAGCGTACTCATCTGTTTTAATAATTCTCTATTTGCGATAGATTATGTTTAGGAGAGTTGAGAAGGTGATATAATCGCCCATATTCTATTTGGCAGCGTCAACGCAACACAATACTGTTTTAGTCTTTGATGCAAATCGACATTCCCTATGTCAATATTGAAAGTAATCGATTACTGTCAACATTTTTTTTTATATTCGCCCATATTCTATTTGGCAGCGTCAATGCAACACAATACTGTTTTAAGTCTTTGATGCAAATCGACATTCCCAATGTCAATATTGAAAGTTATCGATTACTGTCAACATGTTTTTTATATTCTCTATGAAAATGTGACGACGATACTGTTCAATATTGACTCTGATTTTGTCGTCAATGTTTTTGGTGTTGTGTTGTGTTGACAAAATTTTTTTGCGTTATTTTGAAAAGAAAAAAGGTGGATAAAAATAAAATTAAAATTACAAATCCCAAACAATTTGAAAAATTGGTGGAGGAGATGGAACAAAATCCTAACTAGCAAGGGAATTTCTTAGAGGCACTGTACCCAATAATTTTAAGCAAATGTGGGAGAATATTTCCAACAATATTAAATGCCCTTGAACCACCGCAAAGATATGGCGATGGATGGCAAAAGGTACAGCAAACAGTTTTTAAGAAAAATATACTCTGCAACAAAACGCAAAAACTCTCAAAAGAGAGTAAACAATCAGTGGTCTGGTTGCACTTTATATTTTATACCAAATTTTCCACAAAAATAGTAAACAAAACAAACAAGCAGTTCCAAGAATTAGATATGTGTGTCTAAATTATCGATAAACAGGCAACGTCACATTTCAACCCTTATAGAATATCAAATTAGTGTTAACGCGGTGTTGATGTTGAGTAAAAGTGATGTTGACATAATATTGACGACGATGTTGACGCTGCCAAATAGAATATGGGCGATTCTCTATGAAAATGTGACGACGATGTTGTTCAAAATTGACTCTGATTTTGTCGTCAATGTTTTTAGTGTTGTTTTGTGTTGACAAATTTTTTTTGCGTTATTTTGAAAAGGAAAAAATGGATAAAGATAAAATTTAAATTACAAATCCCAAACAATTTGAAAAATTGGTGGAGGAGATGGAACAAAATCCTAAACTAGCAAGGGGATTTCTCAGAGGCACTATACCGAATAATTTTAAGGAAATGTGGGAGAATATTTCCACAATGTTAAATGCTCTTGGACCACCGCAAAGATATGGCGATGGATGGCAAAAGGTACAGCAAACAGTTTTTAATCAAAATATGCTCTGTAACAAAACGCAAAAACTCTCAAAAGAGAGTAAACAATCAGTGGTCTGGTTGCACTTTATATTTTATACCAAATTTTCCACAAAAATAGTAAACAAAACAAACAAGTTGTTCCAAGAATTAGATATGTGTGTCTAAATTATCCATAAACAGGCAGCGTCACATTTCAACCCTTATAGAATATCAAATTAGTGTTGACGCGGTGTTGATGTTGAGTAAAAGTGATATTGAAATAATATTGACGACGATGTTGACGCTGCCAAATAGAATATGGCCGAATGTCTTCAAAATAATCGTCATCAGAAAGTTATATTGCGAAAAAAGCATATAAATATGTGTAATCACGACAGGAGCCATGGATAATAATGAATATATATACACACACGTATATATATATATATATATATATATATATATATATATATATATATATATCATTATTTTGTGGAACCGTAAATGGGAGTTCGTTACAACCGAGAATTCGTTATAACCGAATTCGTTAAAATGAAAAATATTATATGAGCAGCTCTACAAACAAAACTTTTTTAAGCCAATAATAAATACCTTTTGCGTCAACGTTTATTTTGTAATAGAGCTTTAATATTTCATGCTGCAATTTTGTATTTCTACCATTGCACCATTTTAAAAAGGCTTGGATTTCCTTAACGCAATCCAGATAATTTTTGCGTTACTTAAAATTTGTTAAAAATATTGTTATCCAATTTACATACATATATAAAAATGCATGGTATGCTTACAAAAACTTTTTTTTAACCGATGATGGTTTCTTTTATTATCGGCTATGTGTTCCAAGCCAGCATTTTTTTAAATTTCATTGGCAAATAAAAAAAAACTTTTGACGTGCATTCTAATTTGCTCTCAGAAGTATTTTGAGAATAATATATTCCAAATTGTTTAATAGATTAACAATGAAAATGAAAACCGAAAAATCCAAAGCTACAGGCAAGATCCAATTTATCATCTTCCTTCAAATTTTTTATTTGTTTTCGTCAAAAATGTCTATCGAACTCACTAGGCTTAGAATAACATATATTTGTTGTATACATAGCTTAAAAATTTTTAACTGATATAAATAAAATTTTTATACAAACTTCCTACCTAATTATTATGACCATTATATATAAGTTGTATTAGATAAATTGGAAAATTTTCTAAAAATTAAAAAGTTTAAATTTCATAAAGAAGTTTTTTCATAAAGAAATTCGGGGATTTGAATTCAAGCATAAACTTTGCCTCTATGCCACGAACTTGTTTAACAAATATAGTAAATTTCTTTATGTATCCCCTATAAGACACTTCTGGCAACTTTAAAAAAATATATGCTGTTGTAAAATTTCATTTTAATTTTTTATTGTCAACTTTAAAAAAGTGAATGCTGTTGTAGAACATATTATTTGTTCAAAGTAGCTAATTTAGAAATTTTCCGGCTTATTAAGGAGCGCTTTTATTTCAGTGGCAAGAACGTCATATACTCGAACAAAGTTGAACTTTGATGGCATGTAAAAATTTGCACAAACTCAATTCAGCTATGTCAACTGTTTTGTTTAATAGAACACAGTCCAGTAATCAATTCTTAATAGTGGCCATGCATGCCAACTCCTTATTTGGCCACATTGGCCAAAATGTATATATATATATATATATATATATATATATATACATATATATATATATATATATATATATATATATATACATATATATATATATATATATATATATATATACATATATATATATATATATATATATATATATACATATATATACATATATATATATATATATATATATATATATATACATATATATATGTATATATATATATATATATATATACATATATATATATATATATATATATATATATATACATATATATATATATATATATATATATATATATATATGCATACATATGTATATGTATATATATTTATATATATATATATATATATATATATATGCATACATATTTATATGTATATATATTTATATATATATATATATATATATATATATATATATACATATATACATTATATGTAAATGTATATGTATATGTATATATATATGTATATGTATATATATATATATATATGTATATATATATATATATATATATATATATATATACATATATACATTATATGTATATGTATGTATATATATATATATATATATATATATATATATATATATGTATATATATATATATATATATATATATATATGTATATATATATATATATATATATATATATATATATGTATATATATATATATATATATATATATATATATATGTATGTATGTATGTATATATATATATGTATATATATATATATATATATATATATATATATATGTATATATATATGTATATATATATATATATATATATATATATATATATATATAATATATATATATATATATATATATATATATATATGTATATATATATATATATATATATATATATATAATATAATTTCTTAATTTTTTTTTCAAGAAGTGTATAGCAAAAACGTAATCTATAGGTGATTCTGAAGAGACCATAGCTCTAAGTCGGATTTGGAGCCCGCCAAAATTTCAAAATAGAACTTTTTCCATATATACATAGAACAATTTAATTATATCGGATAGAATTATAGTAGATTTCTCAATCTGGGCTTGTTTGAAAGGTATTTTTATCACCTCGTTTGTGTAAATAATGTGAGAAGTTCTCACATCGTTTGTGTAAATAATGTGAGAAGTTCTCACATCGAAAAATTAAATAATTATTGTCATGCTTGTTATCTTGGTTATCCATAGAAAAATATATTTATTATTATAAAAAAAACCAACAAAATTTTAAATCCATTAAGAAACTTATTCTGACCCATCCTGTGTTTCACAGAGTGACGACACTTTTT
>OY776276.1:39509816-39529816 GCA_963675445.1 Linnaemya vulpina
CTCATTAGAGTCCAGTATACCACCAATATTTGATTCCTTTCCAATGAATTCCTTACGAAATGCCACTATAACGTCATCAACTGTAAAAAAATTTTGGGATGATAATGAAGTAGTTTCATTTATTTTCTTGTGTGAATCAGTAGTTATTGACGAAAAATAATTATAGAAAGGTTGATTATTCTGAGTTTCATGATTCAAATCCTCTTCCTCATAGTTTTTTTTTCTCTTTTTCATCTTCTTCAAAGAACGATGTTGATATGGTAGCAGGAGTTGTAGTTGTTGATGTTATATCAATATTATCATTGATTTGATAATCACTATCTCTTGTTTCTAAAACTTTACTTTCTTTTAACATTACAAATGGTATATTAATTTTTAAAATATCTTCGTTGGGGAGTGTAAAATTAAATTTTAAACTTTTTGTGTTCTCTTCTATAAGTGGAGTACTGATAATAGGCATTGGTAGTGAATTACCGTATACCACTTTTAATAGAATGAGTAAATAAAAAATGATAAACTTCATTTTACGTTTAGTAAGCGATATACTATACACACTGTATAAAGGTTAGAGATGATATGATAAAAACACTTTATTATTGTTTCCTTATATACCCTAAAATATTTTTCAATTCAACTTCTTCAATTTCACAATATTGCTATATTCATACCTAACCTTAATAAATCATAAATTAAATAAAAACAAATCAGTTTTCATTAAAAAAACATTTATTTATCTTAAGATAATTTTTACAATATTTTTTTTTATTTCATTAGTAAGAGGAATATATTCAAACATTCTATTATGTATAATTAAACAATATGCAGATGTTCCGGTTGGTATATTATTAAGCGTTTTCAATTCAATACGAATATCTATTGGACCAGTTTTAACAGTCTCATTTTGATGTGTTACATCTAAGACAATTATTGGCGCTATTGTTTTAAAGTCTTCTCGTGATAGTAAGGGTTGTTGATCTCGTGAATAGTAGCTTTGTTAAAACTTTTGATACATATCGTATAGTAGTGCAAACCGATTTCGATCAAATTTCAAGTTTAGATCATCATACGGATATACGTCAGAGTTTAGAATTACCTTTATATTCGTTAAATCACAATGTTGAAATGTGTTATCATTGTTGCGAAACGCTAAAAGTAGGAAACGTGGTCTTTCGTTTTCACTAGCAAGCTTAACATTCCACAGTACAGTAGTGGTTTCTGGAAGTGAAGGATAGTAATACATATCCCAACTTCTAAAAGATACATTTAGTGCCCTGCGGTTATTAATTGTTTTTAAGATTTCCAATTTATGAACATCATCAAGTTGAACATGTGGCACTTTCCATGTAACATTCAGAATGGTTAACTTAGCTTTTTCAGTTAATACCTTAGATTTAAAAACTTGTTTATCAGCTTTTGCTCTCAACAAGATTAATTCATGTTTCGAATTAACTATTATTTTATTAAAATCTTCAGCAAATCCTAACAAATTTTTCAATGGCACACAAAAATTGAAATAAGCACTAATAAGTACAAGATTTTTATCACTATTGATTGGAGTCCATCTAGCATTAATCAAATTATTGCTTTCAGATGTATTTAACGAAACATAGTTTTTAATTTCTGATGCAATTCCCAAATGTCGTGTACGATCAATTTCTATTCCATTTAATTCATATCGAATCTCATCAAAGAATGAGCCATACATTTGTTCAGTAGTTGTATATTTGCAGAGATTGTTGAGTCTTCTTTTGTTACATAGCCTTCAATATAAAGCATGCTTTCGCTTGGTAAAACATATAAATTGGTTTTGTATTGATATTCGGATTTCATCATTGTTTTTGAAAGATTGTAAGTATGAATTATAGCTGTGATATTATTTTTTAATAATTGAATTATCAAATTGCGGTTTGTCTAATATATTAATTAAACTATTCATTTTTGTGTTTTAGTTGAAATCCTAAATTGCGTAAAAATTTTCGATTAGTTTTATTTAAGGTGTTTCGTTGATGTTTGTATATCAGCTTTTTATTATAAAATTTTCGTTTAACAAAAGAAACTCTCCTTGATGTGTCTTGTGTTGTGGATGATGATAGAGTGATTGGTGAATCCTTATACAAGCTATTTTTGTTGAATATAATCCTTCTTTTATAGGGTTCAAATGTAATCTAATAATGTAATAATAATTTTTCTCCACGAAAATTAATTAGGTTTCCGTCCTGATCGACAACTCTTAAAATCAGTGTAGAATTTTCTCTCGAATTTACAGGTAAATATATTGGATTAGCCGGTCTTTCTGTTATTTTATATCCTGGACTAACGTCGAGTGAAAACTGATGAATAGTATGTGCTGACACGTTATTTATATATAAACCATTCACAATATTACATTCAATGATTACTGTATTAATATTTGTTATATCAATTCTTTTATCTGAAAAATTTTCCACTTCTTGTCGTAATACTCTCTTACTAAACCAAACAAAGATCCAATTGATCGTTCTTTATTGAAATAGATAGGATCTATTGTACTTTTTATAGATGTTACATACGTATTAAAGTTTTCATTAATATACAGATTAGCTTCATTAGTCAAATCATGATATTTATCTTTAATTAAATCAACTATATCAGAAAACTTATACGATCCCACAGGAATCTCTATTATATAATCACCAGGGCAACCAAATTTATGATATATGATATTTTTTTCTGTATGTCTTGCAAACATATCAGGTAGTTATTTATCCGTTTCAGATATTTTTAGGAATTTTGGCATCGATTTTTTAGAGCATATTTTGGCATATTTTGCCCTTAAGGGCATATGATGGCATATTTTACTTTTAAGAGCATATTTTACTTTTAAAAGCAACTTTAAGAGCATATTTTGCTTTTAAAAGCAACTTTAAGAGCATATTTTGCTTTTAAAAGAGCATTTCTTGCAAAATTATTATGCTACCAATAACGAGAAAGTTTTAGATAGTTTAACAGATGATACTCAATCGATTAAAATTGCCAAAGAAGCGTTACGTAAATCTAAAACAAAAACAGATTTAGTTTTTATTGCATCGAATTATGGATTTATTGCCAACAATATCAAAAAATTTCAAACTGCTGGTATTTCCCTAACTGAGCAAATAAAAATACTGAACGACACCGTTAAAAAGATCGACAATGTGCCTGACTCCGATTCTAAGCATATTGTTCAAAATAAGTTAAAACGAGTTATGGATAAAAACAAAGGCCTTGAAACAATAAAAAATATTTGTAGTCAGCTGAATGGTTCTAAGGCAAGCCCAACTTCAGAATATGATGTGGGCGAAGTTTTGTCTTTTAAATATGCTCCAATGAATTCAGCGGATGTAGAAAGAAGTTTTTCTTTTTATAAAAGTATTTTTAGAAGCAACAGACAGAACTTTCTTTTTCAGAATTTAAGTCAACACGTCGTAATTTATTGCAATTCCAATATGAATTAAGCTAATATATTTCACAGACTTATACTTGTACAAATTTGCTTACAAAGTAGTTTTTAATTCGTATTTTATATTACATAAATTAGTATGTACATATGTATTTAGCATATGTTGTCTCAGATATGTAATATGTTTATGTTTATTTTTTATTTTAGTTTTTCATTATTTTTTAAATAAAATCTTATATTTTTAAGAAAAACAAAAATTTTTTATATTTTTACTGTTTTTTTACAGCATTTTTTATGCGCTTAAAACCCTTTTTTTAAAGCATATTTTTGGTTGTCCTGATAATCACATATGAAATAAATTATTTGGTATTGTGTTATAGGTATTAAAGCTTATTAATCCACAAACATAATTCTTATCCAACACAATGGGAGGGAAATAGTTTGCCGCAAGTAATGATGAATGTCCGTTTAACGTTAATGTTAACGACATCTTGACGTTCGATGAATGAATAAATCAGTTTTAAATTAATACTATTTCCTTTATAGTAATACATCGTTACATATATCATGCTTCCCTACATTTCACATATATCATGCTTCCTTTTCTCTTTAAAACTTTTTCAACTAAATACGTTTGCGGATATTTTGTTTTCATCAGCTCGAATTCATAAAAACCACCTTTAATTTCATGTTTTTGATAGTCTTCTAAAATATATGTTTTAGGATTTGTGGTTCTTATAGTTTTAACTTTGAAAATTTCTGTAGTCCAATTTGGTGTATAACCTTTTTCAAATACATGTTTGTATTTACTTATTCGAACATCATCACCAACTCTAAACTTTGGTTTTTTTCAAATTTTTTAATTATTATAGACTGTATCTAAAAGAGATTTCTCATTAGATGAATTCACTTCATTTGGTGTCATTTTTATTGTTCTATGAAATGTGTTATTTTATATTTATCAACGAGTTCTTTATATATATTTATCCATTTATATGATCCTTGATAGCTAAACTCTTTCCACATCATGGTTTTTAATGTTCTATTAAATCGTTCTACTATTGATGCTTTCAAAACACTATATGTTGAATAATGTTTAACTGAATATGTTTCCATTAATTGTTGAAATTGATTATTATAGAACTCTTTACCATTATCTGTTTGTAAGTTTTTTGGATGACGATTACTATTATTAAAAATACTTTTCATAGCATTTGTTACATTTAATGCAGTTTTGTTTTTTACCGCTACAGCCCAGACTTTCTTCGAAAATGTATCTATTACAGTTAACAGATATCGATATCCGTTGTTCTTTGTTTCATAATTCCCCATCTCAACTAGATCCGCTTGCCATAAATCATCAATTCCTTTAACAATAACTCGTCTTCTTTTAAAATTTTTTCTCGCTTGTTTATGTAGCCCATCCACTATTTCTCTTTTCTTAATATTCATGTTATATATATTTATATTATTTTAATCGTATAAATATATTTAAAACTCAATTAGTAAATTATATTAGCTCCTTTAAGCTCTTCAATTATAGATATTATTTCGTTTTTATGATTATTATGACCAGCACCCTCTGATGAAAGAAGTAAACGTAGTCTGTTAACTAATTCATTTGGATTATCCCAATATATATAGTTGGGTTTACTATTGACAACCGATTTTAACAAGAGTCCACTGCCCTTTGTTAATATCGTATTAATTAACGGTTTAATTACATGCTGATATTTATATGAATTTGAACCTTTTATTTGACCTTCAAATTAAAAATTACGTTTATATACATTTGTAGTCATTAAGATTTCTCTATAATTCTCTAAATCCTTTTCAGTGTAATGTAAAGGTTTTGAATGAAATAATAATTGAAATAATCCTGGTGTCATATTCCACTTTGTACTTCCCAATTGAAAATAGTTGTCATCATTAAATTATAATTCGTTATTTGCACATCGCCAATTTCCTCTTTCATCTATGTTGAAACCATAAACTTTATCTATTTGATTATTATTTAAAAGCAATTTAATATTTTTTTCAAGTGTAGATTTAGTATTATTATCATTTTCAATAACTTGATTATAGTCTTCAGCATCATCATAATTATCAGAACTTTCATCGAAACTATTATCATCTGATAGTGGTGTAAGCGTTGTATCTGTTTTATCTTCTTTGGATTGATTGTATTCTGCTTCATAATTATCTGATCGATCATCATCATCATTTTTTTCCTCTTTTAACTCACGTTTAGAAGTTTTTTTAGATTTCATCTCATCTTTCAACAAAATTTTTGATTGATGATCAGCCATTTTTTCACTTATCATATTCAAAGGTTTAGTTATGGGTCTAAATTAATCTTCTAATAAATTATTTTTATCTATTTCATTTAATTTAATTTTTCCTTTAATATTTTTCTTGTCTGAACAATGTCTTTTAACAATTTATTATTCATTTTAATCCGTTATATATCTGATGACGATCTGCTTTATATCTGATCTGTATCTGCCTACAACCTGCTTTATATCTGATCTGTGTCTGATCTATACCTGCTCTGTATCTGGTTATGAGCGGGTTTATATCTGGTTATGACCTGGTTTGTATCTGGTTATGATCTGGTTTGTATCTGTTTACGATCTGCTTTATATCTGATTACGATCTGCTTTATATATGCACTGCATCTGATTCCAATCTCCTTTATACCTGTATGAATTCGTTAAAACCTTTTTTATATCTTCCTTTATTTTTAGCATCATCCTTGCTTACAACTACAAATCCATATTTATCTTTCCAACACTCCCCACAAATCTTTGTAAACTCCTTAAACGATATATCACCAATAATATTTTTTTTTTTTTTTTTTAATATATTAATTTTTATTATTGAATCTGACTATACGTCATTCACAATAAGTATTAAAATCTTAACCTAACAAAATATTTAAGTTGATACTGCCATTGCAGCACTCAACTTACTGTTCGAATAATAAAAAATAAAAATAAAAATAAAAGGAAAATTATGTTGCCAAATCAAAAGTTTGCACCCGTTTCAGACGCCTATGACCCTCAAATAAAAGCAAGTCCCTCGCAAATGGATTGGGATGATCAGTAACTTTTGCAATGTAGCTCGTACACGATTTTTTAATCTCTTCTCGGATGGTAGGAATATTGAGATCCAAGTGGATGTTATTATTTCGTATGTAAATATAAACTCACAAACAAAAAACAATAATAATAAAAAAAAAACAATTTAAATAATTGCCTACCTGGAAGTGACCCAAAAAAGGCTAATGACCGAATAAGAAAACAAGTTTTATATTCTTATATTGGCATACATACCATAAACACACATAAAAGTAAAAACAACAAAAACAATAAAAAGCAAAAATCAGATTAAAAATTAATAAATGAGCTTAACGAACTCTCCGACTAGAGAGAGAAGGCTCAGCATAAACAACAGAAATGCATACATAGTGTTAAATTCTGATAATAACAATGAACAAAAGAACATTGGTAATCCAATGTTAAATAATAAGTATTTAAGTGCAAAAACAACAAACACAAGTTTGAGTGCAAGTAGAAGTGCACCACAGTTAAACGAATTTTTGTTTACAGACAAAAGCAAAAAAATAGCAACACCAACGGTAAGCAAAGAAAACATTAACGAAAGGGGAAATACACCTAAAACAACAAGCAAAAGAGTGCTAACAGGTATGGATCGCTACATAACGATCACAAAACGTAAGTATAGCCCTCAGTCTGAAAAATTTGAACCAAGTTCTAAGCAGCCGAAGAACTCCGCGGCATCCCAAAATCGTTTCGCACTGCTTGACAATGCTGACGCTACAGAATTGACACCTGTATCTGCTAAAAATTTCAAACCGCCTCCATTATATGTTAGAGAGGCTAGTACTAATGAATTAGTGAAAAAGCTGACGCAGGCAGTTGTTAAGGACAATTTTTACGTTGCGTCACTGAAGAAGGGCAACGTATTGGAAACCAAAATACAAGTGAACAGTGAAACAAATTATAGGAAGCTTGTTAATAGCCTCGATTCTGAGAAGAAGAGCTACTATACATACCAGTTGAAAAGTGCTAAGGGCTTAATAGTGGTTGTAAAGGGTATTGATAGTTCGGTACCAGTGGCAGATCTACAAGATGCCCTAGAAAAAGAGGGCTATGAAGTAAAATCTGTTCATAATATTTTGAATAGAAATAAAATTCCTCAGCCTATGTTTAGAGTTGAGATTACTTTTAACTCTTCACATATGAAAAAAAGGGTGACCCTCACCCAATTTACAACTTAAGGTATATTCTTAATCGCAAAGTAGTAGTTGAAGAGCCTATAAAGCGCAAAGGGCCACCACAGTGCCAAAACTGTCAAGAATTTGGGCACACTAAAAGGTTTTGTAAATTGCCATCGGTATGCGTCAGATGTGGAAACATCCACAAAAGCCTCGATTGTCCCCATGCCAAAAATGACTCCAAGGTTCTAAAATGCAGTAATTGCGGCGGCAACCACACAGCAAACTACCGTGGTTGTGAAGTTTATTTGCGCCTCAAGCAAACAGATTTGAAAAAACCAGTAAACACTCAGTATCGTAACACCGTACTTCAAAATCCACTACCTATGTTGCAACAACAAAGCCGTGGTCACACAAACGTAAATCACCCGCAATTGTCTTATGCACAAACGTTGAAAAAAGGTACGGCAGCCCCTGCAATTCCTAGCAGCGATGATTGTAATCGAAAAAATCCAACTTACTCCGGGAGTTTTGAAAACAATCCAAGCTCCATAGACAAATTGATACAAACCATGGACCGATTTATGGCAAGTATGGAGAGTATGTTTCAACAAATGCTGCAAAATCAAAGCATGTTAATGCAGATTTTGCTAGACAATAAAAAATGAACCGGTTACAAATATGTTTCTGGAACGCTAACGGCTTAAGCCAGCATAAAAATGAAGTTCAACACTTCCTGCACACACATCAAATAGATGTTTTGCTTGTTTCCGAAACCCATTTTTCGATCAAAAATTGTTTTCGAATAAATGGGTATTATACCTATGATACAAAGCACCCAAGTGGTAGAGCTTGTGGAGGTTCAGCAATTCTTGTTCATAAGGATGTCGACCATTTTCCAATGCCAGAGTATAAAACAGATCATATTCAGGCCACAACTATCAACATACCCGCCACAGGGATTGCAATATCTGCAGTGTATTGCCCTCCAAGGCACAATATTAATAAGGAGCAGTTCACCCATTTTTTTAAAACGTTAGGCTCAAAATTCTTAGCTGCTGGAGATTTTAACGCTAAACATACGTTTTGGGGCTCTCGCCTCGTTACTCCAAGGGGCAGACAACTTCTTGATACTGTTTTGTCCAACAACTTGGATGCAATATCCGCAGGACACCCTACATATTGGCCTACTGACTTAAACAAAATCCCCGATGTGATAGATTTTGCTGTATTTCGAAGTATACAACGCGAGCATATTTCGCTGCTTCCTTCCCTCGATCTGTCGTCGGATCATTCTCCAACCTTTTTAACGCTTTCCAATGCCCAGCAAAATTTAGATCAGAATGCTATTTATTTTCCAAACAGAAAGACAAACTGGCTTAAATATAAAATGCATGTAAGCGCACACCTGCCGCAAAATATTTCACTAAAAACTGATGATGAAATACAGTCGGCTGTGAACCAACTAACTAGTATACTGACTGATGCTGCTAAGGTTTCTACGCCCACTACCTCATTATATACAAAAAGGGGTACCAACGATCCAAGCCACATTCAAACTCTACTAAGAGAAAAAAGACGATTAAGACGCCAATGGCAAGAGTTTCGCTCGCCGACTTTAAAAACACAATTAAATCAATGCCAGAAGATGTTACGTGGGGCCCTTCAGAGGGAAAAAGAGCTAAACCTGAACAGATTTTTGGAGAATTTAGATGCCACCGAGAAGACGGACTACAGTTTGTGGAAGGCAGTCCGCAAAATGAAGCCCCAATTCGCTTACATAATGGGAAGTGGGCGAAAAACTCCAGCGAGAAAGTTGAAGAGTTTGCCAATCACCTGGAGGCGGTTTTTCTTCCAAACGAAACGGAATCTTGTTTACCACCAACAGCTGTCCCAGAACGTGTTTTTGACCCATTAAAAATCCGCCTACCTGCTCTGAAGGCAGCTATACGTGGTCTAAACCCAAAAAAATCGCCCGGCAGTGACAAAATCACTAACGCTATGATCATCAACCTGCCGAATTCGGCTTTGAGAGTCGTTATGCTTATTTTGAATTCGATGTTATGAACTGGATATTTTCCATTATCTTGGAAACAATCGGAAATAGTTATGATCCCCAAGCCTGGCAAAGACGTCACGCAGGTGACATCATACCGCCCAATCAGCTTATTGCCGGTTCTCTCAAAAATATTTGAGAGGTTAATATTAAAATCGTTATCACCGTATACTGACTCGGCTAACTTAATTCCCAACCACCAATTTGGGTTTAGGAAAAAACACGGTACCATTGAACAAGTGCATAGAATTACGAATTTAATTCGTCAAACTTTTGAAAATAAGCAGTACTGCTCTGCACTATTTATTGATATATCACAAGCTTTCGTCAGAGTCTGGCACGAAGGCCTTTTATATAAAATTTCACTACTGCTTCCTGAAAACGTCCACAAACTGCTCACTAGCTATCTAGCGAATAGGTCTTTTGTAGTACGATCAAAAAGTACTTATTCGTCAATCAAACGAATATCAGCTGGTGTCCCTCAGGGGAGCATACTCGGCCCATTTCTTTACTTATTATATACCGCCGATTTGCCTACAAATCAACTCACACACACATCCACATTTGCTGATGATACAGCGTTTTTAAGTATACATCAACATCCGGAAGTAGCTTCCCAACAACTTCAAACCCACATTACTGATTTGGAGAAATGGTTGAATATGTGGAAAATAAAAGTTAATACCTCGAAAAGTGTTCACATAACCTTTACATTAAGGCGCAAAAGTTGCGCACCGATTTCAATAAACGGGACAACAATTCCAGAGCAGAGCCAAGTTAGGTACTTGGGAATACATCTCGATCGGCGTTTGACGTGGGTTCACCATATTGCAGCCAAAATTACACAGCTGAAAATCAAAACCGCTCAACTTTTCTGGTTAACTGGGCCACACTCTTCACTGAACTTGGACCTCAAGGTACTCTTATACAAGGCAGCCTTAAAACCAATATGGTATTATGGTATCCAGTTGTGGGGTTCCGCCTCCGCATCAAATGTTGAAAAGCTACAAAGAAGACAGTCAAAGATTCTGAGAATGATTACCAATAATATGATCATATTTGCATTGTCACGTATTAGATGTTTAGGAATTTTTGTATATGTTTGACATAGATAAAAACAATCAATATGCTTGTGTCTCCCCATACAAAAGTAATCTCTTATAGCATTCTGTTTTTCACAAATGACATCATCGAATATAATTATAGAATGTGGTTTTGCTTCAGTCGGATTTAGAACTGTTTCATTTTCGGAAAACGTAAACAGATTTATAAATATTTTTAAAGACAAGACCATTAGGGCTTTCTATTAAACTAATCATCACATTAGTTTTTCCACAATTTGAAGGTCCTACAATTAGTGCTCGTATTGAATTTGGTAACAATGTACTATGTATAATCTTTTGTTTAGTTTCTTGCGTTTCATCTGTATTTCGATTTGTTTTGCTTGTTTAATTAACCGCATATTGATTGCTTTATAACTAAAATGTTAATGATATAAATTAACCCTTATATAAGAATATTGAATCACTTTTAATTAATAGTTTAAACCAGACACAACTTTAATAAAAATGGTTATAAATTATAGTAAAAGCTATAAACGAGATCAGTATAAGACTGGAAGAGGTTTCGTTAACAACTTAATAAATAAATTACCAGTAGAGCTACATTTACCTAGATATCAGTTTTGCGGACCTGGTACAAAGCTTGAGAAACGATTGAAGAGAGGAGATAGAGGGATAAATTTATTGGATGCGGCTTGCAAACAACATGATATTGCATACTCACAATCAAATAATATTAATAAAAGACATCAAGCTGATCAAACACTAGTTGAAAAGGCTTGGCAACGAGTAAAATCTAAAGATAGCGATTTAAAAGAACGAGCAAACGCTTGGCTTGTAGCGAATGCAATGAAAGCTAAAGTAAAATTTGGACTATGTATGACGAGAAATAAATCTCGTAAATTGAAAAAAACAAAGGAAAAAAGCATGTGACCGCAAACTGTGTTCATCTACTGTAAAAAATACATTGAAAGTTTTAAAAAGTTAGAAGCCTGTTAATATAAATGATGCTGTTAAAATTGCAAAAAAATCTGTCAATTTAAATTTTAAAAGCAAAAAGAGAGCTAATATTAGTATGCCGAGAGTTATACCTTTACCTAAAGTTGGTGGATTTCTTCCTTTAATTCCAATTTTAACCGCACTATCCGCACTTGGAGGTTTGGCTACTGGCGGAGCAGCTATTGCTAAAGCTGTTAATATTATTAAAAATGGAAAGGAGCAACTAGCTGAATCTACTCGTCACAATAGATATATTGAATCAATTGCTATGGGAAAAGGTTTATATTTTAAACCATACAAATCCGGATACGGTCTTTATTACAACTCAGCTTCAAAAAACTCAAAAAAATATGGCAGTCAACTCAAATATTTCAGAGGTGTTTTTATGCGAGATGGTTTACCTAAACAACCATTAGCAGAGGAATGTGGTTTTGTTAATTTAGATAATTTAAATGGTCCTGGAACTCATTGGGTAGCATATTATAAAAAGCATAATGAGAAGGAATATTTTGATAGTTTTGGAAATTTGCAACCACCACTTGAAATTATCAATTACTTAAAGCCACCCATTCAATAAAATTATACACAAAAACAAAAATTTAATACAATTAATTGTGGTTTGATATTTTTATTTAATAAACTTAATTTGAAATAAAAAAACAATACACGTTTCCTTTTTTTCTTTTATTATTTGTAGAAATTTTTAAATAATAACAGTAAAGGTTATTAGGTTAGTCTTAAACTGAAAAAATAAAAAAACTGATTATATGAATTACACGTGCTTCTAATTTGAACTTGTTTTTTTTACCACAACTAAAAAATTATATAAATTTTGTGCGTGAATTAGAAATTGAAAATAATTTTTTTTACTTCAACTAAAAAAATTAAAAAAACAATTGATTATATGAATCGTGTGTGCAAATTAGAAATTTAAATGATTTTTTTTTTGCCACAATGCTTATCAATTTTAATACTTTCAAATTAAAGCAATTTCTATAATTTCGGTCCATAAGTATTGCATCAGAATTAGACATGTGTGCTTTGTCAAAATTTTTGTTGGTGAACATAAATTGCGTGAGAATCAGAAATGTGGTTACTAAGTGTGTGAGAATTTGAGCTTATCAATTTTAATACTTACAAATTAAAACAATACTTTTATTATCTCCAACCCGTAAATATTGTGTAAGAATATGAAATGTGTACTTATTTTCTTATGAAGATTAGAGTTTAATATATTTTTTTTTTTACATGACTATATAAACCGTCGATTTCTTAATTATTAATGTCATTCAAAAAAGAGAGATGGAACCAGCAATCACTGTAATCCGTGATGAAGAGGAGACAACCTCGCCTGCTCCTACACAATCACCACCTCCTCCTGCACAATAAACACCTCCTCCTCCACCACCACCACAAATAGAAGACTCTGAAGAAGTATATGATCAGCATCTATCACAACTAGCTTCATTTGCAAAGTCAAAAGAAGCTAACATAAAGGAAATGGAAGATCTAAAAAGAAGGTTGGATATATGTCAGAAGAGGATGGATGAGGAAGAATTAAAGGTTAAGAATTAAAAACAAATCATGTAAAAAAATTAAAGAAAAGAGAGGAAAGCAATCTCTTTAAAAAATTATTTAATAAAAAAATTAAATGTGGCATATGTTTGGATGTTAACATTGGGTGCAGGATTGTATACACTAGTTGTATGCATACATTCTGCACGCAATGTTTTATGCGATATAAAAACCCGTTGTGTGCTATATGCAGACAACGGGTTTATTATTTTCAAATGTCTAAAACTATTGGAAGTCGGTATGGCTTCATAACATTTTCAAACCCCTTCCGTTAGTAAAAACATATACCGCATTTAATTTTTTTGTTTTATTATATATATATGTTAAAAAAAAACTATATAAAAGTTTTTAAATAAATATTTAATTTTATTAAATAAAAACAATATAAAAATTATTTAAATAAATATTTAGCTTTATTATTAAAAAATATTTTAAGATTTATATTTTACAATTATATTAATAAAAAATAAAATGTACAAAATAAATATTGTTTTATTGTTAAAAATATTTTTTTTAGGATTCTACTTATAAAATTTAATAAGTTTTTTTATAAACTTATATCTACTATAAAAAAGCATACATGCACATTCATTTATATTATGCATTAAAATGTTTCCACAATCACATTTATGAATTTCATTATATATATATATATATATATATATATATATATATATATTCGTATTTCATTTATCATTTTTAAAACAATTTCTTTATGAACTTGATTAATTTTCTTGCTATGTATATTTAACAGATTCTCTAATTTAACTGATGAAACGTGATGATGGTGATGATAGAATGTAATTATAAAACTAAATAAAATAATATAATTCTTAGACTATTTATTATAAATACAACTTTTTTTCTCAAATAAAACAATAATTTCAACTAAAATTTTACAATGTGTTCTTTATTTCTACATATACAAATTAATAAAATTTCTCAATAGAATTACAGTTTTTTCAGCACACATTTGATATGGATTGTTTTTATGATGATGTTACAGATATTTAAATTTTCATTATTTTTATATAAAGTTCTTATATTTGGACAATTATATATTTGGACGCAATCTGTTGTTTTACCCATTTAGCTTTTTCAAGTCCTTTAACGTAAATATTGATATTTCCTTCATCTTTGAGTGTTGTTGTTATATACTCTCTAAATTCATATAATATAGAGTTTCCATCATTCCAGCAGATGCCATGTAAATTATTATATAACCATTTATTTGTAATCTTTTCCTTACTTGATAGTTCTGAATATTTAAAAGGATGTTGGATGAGAAACGTCTTGATTTTTGAATCAACCCCAGAAACGCTAATTTCTTTTCCAAATAATTTATTATCAATGTAAAATCCTTGCACATCTATTACTATAAACCTCTTTTGATTCATTGTTATAATACAACTAATAATTTTAACAAATATAATATATCTTTTATATTATTTTAATACAATTTTTTTTCATTTATTTGCTTCATTTCAAAAACAAGTTTATAATAGAATCCATCTGGAACTTTTCTTATATAATATTGTCCCAGCGAAATATCGTTGATCATTTCATCTGATATATGGTTATATTTCTCAGGTAAAAATACAATCTGATTTTCCAACTCCATCACAACTCTTACTCCATATAGTGTTAGCTTTTTAACACAACTAATTATTTTCATTGATTCATTAAAAGGAAAATCTCTTAGAGATAAAATTGTTTTTTGATATTTTTTTTTCTCCCAATGCATTAAGTATTTCTAAAGTACTCTGCATTTTGTATTTGTATTATTTTTGAAGAATAGATTAAAGAATAGATATTTATTTAACAAATTTTAAAATAAGAATGATGAATTTCATGATCTACACCGCTATTTATATCAAAAATTATAGATGAAAAGATATATGTCTAGAGGAATAGAGATAAAATATTTGATAACATATTAATGATATTGAATAAAAATCTAGGGTATAAATCACATATAATATATAAACTTATATATTTTAATATTTAGTATTAAAAAAGCTGACAACACGTTTTAAACCACATCCGGTGTGTAAAAATTTTTGATGCGTTAAAATAAAACAACTGATAAGAATATATTTAATGCTTTTTAAAAAATGTGTGTTGAATTTAATAATCATAGCTTAACCTTAATGACCTTGTATAAATCACATCTAAAGTATAAATTTATATATTTTAATATTTAGGATTAAAAACAACTAAAAACACGTTTTAAAACCACATCCGGTGTGTACAAAAGTATTGAAAGAAAACAACTGATAAGAATAAATGTATTTAATGTTCTTAAAGAAAGTGTTTGAGTTTCACAACCACAGCTAACGCGTATGTGTTACGTTTAAAATTTAGTATAAATAGTAAGTTTAAAAATAATGGGATATCAATCTTGAAAATTGAATTCAAACATACAAACGTTATTAATAGAAAAATAAATAAATAAATTTAAAAAAATGGCTGGTTTTATTTGTACAATTTGCGGAAAAGGCTACAATTTAAATTCATCTCTAAAACGTCATATCAGATTACATCACGATGATCCTTCATCGTCATCATTAAAGTGTGCAACATGTAATTTACAATTTACAAATCGCAAAGAGTTTCTAACACATTCTCATGATATAAAACATATTCAAAACATGGAGGAAGCTTCTGTTTATTGTAATATCTGTAAAATGCATATCAAGAAAACGAATTGGCACTATCATTTACGCACAACCATTCATAAATCAAACAATACTAAACAAATTAATAATGATAACGTTAAATGTATTAACTCTTCTTTTAAAAACCGGATAGCAACGTGTCATTCAAAATGATAATAAGGATAACTTAATCCCTGAAGTATTTTTAAATGATATAAAGGAAAAAGTCGTAAAATTGTTAAGAGATGCACTACAAGAACATTGCAACATAAAATTTAATTGCGAACTCTTTTGCGAGTATGTATTAATAAAAGAAGAAGATGATTCATGCAGTGTGGATATGAAATCGCATCAAACTAAAATGATTATTCTTAATATAACTTCAACAACAGATCGCATTTTTCAAATTTAATCTGATCAGTGCGATGTTTTAGTAAAAAAGATGAGTGAGTTCCAAGAGCGTGATAGTGGATGGGCGTTAATAGAAATATGTCATCTTGAAATTAATATTAATCAGTATAAATGTTTGAAGGGGCCTCAATATATACGCTTACTATCTAACATTTAAAAAAAACATGCATGTATCAATGTACAAAACAATGATGAATATTGTTTTAAGTGGGCAATAATTTCTGCTCTATATCCAGTGTCCTTACACTCAGATAGATGTATATCGTATAATGTTATAAACATAAAAGACGAAATTATAACATTGAATAATAATGTTGTATTAAATTTCAAAAGCTTGAGTTTTCCGCAAGCGCTTAATCAAATAAAGGTCTTTGAAATCAACAATCCAGATATGAGTAAATGTTTTTGGCTTAGACGGTGATAATATAGTGGGTCCATATAACTTTACAACTGAAGAAAAAATTAATCACATTAAGCTATTACTTTTACAAGAAGGCAATAGGTTCCACTATGTTTGGATTAAAAATCTTTCAAGGTATTTATAACATTTTATATTGAAACAAAATAAATAAATATTCAACTTTTTTTAAATGTAATTGTAGACTTATAAGAACACAAACAACAAAGAGAGAACATAGGATTCATATATGCAATACTTGTTTGATTCATTTCCATACTGAGGCGTCTTTACATAATCATAAGAAACATTGTAACAAAGTTGTGACTACATTCCCTACTACAGATAAAAACTTAGTATGTTTTAAGAATTTTAAAAAGCAAATGGATGTGCCTTTTGTAGTGTATGCCGACTTTGAATGTATTTTAGAGTCGGTTAATATACAAAATTCAACAAATATTAGATCTATACAAAAGCATATTCCATTTGCTTATAGTTACTATATAAAATGCTCGTTTGACGCCAGTTTAGATTTATTTAAAATTTATACTGGTGATGATGCACCAAAACATTTCTTTACAAATTTAGTTAGTGATGCCTTAGACTTATATAATAATTATTTAAGTGTTGTAAAACCAATGAATTCCTTAACATTAGTTCAACAGATAAAGCAAACCAAAGACAGAGTATGTCATATTTGCAAACAAT
This sequence comes from Linnaemya vulpina, assembly GCA_963675445.1. NCBI lineage: Eukaryota > Metazoa > Arthropoda > Insecta > Diptera > Tachinidae > Linnaemya > Linnaemya vulpina. Next base: position 39,527,339 of record OY776276.1, read on the forward strand.
TTTTATCTTTTGATGATAGGGTAGCAGATCATTGTCATTTAACAGGCGAATGTAGAGGACCCGCTCATAACAAATGTAATCTAGAATATCAAATTGCTAATTTCATTCCTATATTTTTCCATAATCTTTCGGCTTATGATTGTCATTTATTTGTAAGAGAACTTTCGTCTATTGAAGGTGATATAAATATAATTCCGCTAAATAAAGAACTATACGTATCTATATCAAAAAGAATTTCGGTAAATGATAAACATTCAATTGAATTGCGTTTTCTAGACTCATTTCGGTTTATGTCGTCTAGTTTAGAAAAGTTAGCAGGATATTTATCTGATGACGATCTAAAAAGTGTAAAATCAAATTATCAAATAATTAATGAAACGTAAAGGTGTCTTTCCTTACGATTATTTAGATTCTGTTAATCATCTTCAAGAATCGCAATTTCCACCACGTTCAGTCTTCTTTAATAAGCTTACGAATGAGTTGTGTAGTGTGGATGATTATGAACATGCTAAAAAAGTTTGGAATACATTTCAGTGTAAATCTCTTATGGACTATCTACTTTTATATTTAAAAGTGGATGTTTTGTTACTGTGTGATATATTTGAAAGTTTTAGAAAAGTTTGTAAAAGTATTTATAATTTAGATCCCTGTCAGTATTATACTACACCAGGTCTTTCATGGGATGCTATGCTAAAATATACAGAAATAGAACTTGAATTGTTAACCGATATTAATATGTATAATTTCGTTTTGCGGGGTATTAGGGGAGGTATCGTACAATGTAGTAAACGGCGATCAGTTGCTAATAATAAATACGTTAGTGATTATGATTCTACTAAAGAATCAAATTATCTTATTTATTTAGATGTTAATAATTTGTATGGTTATGCAATGTCGCAATACCTTCCGTACAAAAATTTTAAATGGATAGAAACTATGAAACAAAATTAATTACAGACTTAAATAATAAAACTAATTATATAATACACTATAGAAATCTTCAACAATGTCTCCAAAACGGTTTGATTTTAACTAAAATACATAGAATTCTTCAATTTAACCAGTCAGATTGGTTAAAAAAGTATAATGATTTAAATAATCATCATAGAACATTAGCTAAAAACATATTTGAACAAAATTTTTTTAAATTATTAAACAACGCTGTATATGGTAAGACTATGGAAAATGTTGATAAAAGAAAAGACATTAAAATAGTATGTGAAAGGGAAAATAAAGGTAAGCGATTAGGAGCTAGAGCTCTTATTGCTAGACCTAATTTTCATAGTTCCCTTAAAATTCATGAAGATATGGTTGCCATAGAAATGAATAGAAATAAAACGTTCTACAACAAACCAATTTATATTGGATTTTCAGTATTAGAATTATCGAAATTGAAAATGTACAGCTTTCATTATGATTATATGAAACCTAAATACCGCGAGGACATTCACTTGAATTATATGGATACTGACTCCTTCATATACGATGTTAAAACAAATGATCTATACGATGATATTCGAAATGATTTAAATTTACATTTCGATACATCATCATATGCCCAAGACAATATGTTTAAGTTTCCCTTAGTAAACAAAAAGTTTTTAGGTATGATGAAAGACGAATGTAATGGAAAAATTATTAAGGAATTCATTGGTCTACGAGCTAAAATGTATTCAATAAAAATAGATAAGGTAGATAGTGAAATAAAAAAAATTAAGGGTGTTAAGAATAGTGTGACAGCTAGATTAAGTATTACTGATTTTAGAAAATGTTTACTAGAGAAAAAACTATATTATGATTCTATGTATGTATTTAGATCTAAGGTTCATCAAATATATACACAACATATAAGTAAACTAACATTAAGTTATTTAGATGATAAGAGATTTATATGTACAAATAATATTGACACTTACTCATGGGGACATTACAGAATAAATTCCTTACGATCATTTAATTTAAATTTATATAAAGAATTTTTTGCTGAAGATGAAGATGATATTTTCCTTAATATAAATATAGATGTTTAATTAGTTTTAATCCGTTTAGATAATAAGAAAATATTGTAAAATTAAAGTTATATAAGAAAATATATAAAAACTATGAAACAACAACAAAAACAAATTTGTTTTTAATAAATAATATATATACATATATGTTTGTTATTAGGTTCAGATTTTTAATGATATTAGAAGAGAGAGGACACAATATGCCTATTAATAAATTTGGTAATAGCTCAAGCGATATTATTAAGACCGAAAAAGGAAAAAGAAAAATTCGTCAAGTTGTTGGAATTCTCTTGGATAAAAATAACAATATCGATGTGCAAAATAAAAGGATTACTAATATTTCGTTTCCTTCTCAAGAAAAAGACGCTATTAATAAACATTACTTAGGAACGGAAATCAGTCAATTACAACAAATTTTAATAACTTTATCAAAACAGCAGCTCAAGAAACTTGATGAAAAAATTGAAAT
>OY776276.1:39534816-39552316 GCA_963675445.1 Linnaemya vulpina
AGAAAACATTCCTAAAATAAACCAAGAAAATATTTATCATTGCCAAGTCTTAAAAGGCAATCGATATGCAATGTGTGACATGCTCTCAAAGCATCTAAGCAAACAATGTAAAGGTGAAATTCCATATCAATAATGGTCTTCCTTTGGAGAATAAGCATTGCTAAGTTTTTTCATATCTTTAGCTTTAGCTTGGCATATAAAGCACTTCGGTCCCGACTCTTTGGCATTTCTTGCTTAAGTACGTATCAGTAAAAGGGTTAGTTTCACATGGCATCCAAATATGTGACAATAAGGTTTTATATGTGTTAGAGTCATCCTACTTGGTATTCCTTGGTTTAGAGCATAGCCTATTATCATACATTAAAAATATCAACATAATTTTAATAAAAATATTTTAAATGATTATATTTCAAAAGTTGGCATAGAAAACACCTAAACCTTCTTATACATATTTTAGTATATATAACAGGAAATAAGATTATTGATGCATAAAAGACGTTTCGTGATGTGCCTAGTTTTTCGGGTCCAACGAAAATTACTATTTTTTTTAAGTACATATTTTAGCTAAATTCTTCATTAAATTTTATGATTTTTTCATTGTTTCTACTACATTTCTGAATAAAACAAATATAATTGCAAGCATTTTTATAGAAAAATGAATTTTTTATATTCAAACCCATTTTTTGTTACTTAAAAGTTATGAAAAAATTATGAAAATAGGTCGAATTTAAGGCCGTGTTACTTTTTATATGTCTAACGCACATGAAAAACCAATGCACAAAGGAATCGTGGGAGTGTCAGCTTTCATCTCATATGTATTTGTTTGATAAATTCGAAAGTTTTTTTCGATTTTTTTCCACTAGACAGCTTACTGTGCGGCGATCAAAACGAACTTTTATATAGTTAAAGAAATTCTAATAATTTTGAAAACTTAGAACAAAAGATTGGGAAACACATTATATGACGTGAAGATGTTTCGGCGTCTTAGGCAAATACATCGGCTGATATACTTGTTTACATTGTTGACCATTGTTGACCAGATGTTCTCGCTTAAGGCAATATAGCAAATATTGCCATCGCTAACCAAACTTTTTCTACGTATCCGGTCTTTGGTCGGGCTAAATAAGTACGGTAACTGAAGCTCTTCTATGCACTTATCGACCTTACCACGTTAAAGTACTTAATTTAAATAGTTTTATTTACAAAAATCTTTCTATCTGAGTTTTTTTATTTTTTCGAGTTATTTTCATGTATAAAAATTAAAATTAACGTTTTTAACCTCAAATTCTTTGGTTTTGTAAAAAATAATATATAATTTTAATTAATATGGAAAATATTAAATATTAAAATATTAATAAATTGTGATACAAAAGTTTAGGAACATTGGCTATTAAAGCAGTGTTATGTCTCGATCGTCCGATTGAGTTTAGATAAAATTTCTTAATAACGGAATCATAAAAATATCCATAATTAAGTTGCATGATGGGATAATTTTTATGTAAAGAAATACAACGTAATGTTGGGAAAGGTATATTTTTTGAAGTGGGAAACATAATTTGAGAAAATGTTTTCCATTCTTTGAAATCAGAGTTATTTATTATAATGCATTTATAATTTTCTATATTAGTTCTCGCGTTTGAAATCATAGTACACCATTCACTAGAGTAAATGATTCTATAGTGCTAGTCCCGATAATACATACGTTATTTTTAAATTTGAAATTGTAAGGAAATATATTAAGGTGGAAAGCACAGCCTTGTTGCGATTTTGGCCAGCACAACTGTCGCAATAAAGGTTTAATGATCCACATCCACAAGTTTTAAATACTCAAATACTACAGTGGAAACCTCAGCCTCTTTTTTCATCACTTTCTCCTCACAAAAAGCAATAACCATTCCTTTTGCCATTTCCATATATGCAATCTCATGTACAGACTCCGTAGGTATAAGCTTTGGAGATTCTGGAGTAAAACAGGGTTTTGAAAGAGTATCGCTATACGGAACAATGCCATTTTTACTTGAAAATTAAAGGAAATTTAAAATTATTAATATAAAAGATACTTACCACTTGTTGCCACAACTCCATATTAAATGGAAATGTTTATGATTTTGCCACTAATATTATTAGCTTCTTAAATCGAATAAAGACGTGGCCGCCACCTTGTGGTAAGAGAATAAAACAAACAATGTGTACAACGTCTAAATCAGTGATGCCCAAAAATTTTTTTTTGTGTATTAGAGAGTAAGAGAGAAAAAACAAATTGAGAGAAAATATTTATTTACAGCCAAGTTCACGGTTGCCACTCTAAATTTTTCTTCGGGACCAAAATCCATAAAAAAAGAACCAAAATAAAAAAAAGGAACCAATTTTTTCAATATTATTTGCGTACCAGCATAATACAATACTTTTTTACACTGAAGTCAAATTGTCAATTTCTGACTTATAAACAAAGGTAACAATCGATCAGTGTTGCCAATGTAGCTTTTTGATTTACTACTGTGGGTAGGTAAACGAATCAAATCTTTTACTTTATGTGAAGAGTAATAATTTTCGTAAATACATTTTTACAGGCATGATAAAACTTTCAAAATTTATTTATATTATAACCGTTAACTTTTCATAAAAGAAAAAAATGAACCAGCGAACCAAACGTAAAAAAACAACAATTTTTGGTTCAATTGTACCACAGTGGCAACTGTGGCCAAATTATAATGTTAGTAAGAGATTGAAAAACAGAAAAATATTCATATTAAAAAGCAAACATATTAATATATATGTATGCACATATTTTTAAATAAAATAATTAAATTTAATTTTTTAAATTAAAATACTCAATTATATATAAACTCTATAAAAGTAAAAGATGTTAATATGATATTTATGTTATATTGCGCATAAATTTTGTTTAACAAAAACGAAGCAAATAAGAACTTAATAGTATAATTCATTATAAAAAATCAAATAATTTTCACGAAAAAGATGTAACGCAGTTTTATTTTCCCAGCCGAGGTATAAACTCAATCTGTCCAGGATCGTCAAAGTTCTGCTTCCTTTGTGAGTTATGCACACCACTATTGTCCAATTCGTATGCTTAGGTTTCGTACACTAAGCAAGGCGGCGTGTTAAGCAATCGTTGAACTAAGGAATTTGATTAGTACGAACGATATAAATTCTGTAGATATCGTTCGGCTAACTACGGGAATAATGGTAGTCGGATGAATTCTACGGGCGATATAAATGCTTCGGATATCGCTCGGCTAACTATGGTAATAATTCTAATATGAACGATACCGTTCAGCTAAATAAGATAATATAATAATAATACGAACAATATAAATTCTTCGGATATCGCTCGGCTAACTACGGTAATAATATGAACGATATAAATTCTTCGGATATCGTTCAGCTAAATAAAATAATATAATAATACGAACGATATAAATTCTTCGGATATCGCTCGGCTAAATAGTAATACGAACGATATAAATTATTGGGATATCGCTCGGCTAACTACGGTAATAATAGGAACGATATAAATTCTTCGGATATCGTTCGGCTAACTACGGTGATACTATTTCGGACGTCCTCTAATATACACATGCACGAATTGTGTGATGTTTATTGTTTTGCTTGTATAGCTTGTGTATCATACGCTGTGTGTATGACATGTAGTGTGTGTATCATGATGTGTGCATAAATCTGGTTTTGTAGGCAATGTATATATTATATGCGGTGTCTATGAAATGCGGTGTGTGTATGTAATGCGGATTGTAAATATACTGATTGTAAATCACAGGTGCAGTGTGTGTGTTATTTAGGTTCCTTATGATTTTGAATTAATGTAACGTCACGCTACAAAGAAAAGATTGCAATTATGAATCTTATATAAAACGATTCTAATCATATAATAATAAGAAATAAAAAATAGCTGCTACACATGCGCATTCATCGATTGTTCATTGAGGACTATATGAAGGAGCATTGCGTTAGGTTAGGTTATTAGGGCCATATTTGAAACAATGCACTTGGGTCCGTCCATTCGGTCCCGTTCTGATACCTTAAAACAGGGACTACTCATGAGTCGTCCTCTGCCGCATTAAGCCATCCTGTAGACGCCAGGAAGGCCGATATTCTGACAAGCTCCACACTTGCCAGGCTATCTAGATCTGACAAGAAGTTGCAGCGCAGTGGCACTGTCCTTCCGCTGTTCAGGGCAGGGCACTGGCATAGAAGATGGAGTACTGTTTCTTCCTCCTCTTCATCATTACAGCTTCTACAGAAGTCGTTGTGTTCCAGACCCATCCTTCTTGCATGGGTCCCGAAGTTACAATGTCCAGTTAATTGAGTAATTTGAGTAATTATTATTATTTTTTTTTAATTTTAATCTATCATTTCACTTACAATATGATAGAGCGTGATAGTTTTTTTTATTCCTTTTTTAAATATAACATTATTTATAACATTTTACTATTTTTTAGTTTACAGTTTTGAAAATAACCATTGGTATTCGAATAACATCATATGAGTAGGGTTGCCAAATTGAATTAATATTTAAGATAAAAAACATATTTATATAAAGATTAATAATAAAGTAACAAATAAATTCAAATAACACAACAATTGTTAACAATTTCTTAGTCACTAAAATAAGTTTCTGAGTCTGAATCAGTGTTAAAAGATTCATATACTATTATGTAATTACTAAATTCTTGCTTATTGTAGAAATTGCTCCTTGTATTTATTGTATTTCTATTAGATGAAATTAATGGATCAGAAAAAATTAAGAGTTTATTTATTAAATCTTGATTAAAATTTTCTCTGCTAATTTTTCGAGTGTGCTCAAGTCTGTTCTTTCTACTTGTTTTGTGTAGACATTATAAAGCATCTTCAGAAAACATTCCTAAAATAAACCAAGAAAATATTTATCATTGCCAAGTCTTAAAAGGCAATCGATATGCAATGTGTGACATGCTCTCAAAGCATCTAAGCAAACAATGTAAAGGTGAAATTCCATATCAATAATGGTCTTCCTTTGGAGAATAAGCATTGCTAAGTTTTTTCATATCTTTAGCTTTAGCTTGGCATATAAAGCACTTCGGTCCCGACTCTTTGGCATTTCTTGCTTAAGTACGTATCAGTAAAAGGGTTAGTTTCACATGGCATCCAAATATGTGACAATAAGGTTTTATATGTGTTAGAGTCATCCTACTTGGTATTCCTTGGTTTAGAGCATAGCCTATTATCATACATTAAAAATATCAACATAATTTTAATAAAAATATTTTAAATGATTATATTTCAAAAGTTGGCATAGAAAACACCTAAACCTTCTTATACATATTTTAGTATATATAACAGGAAATAAGATTATTGATGCATAAAAGACGTTTCGTGATGTGCCTAGTTTTTCGGGTCCAACGAAAATTACTATTTTTTTTAAGTACATATTTTAGCTAAATTCTTCATTAAATTTTATGATTTTTTCATTGTTTCTACTACATTTCTGAATAAAACAAATATAATTGCAAGCATTTTTATAGAAAAATGAATTTTTTATATTCAAACCCATTTTTTGTTACTTAAAAGTTATGAAAAAATTATGAAAATAGGTCGAATTTAAGGCCGTGTTACTTTTTATATGTCTAACGCACATGAAAAACCAATGCACAAAGGAATCGTGGGAGTGTCAGCTTTCATCTCATATGTATTTGTTTGATAAATTCGAAAGTTTTTTTCGATTTTTTTCCACTAGACAGCTTACTGTGCGGCGATCAAAACGAACTTTTATATAGTTAAAGAAATTCTAATAATTTTGAAAACTTAGAACAAAAGATTGGGAAACACATTATATGACGTGAAGATGTTTCGGCGTCTTAGGCAAATACATCGGCTGATATACTTGTTTACATTGTTGACCATTGTTGACCAGATGTTCTCGCTTAAGGCAATATAGCAAATATTGCCATCGCTAACCAAACTTTTTCTACGTATCCGGTCTTTGGTCGGGCTAAATAAGTACGGTAACTGAAGCTCTTCTATGCACTTATCGACCTTACCACGTTAAAGTACTTAATTTAAATAGTTTTATTTACAAAAATCTTTCTATCTGAGTTTTTTTATTTTTTCGAGTTATTTTCATGTATAAAAATTAAAATTAACGTTTTTAACCTCAAATTCTTTGGTTTTGTAAAAAATAATATATAATTTTAATTAATATGGAAAATATTAAATATTAAAATATTAATAAATTGTGATACAAAAGTTTAGGAACATTGGCTATTAAAGCAGTGTTATGTCTCGATCGTCCGATTGAGTTTAGATAAAATTTCTTAATAACGGAATCATAAAAATATCCATAATTAAGTTGCATGATGGGATAATTTTTATGTAAAGAAATACAACGTAATGTTGGGAAAGGTATATTTTTTGAAGTGGGAAACATAATTTGAGAAAATGTTTTCCATTCTTTGAAATCAGAGTTATTTATTATAATGCATTTATAATTTTCTATATTAGTTCTCGCGTTTGAAATCATAGTACACCATTCACTAGAGTAAATGATTCTATAGTGCTAGTCCCGATAATACATACGTTATTTTTAAATTTGAAATTGTAAGGAAATATATTAAGGTGGAAAGCACAGCCTTGTTGCGATTTTGGCCAGCACAACTGTCGCAATAAAGGTTTAATGATCCACATCCACAAGTTTTAAATACTCAAATACTACAGTGGAAACCTCAGCCTCTTTTTTCATCACTTTCTCCTCACAAAAAGCAATAACCATTCCTTTTGCCATTTCCATATATGCAATCTCATGTACAGACTCCGTAGGTATAAGCTTTGGAGATTCTGGAGTAAAACAGGGTTTTGAAAGAGTATCGCTATACGGAACAATGCCATTTTTACTTGAAAATTAAAGGAAATTTAAAATTATTAATATAAAAGATACTTACCACTTGTTGCCACAACTCCATATTAAATGGAAATGTTTATGATTTTGCCACTAATATTATTAGCTTCTTAAATCGAATAAAGACGTGGCCGCCACCTTGTGGTAAGAGAATAAAACAAACAATGTGTACAACGTCTAAATCAGTGATGCCCAAAAATTTTTTTTTGTGTATTAGAGAGTAAGAGAGAAAAAACAAATTGAGAGAAAATATTTATTTACAGCCAAGTTCACGGTTGCCACTCTAAATTTTTCTTCGGGACCAAAATCCATAAAAAAAGAACCAAAATAAAAAAAAGGAACCAATTTTTTCAATATTATTTGCGTACCAGCATAATACAATACTTTTTTACACTGAAGTCAAATTGTCAATTTCTGACTTATAAACAAAGGTAACAATCGATCAGTGTTGCCAATGTAGCTTTTTGATTTACTACTGTGGGTAGGTAAACGAATCAAATCTTTTACTTTATGTGAAGAGTAATAATTTTCGTAAATACATTTTTACAGGCATGATAAAACTTTCAAAATTTATTTATATTATAACCGTTAACTTTTCATAAAAGAAAAAAATGAACCAGCGAACCAAACGTAAAAAAACAACAATTTTTGGTTCAATTGTACCACAGTGGCAACTGTGGCCAAATTATAATGTTAGTAAGAGATTGAAAAACAGAAAAATATTCATATTAAAAAGCAAACATATTAATATATATGTATGCACATATTTTTAAATAAAATAATTAAATTTAATTTTTTAAATTAAAATACTCAATTATATATAAACTCTATAAAAGTAAAAGATGTTAATATGATATTTATGTTATATTGCGCATAAATTTTGTTTAACAAAAACGAAGCAAATAAGAACTTAATAGTATAATTCATTATAAAAAATCAAATAATTTTCACGAAAAAGATGTAACGCAGTTTTATTTTCCCAGCCGAGGTATAAACTCAATCTGTCCAGGATCGTCAAAGTTCTGCTTCCTTTGTGAGTTATGCACACCACTATTGTCCAATTCGTATGCTTAGGTTTCGTACACTAAGCAAGGCGGCGTGTTAAGCAATCGTTGAACTAAGGAATTTGATTAGTACGAACGATATAAATTCTGTAGATATCGTTCGGCTAACTACGGGAATAATGGTAGTCGGATGAATTCTACGGGCGATATAAATGCTTCGGATATCGCTCGGCTAACTATGGTAATAATTCTAATATGAACGATACCGTTCAGCTAAATAAGATAATATAATAATAATACGAACAATATAAATTCTTCGGATATCGCTCGGCTAACTACGGTAATAATATGAACGATATAAATTCTTCGGATATCGTTCAGCTAAATAAAATAATATAATAATACGAACGATATAAATTCTTCGGATATCGCTCGGCTAAATAGTAATACGAACGATATAAATTATTGGGATATCGCTCGGCTAACTACGGTAATAATAGGAACGATATAAATTCTTCGGATATCGTTCGGCTAACTACGGTGATACTATTTCGGACGTCCTCTAATATACACATGCACGAATTGTGTGATGTTTATTGTTTTGCTTGTATAGCTTGTGTATCATACGCTGTGTGTATGACATGTAGTGTGTGTATCATGATGTGTGCATAAATCTGGTTTTGTAGGCAATGTATATATTATATGCGGTGTCTATGAAATGCGGTGTGTGTATGTAATGCGGATTGTAAATATACTGATTGTAAATCACAGGTGCAGTGTGTGTGTTATTTAGGTTCCTTATGATTTTGAATTAATGTAACGTCACGCTACAAAGAAAAGATTGCAATTATGAATCTTATATAAAACGATTCTAATCATATAATAATAAGAAATAAAAAATAGCTGCTACACATGCGCATTCATCGATTGTTCATTGAGGACTATATGAAGGAGCATTGCGTTAGGTTAGGTTATTAGGGCCATATTTGAAACAATGCACTTGGGTCCGTCCATTCGGTCCCGTTCTGATACCTTAAAACAGGGACTACTCATGAGTCGTCCTCTGCCGCATTAAGCCATCCTGTAGACGCCAGGAAGGCCGATATTCTGACAAGCTCCACACTTGCCAGGCTATCTAGATCTGACAAGAAGTTGCAGCGCAGTGGCACTGTCCTTCCGCTGTTCAGGGCAGGGCACTGGCATAGAAGATGGAGTACTGTTTCTTCCTCCTCTTCATCATTACAGCTTCTACAGAAGTCGTTGTGTTCCAGACCCATCCTTCTTGCATGGGTCCCGAAGTTACAATGTCCAGTTAATTGAGTAATTTGAGTAATTATTATTATTTTTTTTTAATTTTAATCTATCATTTCACTTACAATATGATAGAGCGTGATAGTTTTTTTTATTCCTTTTTTAAATATAACATTATTTATAACATTTTACTATTTTTTAGTTTACAGTTTTGAAAATAACCATTGGTATTCGAATAACATCATATGAGTAGGGTTGCCAAATTGAATTAATATTTAAGATAAAAAACATATTTATATAAAGATTAATAATAAAGTAACAAATAAATTCAAATAACACAACAATTGTTAACAATTTCTTAGTCACTAAAATAAGTTTCTGAGTCTGAATCAGTGTTAAAAGATTCATATACTATTATGTAATTACTAAATTCTTGCTTATTGTAGAAATTGCTCCTTGTATTTATTGTATTTCTATTAGATGAAATTAATGGATCAGAAAAAATTAAGAGTTTATTTATTAAATCTTGATTAAAATTTTCTCTGCTAATTTTTCGAGTGTGCTCAAGTCTGTTCTTTCTACTTGTTTTGTGTAGACATTATAAAGCATCTTCAGAAAACATTCCTAAAATAAACCAAGAAAATATTTATCATTGCCAAGTCTTAAAAGGCAATCGATATGCAATGTGTGACATGCTCTCAAAGCATCTAAGCAAACAATGTAAAGGTGAAATTCCATATCAATAATGGTCTTCCTTTGGAGAATAAGCATTGCTAAGTTTTTTCATATCTTTAGCTTTAGCTTGGCATATAAAGCACTTCGGTCCCGACTCTTTGGCATTTCTTGCTTAAGTACGTATCAGTAAAAGGGTTAGTTTCACATGGCATCCAAATATGTGACAATAAGGTTTTATATGTGTTAGAGTCATCCTACTTGGTATTCCTTGGTTTAGAGCATAGCCTATTATCATACATTAAAAATATCAACATAATTTTAATAAAAATATTTTAAATGATTATATTTCAAAAGTTGGCATAGAAAACACCTAAACCTTCTTATACATATTTTAGTATATATAACAGGAAATAAGATTATTGATGCATAAAAGACGTTTCGTGATGTGCCTAGTTTTTCGGGTCCAACGAAAATTACTATTTTTTTTAAGTACATATTTTAGCTAAATTCTTCATTAAATTTTATGATTTTTTCATTGTTTCTACTACATTTCTGAATAAAACAAATATAATTGCAAGCATTTTTATAGAAAAATGAATTTTTTATATTCAAACCCATTTTTTGTTACTTAAAAGTTATGAAAAAATTATGAAAATAGGTCGAATTTAAGGCCGTGTTACTTTTTATATGTCTAACGCACATGAAAAACCAATGCACAAAGGAATCGTGGGAGTGTCAGCTTTCATCTCATATGTATTTGTTTGATAAATTCGAAAGTTTTTTTCGATTTTTTTCCACTAGACAGCTTACTGTGCGGCGATCAAAACGAACTTTTATATAGTTAAAGAAATTCTAATAATTTTGAAAACTTAGAACAAAAGATTGGGAAACACATTATATGACGTGAAGATGTTTCGGCGTCTTAGGCAAATACATCGGCTGATATACTTGTTTACATTGTTGACCATTGTTGACCAGATGTTCTCGCTTAAGGCAATATAGCAAATATTGCCATCGCTAACCAAACTTTTTCTACGTATCCGGTCTTTGGTCGGGCTAAATAAGTACGGTAACTGAAGCTCTTCTATGCACTTATCGACCTTACCACGTTAAAGTACTTAATTTAAATAGTTTTATTTACAAAAATCTTTCTATCTGAGTTTTTTTATTTTTTCGAGTTATTTTCATGTATAAAAATTAAAATTAACGTTTTTAACCTCAAATTCTTTGGTTTTGTAAAAAATAATATATAATTTTAATTAATATGGAAAATATTAAATATTAAAATATTAATAAATTGTGATACAAAAGTTTAGGAACATTGGCTATTAAAGCAGTGTTATGTCTCGATTGTCCGATTGAGTTTAGATAAAATTTCTTAATAACGGAATCATAAAAATATCCATAATTAAGTTGCATGATGGGATAATTTTTATGTAAAGAAATACAACGTAATGTTGGGAAAGGTATATTTTTTGAAGTGGGAAACATAATTTGAGAAAAGGTTTTCCATTCTTTGAAATCAGAGTTATTTATTATAATGCATTTATAATTTTCTATATTAGTTCTCGCGTTTGAAATCATAGTACACCATTCACTAGAGTAAATGATTCTATAGTGCTAGTCCCGATAATACATACGTTATTTTTAAATTTGAAATTGTAAGGAAATATATTAAGGTGGAAAGCACAGCCTTGTTGCGATTTTGGCCAGCACAACTGTCGCAATAAAGGTTTAATGATCCACATCCACAAGTTTTAAATACTCAAATACTACAGTGGAAACCTCAGCCTCTTTTTTCATCACTTTCTCCTCACAAAAAGCAATAACCATTCCTTTTGCCATTTCCATATATGCAATCTCATGTACAGACTCCGTAGGTATAAGCTTTGGAGATTCTGGAGTAAAACAGGGTTTTGAAAGAGTATCGCTATACGGAACAATGCCATTTTTACTTGAAAATTAAAGGAAATTTAAAATTATTAATATAAAAGATACTTACCACTTGTTGCCACAACTCCATATTAAATGGAAATGTTTATGATTTTGCCACTAATATTATTAGCTTCTTAAATCGAATAAAGACGTGGCCGCCACCTTGTGGTAAGAGAATAAAACAAACAATGTGTACATACGTCTAAATCAGTGATGCCCAAAAATTTTTTTTTGTGTATTAGAGAGTAAGAGAGAAAAAACAAATTGAGAGAAAATATTTATTTACAGCCAAGTTCACGGTTGCCACTCTAAATTTTTCTTCGGGACCAAAATCCATAAAAAAAGAACCAAAATAAAAAAAAGGAACCAATTTTTTCAATATTATTTGCGTACCAGCATAATACAATACTTTTTTACACTGAAGTCAAATTGTCAATTTCTGACTTATAAACAAAGGTAACAATCGATCAGTGTTGCCAATGTAGCTTTTTGATTTACTACTGTGGGTAGGTAAACGAATCAAATCTTTTACTTTATGTGAAGAGTAATAATTTTCGTAAATACATTTTTACAGGCATGATAAAACTTTCAAAATTTATTTATATTATAAACGTTAACTTTTCATAAAAGAAAAAAATGAACCAGCGAACCAAATGTAAAAAAACAACAATTTTTGGTTCAATTGTACCACAGTGGCAACTGTGGCCAAATTATAATGTTAGTAAGAGATTGAAAAACAGAAAAATATTCATATTAAAAAGCAAACATATTAATATATATATATGCACATATTTTTAAATAAAATAATTAAATTTAATTTTTTAAATTAAAATACTCAATTATATATAAACTCTATAAAAGTAAAAGATGTTAATATGATATTTATGTTATATTGCGCATAAATTTTGTTTAACAAAAACGAAGCAAATAAGAACTTAATAGTATAATTCATTATAAAAAATCAAATAATTTTCACGAAAAAGATGTAACGCAGTTTTATTTTCCCAGCCGAGGTATAAACTCAATCTGTCCAGGATCGTCAAAGTTCTGCTTCCTTTGTGAGTTATGCACACCACTATTGTCCAATTCGTATGCTTAGGTTTCGTACACTAAGCAAGGCGGCGTGTTAAGCAATCGTTGAACTAAGGAATTTGATTAGTACGAACGATATAAATTCTGTAGATATCGTTCGGCTAACTACGGGAATAATGGTAGTCGGATGAATTCTACGGGCGATATAAATGCTTCGGATATCGCTCGGCTAACTATGGTAATAATTCTAATATGAACGATACCGTTCAGCTAAATAAGATAATATAATAATAATACGAACAATATAAATTCTTCGGATATCGCTCGGCTAACTACGGTAATAATATGAACGATATAAATTCTTCGGATATCGTTCAGCTAAATAAAATAATATAATAATACGAACAATATAAATTCTTCGGATATCGCTCGGCTAAATAGTAATACGAACGATATAAATTATTGGGATATCGCTCGGCTAACTACGGTAATAATAGGAACGATATAAATTCTTCGGATATCGTTCGGCTAACTACGGTGATACTATTTCGGACGTCCTCTAATATACACATGCACGAATTGTGTGATGTTTATTGTTTTGCTTGTATAGCTTGTGTATCATACGCTGTGTGTATGACATGTAGTGTGTGTATCATGATGTGTACATAAATCTGGTTTTGTAGGCAATGTATATATTATATGCGGTGTCTGTATGAAATGCGGTGTGTGTATGTAATGCGGATTGTAAATATACTGATTGTATATCACAGGTGCAGTGTGTGTGTTATTTAGGTTCCTTATGATTTAGAATTAATGTAACGTCACGCTACAAAGAAAAGATTGCAATTATGAATCTTATATAAAACGATTCTAATCATATAATAATAAGAAATAAACAATAGCTGCTACACATGCGCATTCATCGATTGTTCATTGAGGATTATATGAAAGAGCATTGCGTTAGGTTAGGTTATTAGGGCCATTGTTGAAACAATGCACTTGGGTCCGTCCATTCGGTCCCGTTCTGATACCTTAAAACAGGGACTACTCATGAGTCGTCCTCTGCCGCATTAAGCCATCCTGTAGACGCCAGGAAGGCCGATATTCTGACAAGCTCCACACTCGCCAGGCTATCTAGATCTGACAAGAAGTTGCAGCGCAGTGGCACTGTCCTTCCGCTGTTCAGGGCAGGGCACTGGCATAGAAGATGGAGTACTGTTTCTTCCTCCTCTTCATCATTACAGCTTCTACAGAAGTCGTTGTGTTCCAGACCCATCCTTCTTGCATGGGTCCCGAAGTTACAATGTCCAGTTAAAACATTCACAAGTTGCCGTAGTCGTACCTTGTTGAAGTTAAGAAGGTCACGTGTTCTGCGTGGGTCGTAACGGGGCCATGTGGACCTTGCCATGCGGCAGTTGGTCACGTTTTGCCATCTTGATTGAGCAAGTTTGTATGATTCACACTGAACCAAAAACTTGCAGTGCGATAGGGGAATGCTTGTGAAGTGACATCATAGAGTTATCCAGCTCTGTCCCTTCCCTGGCTATTCCGTCAGCAATGAGGTGGCCAGGACAGTAAGAATGTCCCGGTACCCAGACAAGTGTCACCCTCGAACGTCTCGCTATCTCACTCAAAGATAGTCGGCATTCGACCACAGCTATGGATGTGCTGTACACACTATTGATGGCAGAGATGGCCGCCTTACTGTCATCAAAGATATAGATATCCTATAATATGGTACGGATATGGTATCTAAGTGTTTGCCAGAGATCGCCACTGCAACATTATCGGCGTATGCGACCGTCTTGACTAGCCTACGCTCCAGAATTAGCAGAAGCGAATTAATAGTCAGATTCCACAGAAGGGGTGATAAAACACCCCCTGTGGAGTGCCCCGATTGACTGCTCTGTATTCAGTTGCATCCAAAATCGAGGCTCTGACGACCCTGAAGGTAAGCAGATTCCTAACAAACCTAGTTGAAAGCACCCTCAATGTCCAGAAAAGCTACCATAGTGAATTCCTTGTGTTCAAGAGATTTCTCTATGTATCTCACTAGAGAATGCAGTGCGGTTTCCACAGACTTGCTTTTCGTGTATGAATATCAATATTCGTATTTCTATCGTTCGGCTATAGGTCATGTTTTGAAAAAATCAATAAACATTAAATATTTTTGATTATTTAATCTTTATTTAATCTTATTTTCCCAATATTTCGAATAGCTTCGCTATTCATCTTCAGGGGAACGCTGTTGGGTACAAAATAATATATGATAAACATTAAATTTAATTTTTGATTATATCTAATAAAACCACAATTACATACATGTAAATAAAAATAAAATAAAAATAGATTAAGTTAACATATTTTCAATATGTCGATCGTCTGTAGCTCTTATGTTTGTTATGTTTCTTATGTTTATTTATCACACTTCCGTAAATTTGAGCGCATTTTTCTGTGTCTTGTTTGTAGTTAAGTCTTTTCGCTGCAGGAACGTCAATTATGTGTAACATCTCTGAGCCGCAAGTGCGGTTTTTTGCTCCATGGGTTTGTTTTTCATTCTTATGTCTGATTTATGAGATGTTAGTCTGGTCTTCAGTTTATTTTTAGTTGTTCCTATGTATCTTTTATGGCCTGTGCCTGAGCCGTCACCGTTGCAGTTAATGCTATATTTCGTCTTTGTATTACTATATAGACTCTGCATTGTATTATTTGTTTTAAATGCAAGTTGCAATTTTTCGATGTCATAAGGATGTGAGTTTTTTAACCGCTCAGAAAAACCTTTTATATATGTTAGTCCTTTATAATACTATGGACTAGTCTCTCTTCTTACTATTGTGTCACTCTTTTAAAATATTAAATTATTTTTAATTGTTTTCGGCAAATTGTTCATATCTAAGATTTCTTTTATTTTTCGTAAATTTTCCTCATGATACCTATCGTCACTAATGGTGAGTACTCGTCTGATGAAATTTGATTTGATATTTGCTGTATTTGTTATAATCCTTCTGGGATGTTTTGAATGAAAGTTAATCAGACGTCCGGATGCAGTGGGTTTTTGATACCAGTTAACCGTCATCATATTTTGGTGTCTACTAACAATTTCATCTAAATATGGTTATATATTATCTCTTTCCGTTTCCACTGTAAACTGTATTTGTGGATTAAACCCATTTAAAACATTTAGAACTTCTTCTGCCGTATCTCTATTTATGAAAGCAAATATGTCATCTACGTAATTTGTTAATAGTCTGGGTTTTACTGTTAGTTTTGTAAGGGATTGATCCAGTAACTCCTCCATAACAATATCGGAAAAAACTGGTGATACAGGTGATCCCATCGGCATTCCCTTACGTTGTCCGTAAATTCGTTCTTCATAATTAAAATAACTGTGGTCTTTGATGCAAAACCTTTGCAACTCCATGAAAAGTTATTTTGGTATTTTTGTGTGTTGTAATATGTCCCACTCATTTTCTATTATTTGTAGTCAATATCAATTGCTCTCTCTAACGTCTTAAGCAAAAAAGTAAGACATAGATCTAAAGTCGCTTGGTGTATTGTGGGATGTAGGTCAGCTGAAATTATTCCATCTGGCCCTGGGGACTTATAGGAATCAAAGCTGTTAACGGCCCAGCATAGTCTGTCGATACTCAACGGAATTGTAGCTGTGCCGCCAGTTGAGCAGTCAATAGTACTACCTGTTACAGGAGCAGCCTGACTGCCAGGAAAATGAGTGTCAAGTAATAGCTTTAGCGTTTCCTGACTGTTCATGGTCCAGCTACCACAGGATTTCTGTATGTAGCTTGGTACAAACGCTTTGGTTGACAGTATATTACGCAGCCTGTTGGTCTCAGAAGACCCCTCTACTCCACTGCAGAAGGTCCCAAGACTTTCTTTTTGCGTTTCTTACGAGGTTCTTAAACCTATTCACTGAGGATTTATATGTTGACCAGTCTCCCGATCTTTTAGCCTTCTTGAATAACCTGCGACATTCCTTACGTAAATGTGCGATTTCCAGGCTCCACCAAGGTGGCTTGGTCTTGCCTGCAGGCCATGTTAGTGGCGTAGCGGAATGATTCATTAAAAATCTCTACAGCAGAGTCAATATCAGCATCGGTGAAATCGATGATACGGAGTTACAGAGCAGGTTGTTCTGTAGCTCCCAGTCGGTCTTCTTCCTGTTCACTATAGGATTCGGTTTCTCAACACCTAGCCCTGCTGAAGTCAATATAGCGATGGTCACAAAAGGAGCCTGCAACCCTCCAGTCGCTAATTAGATTGGTGTGATCTGTACTAACCGGTGTGATGTCTAACACCTCCTCACGGTTGGACACAACAAAAGTGGGTTCTGAACCCCTATTAACTATATAAATCAAAAAGAAACTCACCCCGTTCGTTGGTATCGCTGCTACCCCACGAGGTATGGTGCGAATTAGCGTCGGCACATATAACTTGCCATTGAATGGCCACGTAATATTTTTTGAGTGTGAACCTGAAAAAAAGCAACAAAGCATTCGCTAGCCATGTATACTTGTCGACTTATCATCAACGACTAAATGAAAGAGCATAAGAGTATGTGTGAGTTCTCTCCAAACAATTGTTTCATGAGCTGGGCACCCCTGGTCTAAATTCTTTTCGATGTAAAATCATAACGGTTCATTTAACAGTCATGGTATTTTGTGAGGTGATGCCAATG
>OY776276.1:39573008-39583008 GCA_963675445.1 Linnaemya vulpina
TAGTTAATTACGCCATGAACTACATATTTCAAATATTACAAATACAATATGTTAACATTTTTTATTTTATATTTAATATTTACATAATGTAAATTGAAAATTTAAGTAGTTAACATACATGTATATTTGAAATATTTTTACAAACGGAAACAAATTAATATTAATTTAGCACACAGGCAATGAAAAACAAGCAATTAGGGTATTCAAAATGTAGTCAGAAAGTCATAAGTCATGAAATAATAGCACGAAATATGTGACTAATGGGAACAACCCGTCATAACTTTGTGTTCTACATAAGTATATATAAACTCTAACAGGTGCTGCCTTGTTATGAGCTGAATACATATTTTTGCAGCGACATACGGAAAAACGTTCAGTGGCTACCAGCTACCTAAGTTAAACGAGAAAAAAATTTTCACTTGTATATATTTAGTTTTTGCGATTTAGTGCTCTGTTAATATTTTTTATGTTATAAAAATGTGATTTAATGTACAGACATAAAAAAATTTTTAACCGTCTTTTAGTCGCGAATCATATATAAGTAACGGCGGCAAACATATACTATCACCGTCTCGCCTAAAGATTTTCAACCGTTCGACTCAGATCTCTAAAGCATTTTATGACACCACAAAAACATTCCTGAAAGAGTGGTATTATATTATGACTTTTGATAAGCAGCAAAACAACAACTTTTTTAAACTAGACTAAAATTTTATGATTTTATGACAATATGAATAAATAGCACGAAGTGTGAATACCCCAAATATATATTACAAAATTTGTTTAAAAAACATAATTGCGAAAAAACTACATATACTATATATGTATCTATAATGTATGTAATATTAAAATTTTTTACATAAAAATAATATAAACATTTTAATAAACATACATATATAAAATAAATATTCTTACATGAACAAACAAAAAATATATTATATATATTTTTGTTCTAAATTCTGTTATTGTTTCTATGTAACAAATATAAAAAAGATTGCACAACATTGGCTGTGTCTGTAGATCATTCTCTGATCTATTCGTACGTTTTTTCGCAATTCTGTTTTTTTAACCAATTTTTAATATATATTTGTTTTTTTCATTGACTGTATGTTGAAATAATATTAATCTGTATTCATACGAGTTGAGAAGATGATCCTTCTCCTTGGTATAACTTTGGAAACAGCAATATGAGTTCTTTGAAGTAGCAATCGGACTAGACAAAAAACCTGAAAATATACAGTTCGCAACTTTCATGTCAGCAGTACAAGTTGCTGTACAAATATACAACTCCCTACCCGGATCTTCAAATATTACTTTGAAAAAAAGTAATAACTTAAAGTAACTTAAATGACTTTCGAAAGATATAAATTTCACAAAATTCTTCAAAACGATGGCGAGACTATCGAGTCTAAGATTACAAGCATACAACTGTGAGTTCGAGCAATTAAAAGACAGCACTTTGCAAGACCAACTGATTTTGTGAATATGAAATGATTCTCTACGAACTTATTATTAAAGGTCTGCAACGAATAAGATTTCGGATAAGTCAAGACATTCGAACAAAACGCGAGTAATGAAGGGAAGAAAAGGTTCGATGGACGAATACCGACGTGTATGTAGCCGACTTCGTACTTGTTCAGTAAATACGGAACATAAAAAATTAGAACATAAGAAAAATAAATTCCTCAAATATTATGTTTCTACTTGTTGTACTTCAAATACTTTAACAGCAATGTTAAATTGCATAATGATGTTATTATTTTATAGATTTACTGCTATTGAAAACGTTTCTAATTGTTTGAAGCCTCAAGATGACTACATATGTATATGGTTTTGATTAAAATTTTCTACGGAGTTGAACTTTTGAAAATTGTAAAAAACACATTGAATTATTTTGAAGTAGATTTATCAAGAGTCTAAAACTAACAAATAAATTAATTAATGGTTGTGGAAATATACATACCAATAAATATTTATAACTGTGAATATGTAATTATATATGTACTGATATGTACTTGCCCATCTTAATATGCAGACACATATGTAGATTCAGACTAAAAGTTTTAGGCTAAACCTTAACATTCAAATCATTTCTTTTTTCTGTAAACCTTCACGTGGAACTTATTGTACAATATGAAGTTTGATCTTCAATTCTTACTCGACTTGTTTGATGAATGACTCGAACATAATATTACGCAGTACTTTTATAATGGACCAAACAATAAAATTGATCCTTGATGTTGTTGTTTTAAAAAATAGGTACAACATTTTGTTGTAGAGCAGATTACAGTAGGAAAATATGTACAAGCTTTGCCATATTAGGAGTACTTTTTTCTTCAAATACATTTGTGCAGAGCTCTAGTTATTATCAGAAGAAATAACACTCGAAAAAGCAATTAAAATTTGCCAAGCAACAGAGTTAGCTCAAAAACAAACAGCTGAAATTCATAGTGAGTATAAAAAAAATGTATGTTTGTCCAAAAAACTGACAATAAAAAAACTTTTGATTGCCGCAACTGTGGAAAAAAAACATGCAGTTCGTAGCTGCCCAGCATTTTTGCACGTGTGTAAAATATGTAAAAAGAAAAATCATTACGAAAGAATGTGCAAAAGGAATGTTAACAAACAAAAGAACAATTCTAAAAACAGAGATGTTGCGTGTTGTGTTGAGAATGAGTACAGTAGTGAAGGTGACAGAAGTGATATAGAGTTTTTTATCGCTTGTGTCTCCAAAAAAAAACCAAAATATAAAGAGGCGTCATTTTCCGATGAACACAACAGCAGAAATATCTGCACAACTAAATGGTGCCAAATATTTTACAATATTAGATTGCAAAAAACAATTCTGGCAAATCCCAGTTTCAGATCGTACTAAAGAAATACTTACGTTTTCGACTCCATGGGATAGATATTCTTGTAAAAGGTTACCCTTTGGAATCGCATCATCTCCAGAGGTGTTCCAAAGTATAATGCAAAGACTCTTTTCTCATTTACCAAATATCAAAGTTGCCATCGATGATATTCATTCTAAGACTTTAGATGATCTGCACCGCACTACAAAAAGGGTGCTTAACATTATCGAAGAAAATGAAATAAAGCTAAACAAAGACAAATGGGAGTTTCATCGTGAAAAAGTAAAATTTTTGGGCTATATAATCAGCGCCAACACTATACTTCTCGATCCAGATAAGATCGATGCTGTTACGCGTCTAAACCCTCCAAAAAATAAAAAGGAATTACAAAGAATTCTTAGAAAGTTTACATACCTTAGCAAATTTATACAAAATTTTTCGCACATAACTACCCCATTGAGAAAATTATTGGAAAAGTCACATGATTTTTATTGGGACTCCATTCAACAAGACGCATTCGAAAAACTGAAGGAAATAATACGTAAACCTCCAGTTTTAAAACTTTATGATGTTAACAAAGATGTTACAATTCAAGTTTATGCCAGTTCATACGCAATGGGTGCAGTATTGTTGCAAGAAAATCAACCAGTTGCATACGCTTCGAAATCCCTAACCGACTACCAGTCCAAGTACTCACAATTGAAAAAAGAAGCACTGGCCGTATAATTTATTAACAAACAACAAATTTTTTTTCAAATATTACAAATATCAATATTTTTGTTGTTTTATGTTTTTATACAGAGGATATCGAAATATCGATATTAATAAAAGATAAATAATTTTTTATAAAAATAAGGCTTAAGATCGAAATTATTATTAAAAATATATAAAAATCAAAGGCTAAAAACTTCGAACGATTTTTGTTAAATTAATAATTTTAAGTGTTCAGTGCGTCAAATAATTGATATTTACAGTTGTGTTCAAAAAAATAGGAGGCCCTTGATAAAAAAAACCAAATTTTTATTTTCTACCAAAAATAAAAATTGTTTTGCATTCTTTTCACCTAAAATAAATGTTTAGTCAATTCTCTACTTTGTGCATTAGTTAATTAACACAATAAATCTAAAACAACTGAAGAAATTTCATTTAAACAAAAAAATTCTAAAAATTCGTTGTTCAAAATAATAGGAGTACTGGTGTTTGACTTAATAGTTATGAAATAAAAGCCATAAAATATTTATATTACCGAAGAAAAAGCTAAATGGATATGATATATAGTGGAATAACTCGTGATTTTTATAACTTCAGCACATATACGGTTCATGGAGTCAATAAGATCCTGGCAAGGCTCCAGCGGGATTCGATGGTTTTTTTCTCTGCCACATACTTCTTAACATCTCCCCATAAATTTTCTATGGACTTGAGGTCTGTAGACTGAGCAAGCCATGACATAACTTCAATGGCATTGACCCGAAACAAATCCTTTACCAACTTACTTGCATTTTTCAGGACATAATATTGTTGGCAGACCCATTTAATCGGCATATTCCACTCTGCATTTGGTAGCAACTCTTCCCTCAAAATTCCGACGTATACGTGCTTATCCATGTCTCATATTCGATGTATTGGACCCACACCATTATATGAGAACCATACCCATATCATGATTTTTGCTCCACCATGTTTAACTATCTTTTATATTTTAGTTTGCTAGAAATTCTGCATTTGGTGGGTGTCAGACATACTCTCTGGAGTCAGTTCCACCAAACAACCCAAACAACACGATATTGCTTTCGTGCGTCCACAATATGTTCCTCCATTTTTCATTTGGTCAATCGATGTGTTCTTTTGCGTATTTTAAACGTGCAGTTGCCTGTTTCTTGATCAATAACGGCACCTTTCGCGGACTTCTTGCAAATAAATTATTTTCAATCAGACGTCTACGAATTCTAGAGTTACTTACGGGAAGTTTCATCTCTTTTTGAATCCTATTGGGTGACGCCTAAGGTTCTCCCTTGCTACAAAGTACAATTCGTCGGTCATCAACCTTTGATGTTTTGCGCTTGCGGCCACGTGTTTCAGCTTGTTGCTTATATTTTAGGACATTAACGATCATTTGACGAGAGCATCCCAAATTTTCTTAAATTTCTTTATAATTTTTTTTTCCTATTTTTCGCAGATTTTTATTAAGTTCCGTTTTTCCTCGAGCAGTGCTTTCCTCGTCCCAATGTTAAAACAAATGTACACAAATTTTTTTTCAAAAATTAAAGAAAAACGTTTTTACTACTTTGCGATACTGGCTTTAATTTTCTTTCCACTTTTATGCCTTATATTATTGTTAATATTTAAAAAATCTATCGCACTCCAATTTTTTTCATCAAGTCAATCCAAGGGCAAATACAGAAATGAGTTAATTACATCTTAAATATTACAGTTATTTTTAGTCTTTCTTTTGTATTTTACTTCTTACGTATTGCTGTAATTACCGTTAGAATAAAACTTGTTTTGTTAGTTGATACACTAACTAAATTGACTTATGTATACATTATGTGGAAGCACTCCTATTATAGTGAACACAGCTGCATATTGAAAGTGGGAGAAATACACAAAGTATTAACGTTTTTGTTGAAAAAAATTGTTAACTCTCTGAACAAAACATATAATGAATAATATATAAAAACTGTGGTAGCAGCAATGATAATAATACCGCTAGAAGATTTTTTTCGCGATCTGCTGATATAACTGGAGTAGATGGAGAACTAATAAAAGGTTTCACACAATTCTTCAAGCTTTATCGTCTGATTTAATAACAGACCCTGGAAAATTTGGCGATTAGAGATTTTTTTCCATCAGGTCCAAATTTTTTTTATGTACGTGGCAATTTTTTGCCCCTAAATTAGCCAAGTAAGTAGACATATTTCAACTTAACTCAGAAACTAATCATCCGATTTTAAAAACTAAAACACCAAAAGATGTGTAAAAAAGTTTAGTCAAATACAGTTTTTCCTCTTATCTTTTTAGAATTATTCAGAAATTAATCGAGAAAAAAATTTTTTTTCGTTCCAAATTCGTAATTTTTTTCAGATCAAAAATGGAATTTAAAAAAATTGAAAGCAATAGAAATAAAAAAAGTTATAAACTATAAAAATCGATTAAAAAACTTAGATATTATTTTTAATATGCTGCAGGTACCCAATATTGTAATGCAACCAACCTTTCACATGCATGATGACAGTATTTCGTTAGGTGAACAGGTAAAGGAACTAAAGTACAAGGGTATTTTGCATGGTTCTTCGATTTAAAAGTTATAGTATAGTATTTTTCATTAACGTGTAATTCTAAATCGAGAACATTAGGGTAGATTCTAATATTTATTGTAGCAGTGTATGTGGAAATTGATGGGCAATAAGTGAGTCAGTTTTAATTTGATATCGTGCGGTTTTAAAATCAGATGACTCGACCCCGAGTTAGAGTGAAATATATCTACGTACCTGGCTAATTTAGGGGCATAAAATTGCTACGTCCATAAAAAAATCTGGATCTGATGGAAAAACCGAAAACGGATTCGAGTTTAGCGCATAAAATCCATATAGTCCACATAGTTTTATTCAAAGGAGGATTTGGCTGCTGAGCAGTGTAATCTAACGTGAACAAAGAAAAAATATATTATAAATATTTATTTTCCTAAATTCTGTTATTGTTGATATGTAACAAATATCTATAAGATTGCGAACATTGGCTGTGTCTGTTCTGAAATTATTCTCTGATCTATTGCCACGTTTATAATTTGTAACATTTTTAATATAGTTTTTTATTCTGTATTTAAAATCTAAGGAATGGATATATTATATTTTGAACCTGTTGTTAGATATTGATGAGAAACTAATATTACTTGATGTTGTTTCTCTATTTCCAAGCATACCAGTTGATTTGGCAATGAATATTATTGATAAAAGTTGGAATAGAATAACATAACAGTTTGTTTTCACGTATGTTAAGGTTTTGTATAATGGATAGTAGGTATTTTCAATGCAAAGATTAAATATATTCGTAGTGGCACTAACAACTGACTTGTGGACAGATGATTTTGTTAAAAGAATTTTTTGGCTGTTACATTTCATTTTATGGAGGAATCGCAGTTAAAACTTATCGTATAGATGTCAAGTCAAAGTTGCACAGGATATCACATATTGGCTAAACTAAAAAGTTTTTTATATATTTTGAAGTTCATGATTTAGATAATGATAAATTTATAACAATAATGTATTACATTGCGCTCTTGAATATACCCATGCTATAAATCTAAAATATTTCGCTTGCGCTTATATTTTTATATTAACAGTCTAAAAAATAATATATGTGCGACAGAAACCTTTGATTCTCCGGATATAGTGACTTTGAAAACAAATATAGTTAAAGAGATAGATATCAAATAAATTCCTACCATGCTTTGGAATTTTACTTTAGAATAAAGCGTGTCCTATGAAGTTAATCAGTATTCATTCTGTCATACTAATTTTGTTATAAAGATCAACCCTTTAGAATAGTGGGACTTTCACGTTACTGAATGTCCTAAGTTGGCAAAATTTGCAAAAAGAATTTTAGCTATCCCTGCCAGCAGTGCGCAGCCCCGGAAAGAGGGTTTTCTATGGCAGGCAATGTGTTTATTGAGAAACGAAATTTGTTAATCCCCAAAACCGTGAGCAAAATTCAGGTTATAAATATGGGCAAACTTAATGTCGAAATAACTATTATCAGAATTTTTTCTTGCCAAAACGTATGTAAATGAAAAAAAGGAGTAACAAATATATGTCAATAAGACCAAAAATTGAATTTAAGTATATAGTTTTACTCTAAAATTAAAGAGCTTTTGTAATATTTATAAAATTTTTTAAACTTATATCCTGTTTAATATGTTTCGTTATTTCCTCAATTATAGTTATCTACACAATAGTTTGTAGAAGATGAACTCACTGCAATAAAATAGTTTTATGTATGTATGTAAAAATGTTTCATACTTGGCGAAAATAGATTTTTGAAAGTTTAATTGAATGTAATTAATCACCGTGTTTTATTCTTTATAATTATAAAAATAAGTCTATATTTTTATATAGCTTGGTTTCATAGCATATCTCAACTGTTTTACTTGAGAAAATTGGACGGGAAAGTGGAATATGTTATTATTTTCTTTTTAGCTACTTTCAAATACATTTTTATTTTTAATTATTTTACATATAAATAATATGTTATGTTTGCACTCCTTCTTCAAAATTTCTCTATTACAATCAATTAAGAAGAGAAGAGTTTAAGTAGTACAAAAAAGTTCGATTAACGGTTACCTTTTTTAATATTTTATAATTGTACCAAAGATAGTAAAATAAATAAAAAAAAAAAAAAAAAAAAAAAAAATATTATTTACCCTACATTAATTTACGCAGCATTATTTTTCACTTTGGACAAATGATCCATTCTATGTAACAATAACAATTTTCTGCAACAAATAATAATGCATTCCGGCTCACAAGTTTCATTGTTGAATGCTCTAGGCAAAATAACAAATTTTTTGTGTTCTTAGAACACAAATATGCGACCCGCATATACATTTTTTCGTAGTTATCATGCACTATGTTATATATAATCTTTAGTAATAGTTCAATTGTATGGAATAACTATAATAGGCCAATTTAACCCTTAACTGGTGAGGTTAAAAAAAGTTACATAAATAGTGAGGTTGGTCCATGGGACACTGCTAAATTATTTATTAATTTAAAAAAAACCAAATATCAATTAGTTAATTGTAGAACGAGCTTATAAGCATATATCCGTTTTATTTCAAAGCAAAATAAGCGCATATAAATTTGTCTTAAAAAAACGAGTATTTTTCTTAATTTTATAACGCGAATCCTTTAAAGGTGATGTTTTTTGTAAACTTAACAAAATAAATATTTTTTAAAATAATAAAACAAAAACATATTTTTTTCTTAAATTAAATATTAAACTATCAGATAAAAGGCAAGGCTTATTTTGAAGCATTTTTGGAACATATTCAGGTGTATCATTCAGTTTTTGAGTAAAAATAAAGTTCAATACAAAAATTGAAAATTAAAAAATTAAATGATTTCATAGTAGTCTTTTTAATTTAGACGTTACTTTGACAATTTTTACAAATATTAGCACTACATTGAAGGTATATAGGTCTTTTGCATGCAGCTAAGTATAGAAGTAACAAAAAAAAAGCTTTCAACTCAGTTATACTAATTTCTTGAAACTCAGAATTAATGTATTTATTTCTTATTTCCGACAATTAATCATTTGTCCATTTTAAAACGGCTTTAAAATATATCAACTGGTGATGAGTATTGATTTTTACGAACTAAAATCCGCAGTATATTATGCGCAGGTAGTCTAACAGACCTATTAGCTCCAACCCCAGAAATTCTACATTTAACTCTTCAGAAAACTCTGCAAGATTACCTTGATTACTAAAGAAATGTTCACCAATTTGGTTTTCATCAATTGATTGCTCCGAAGCAGTTTCATGATCGCTTCACTGAACAGATTTAAATTCAGAATCTTCGCTAAAATCGCCACCTTCTTCATCATTTAACCATGCTACTAATTGAATAACAAAAAAATTCAACTGTTCACCTCAACACGTGCAGTAAGACTGAATAACTTATAGCTACTGAGTGACTTAGGGAGTTATGTAGGAGAGGGAATGTTTTACAGGCTTTTATTTTTTTAAAGTGGTCCACCGGACCAACATCACCAGTTAAGGGTTAAAGACAACAGCCACAACTTCACCTTGATTTAAATTTATTTATTTTTAATAAATAAAATTACATATATAAATTGAGAATTATTTGTGATATTCAGGGTTCCCATTCCATTCTAATAACAAGTGATGACGAAAAACTTTTGGGCAATGCCAGATGCTATCAGTGGGGTCACTTGGCTATGACTTATACAAGCATAGGCTTATTAATAACTTTGGGTGATGATCTGTCACGTTTAGATCGCAAAAGTATTGTCGATGGTAAGTCTAACAAATAACTTTGCAAGCTATTAATATAATGTATTTTCATCGATGTTGGATTAAGGTGTCGCCGCTGTACAAAGATCTGATGGAAGTTTTAGTGCGTGTATAG
>OY776276.1:39588008-39613008 GCA_963675445.1 Linnaemya vulpina
AAAAACGCTGCTTCAGTTTCTCAAGTGTTTTTGTTACTCCAAGATGACCGCCACCACTATGAAACTCCTGTAAAACTTTACTTATCTTGGAGTATGGCACAACTATTAAATTTGAAGTTGTTTTGCCATCTACACTTTCCCATACGCGGTATAAACACCCTTTTATTACCTTAAGGCTGTTCCACTGAGCCCAATAAGATTTGGCGAGTGGGGTTTTAGCCGAAATTTCATTCCGGGATGGTCGTCTGGCCTCTTCTTTGGCCGCTATAATTTTCCTTAGTATATCGTCGTCCCTCTGTGCCGCTGACCAGTCTTCATCAGGGCCGATGTGTATTAGCCGAACATCAACAACGCCTTCCTTGTGCTCGGTTCTAACACAATGCTTACACTCTAAACAGTAGGGTCTTCTTGAAAGAGCATCCGCATTGTTATGCTTTGTGCCCCTTCTATGCTCAATGCTGAAGTCGTAGCTCTGCAGGCGTTCAATCCAGTTGCTTCAGGATTTTTAAATTGCAATAGCCATCTCAGTGCAGAATGATCGGTCCTTAATGTAAAGTGTTGACCATACAGGTACTTATGGTAATGTTTAATGCATTCTAATACCGCTAGAAGCTCACGTCGTGTCACACAGTAGTTCCTCTCAGGTTTTGAGAGCACACGGCTACAGTACCCTATGACCTTCTCAGTGCCATTAACTACTTGGGATAGCACACCCCCTATCAGTATCCAGCACAAATTTTTCTCCAGCTATGGGATACGCTAGCACTGGTGACGTACATAATAATCGTTTCTGGAATGCATTTGCCTGTGGCTCGCCCCAATGGTATGGTCTCGACTTCTTTTTCAGCTCATGCAGGCTTGCAGCTACACTGGCAAAATTCGGCACAAAACGTCTGTAGTATGTACAAAGGCGCAAAAATCTGCGCAATTCATGCAGATTTTTAGGTTGATGCCAGTCCCTTACTGCTTTTATTTTATCTTCATCTGTTGAGATTCCGTCTGCTGTAACACAATGCTCCAAATACTTTACTTCTTTCTGGAACAATGCACATTTCTTCAAGCTGAGTTTTAATCCAGCTGATGATATACGTTGAAGAACTTCTGCCATGTTTTTGAGGTGTTCATCAAAATTTCTTCCCATCACGATTATGTCATCTAGATATACCAAGCATGTCTTTCAGTGAAGTCCTATCAGTACCTTCTCCATTAGGCGTTCAAATGTGGCCGGAGCATTGCAGAGACCAAATGGCATGACTTTGAACTGCCATAATCCGTTACCGACACTGAAGGCAGTTTCCTCCTTGTCTTCCTCTGCAATCTCCACTTGCCAATATCCGTTTCGCAAGTCCAGCATAGAGAACCATTTGGTACCAGCTAGCGTGTCCAAAGTTTCATCGATTCTGGGGAACGGATAACTGTCCTTCTTATGTCATTCTTATGTCCTTCGTTATGTCATTGAGCTTCCTGTAGTCTACGCAGAATCTAGTGCTGCCATCCTTCTTTTTAACTAAGACTACAGGCGAACTACCAGGACCAGAAGATGGCTCAATTACGTCATCACGCTCCATTTCACTTACAAGCTCTTTTACTTTATCTCGCTTTGTTGGGGGTAAGCTTCTGGGTGGCTGTTTAATCGGCCTAGCTTCGCCTGTGTTAACTTCATGTTTAACCAATGCAGTTCTACCCTGGCTTTGGCTTCCCATGGCGAAGATACTGGCATGCCTCTTTATTAACTGTTTGGCTTTATTTCTATCTATCGCTGATAGACCTGCTACCCATTTCCCTACGTATTCCTCAAATTGTTCACGTTCTTTTGCGGACAAATTAGTAGGCATTATGTCTCGAAATTTATTATTGCCTCGGCTAGAATACTCTGGCACACATCGAAATTTTCTTTGATGAATTTTTCATGGTCTGATAAGTTAAGCACTCTTATAGGGACTATTCCTCCTTTACTAGTTTTCACTAGAGCTTTCGCTGTTAAAAGCTCTCTCTTTAGATGTGCTGGTGGATATGACTGTTTCAGATTGCGGCGGTAACGTCTGACTCTCAATAGCAAATACTTTTGTTACTTGTGGTTTGCTGTCATATCCAACATCAACGGGTATTTTCACATTACGCCAAATCATCAGCTGTTGACCCATATATATATTAATGCCATGGTTAATCATAAAATCGGCTCCAATAATAACCTCATCGACAATATCGGCGACAATAAACACATGTCTCACGTTGATGTTGGCTATAGTCACCTTCACTTCAATCTTACCATAGACAGTGGCAGGCTCTCCAATAGCTGTACGTATCCGTATATTGCTTAACCGCTCGCATTTCCCCTTTACTATATCGGGCCTTATTATTAACTGCGATGCCCCTGTGTCTATGGTAAGTACGTGCTTTTCCCCGTTGATGTGTCCGGACGCAGTGAGGTTGCTATTTTTCTGCTGCATCACTGATATGCAGATTGTGGGGTACTCGTTTGGGAGAGCTAGCTCTTGCCCCTTAGTACTAGCTCGTTTTAGTTTAACGGGGACTCTTGTGATGTTGTTTGGTTCACCCGTTTGCTGTTTTTTGATGGCGAAACAGATCTACCTCTCTTCCTTGATGCTTTGCAGCTGCGCTGAAAATGACCGATCTTTCCGCAGTTAAAGCACTTAGGCTTTTCTTTGGTAGCACTTTCTGCCAGCAGTTGTCGCATTGCCTCCTTAAAGCTAGAAACTAGGTTGTTATCCTCCTCAGACAAAACCTCCACATTCCGCACTTTACATATCTGTGGCTTGAAAACCATCCTTGCAATCTCTTGAGCCAGCGCAAATGAAACAGTTTCAGCGAAAGTGGATTTCTGCGTAGCGCACACCGCCAGTTTAACATCAGAGTCGTGAATGCCGTTAACGAAAGCCACAGTTTTAAAGTGGTCCAGGGTCTCGTTCGTGGCTTTATTTGACTCCTGTATTTCGGCTACAAGCTTTCCCGCATCTGCTGAGATTTCTGTTTTATTTCAGTTATTTCGGCTACAAGCTTGTCACTGCTGATTTTTGATGCAGTTTGTGCATCACTGATTCCTTTTATCTGGATCATCATAGCAGCGAACATTGAATTTATTTCCATGCTGCTGGTCGTGGCAGGACATCGTCTTTGTCCTCGAACTCGTATGTCCTGATGTCCATGCCGCGATTCTTAAACTCATTTATCAGCCTCTTCTGCAGCTCAGCCTTGTTACCTTGTTGTGCGTATTGAAATGAATTGCTTCTTTTGTGGTTTTTATCAAACTGAGCTGATTGATTCATTTGACTTATAACAAAAGAGAATTAAGAATAACTTAACGAAACAATAAATTAATTTTATTTTAGGGTATGCCTTACAAATGCAGGGATGGCACTATACCTCCCTTTTATTATAAAAGAGTTTAATTAAATAGTTTTTCACAATAACGTTTAATTAAACTGTTGTTGCTTTTACGATATTAAAATAGAAAATAGCTACAAAACTATGAAGTAAACAAGGTGATCAATCTTGGTTATTTCAAGTGTTTTTTTTAACCTAATATTAGTAATAATTAATAACCTAATATTAATATTTAATTTACATAACTAATAATTTTTGTTTTGTTTTTTTGTTGGGATTCCGTCCCCTTTAAAAATTTTTTTGTTTGTTGTTTATTTGTAGATGACTGTTATTATAGTGAGATTGTTAATATATTTTTATGAAAAAAAAGATTTTTCAGATAATTGAATTAAATTTGAATGGAATTTCATGCCCTTCCTTTTTCTTTTTTTGTTTTATAAAATTTTTCAGTTGAAATTATATTATATATGTGAATAATGAAAGTGATAGTTAGTAAATTAGTACTAAACTGATTATTAAAAAATATAATTTTTTTTATTTATGTAAAAATATATAGTTTATAAAAATAAAAAAGAGAATAAAAAAATTTAGCTTATGTTTTTCTTACTCTGTTCTTATGTACCGTTTTTTTCCTTTTTAGTTACTTCGTTATAGATTGTTACATTAACACCCTCAATATTTTTTACAATATACGGGCCATTATAAATAGTTTGAAATTTTTCATAGCGTTCTTTTTGTAATAAGACTATCGTTAATTTGCAGTGTCACAGGTTTTGCTTGTTTATCAAAATATGTTTTGTTTCTTGTCTTGTGCTTTTCAATTAGTGATTTTGCCAATATGTTGGTTTTTTGCAATCTGTATTTTATTTCATTGCTATAATTCTCAATATTGTATATTGGTTCTAGATCAGAATTTGATTCATTCAGCATTGTGACAGTTTTGCCAAAAACCAATTCGAAAGGCGTGAATTTATTATCAAAGTCAGTGTTTATGTGGTGTTATGGTAAAGACTAAAATACTTCAGGTAGATATCCCGATCAGATAAGTTATCACTGATGTATGCTCGAATATATTCGTTGAAAACTCTATGATTCCGTTCAAATGTGTCTAATGTTTGGTGATGGTAGTTAGTTGAAAAATTTACCTCTATTTGTAAAAACTTGCAAAGTTCTATCATAATTTCGTTTTTAAATTCTGTACCTAGATCGGATTTTATAGTTTTCATTTTCCCACGAGCAACAGTCTTAGCAGATTTGTCTGGTATAGCCATAGTTACTAAATATTTGGAGAGGTCACATATTAACGTGAGTGCATATTTATTTCCAAAATTGGATTGCTGTATTTGGATGGTCCTATTGTGTCTAAAACAACGATGTCAAAACCTTTTGTGGGTGTGGGAGTTAGTACTAGTTGCTCTACATTTCCAGGTTTAACTTTATTAAGCTTACACTTTGTGCAATTCCTAACAAATTTTGCTACATCTTTGGCCATTTTTTTCCAATAATATTTTGTCCTAATCTATAGGACATACAGTTTTTTCTGTCCACAATGTCCTCCTAGTATAGGGTAATATAGGTTTTTGTGTTTCGTTTTCTTCTGTTATTGTCAGAATTGGATCCGTAAGTATAATTTCTAGAGTTTTTAATAATTTGGTGCCATGATCTTTTAATTTCTGTATTGAACAAATTGTAAAACATAAATAATTTTTAGGCCATTCTGCTCTGTATATCTATTTTTTGTTGGCTTCAGTTTCTAGCCTCGAAAGCATATAGTCTAAACTACATGTTTCGTTAACAAAATCCAAATCTACCGATACATGTTTCCTAAATTTTTTATAAATATTTATTCGCAGCTTACTATTGCTTTCATCAATAATTTGAGTTCTAATTTTTGCTATATTTTTGTTAAACTCATGAGAAAATTTATCATAGATTTTTAATTTTTAATTTTAAGTTTTTATTTTTTTGAAGAATGGTTTAGAACGATTTTATTGTTATGTTGTTGTTTCGACATTGCACGCGTTACTGCCAATTTTTGATAATTTTTATTTTTTAAGTCGTTTATCGAAATCCTTGAAAGTGCATCCGCTCCTACGTTTGACTTTCCTTTTATATATTCGACGGTAAAGTTATATTCTGAAAGTTCGAGCCTTATACGCGTTAATTTAGAAGATGGATCTTTAATGTTAAAAAGGTAAACTAGTGGTCGATGGTCTGATCTTACGATGAATTCAGTTCCATATACATAAGGTCTAAACTAGCAAAGTGGATGGCTAGAAGCTCAAGCTCAATGATTGGTTTTTTCTGTTCCGACAAGTTGAATGATTTTGAAGCGTAATAGACTGGTAAATCGTTGCCTTTGAAGTCTTGACTTAGTATAGCTCCACATCCTAGTTTAGATCCGTCAACTGTTATTAAAAAGATTTTGTAAAGTCTGGGTATTGCAATATGTTAGGTGATAATAAAGCGGCTTTTAATTCATTAAATGCATTTTGACATTGTTCGTTCCATTCAAAAATCACGTTTTTCCGAGTCTTATAATTTAAAGGTGCAGCGAAATTTGGAATAAAGCGCCTGTAATAGTTAGCAAATGCTACAAAGCGTCTAATTGCGTCCTTATCAGTCGGTATCGTATAGTTTTTAATTGCGTTTATCTTTGTTTCATCCGGTAAAAGACCATTTGCCGTACAATTATGACCCAAAAAGGTAACTTCTGATCGAAAAAAAAATGCATTTAAAGGGGTTTACTTTTAAATTGTATTTTCTAAGAATGTCAAAAACGTCTTACAAATTATTCAAGTGATGCTGTTTACTACAACCAATTATAATTATGTCATGGACATACAAGAAAACTTCGTTCGGCATGAGACCCGAGAATGCAATCGACATCATTCGCGAAAATGAGTTTGGTGCTACATTCAAAGCAAAAGGTAAAACCTTCCACCGAAAAGATCCTTTATCGGTACTGAATGCAGTTATGTCCCGTGATTCTGGATGCAAAGGAATTTGGTGAAACCCGTAAAATAAATCTACAACTGAGAAATATTTTGCTCTGCCTAAATTGTCTAAAATATCGTCAATGCGTGGTAAGGGGAACTTATCTGCAATAAGCTTTTTATTCACTGCGCGATAATCTACACACATTCTGTACGATTTCTAATTGTCTGTACTTTTTTTTGGTACGAGAATTAATGGGCTATTGAAGTTAGAGATGCTTGGTTCGATTAAATTGTTATGTAATGAGTTCTGAACTTGCCTGTCTATTTCTTCTTTTTGAGTATGTACGAGTCTATAATTTTTTATGTAAACCGGAGATAAATCGATTAGTCCAAATTTCTGTTCGTAAAAGTTGTTTATTGTCATCTTTTAAGGCAAAAATGTCCCCATAGGATTCGCATAATGGCATTAAATCATAGTGCACATCCCCTGGCATTTGAGTTTTAAGTATACCTTTAAGCTTATTGACACGCTCACTATTAATTGTGTTTTCATTGATTGAAGATATATAAAAATTTTGCAGTTCTTCCATTCTGACACTGTAATTTTTTATGCATTGAAATTTATCAGTTGTGTTAACAAGACGTAAAACTGGATTTTTAGAATTTATAATTCCCTTTCCTATAAAAACTCCTAAAATTTCTTGCGAATCGACAATCATTGGCTCTCGAACATCACAAAGGTTAAACACTTTAAATACTACGCACCTTGGTGGTAAAATACAAGTAAAATTTTTAGTTCCGCTTAGTATAGGAATCTGACATTTTTCACTTCGTGTAGAAATCGTTAGTCATATTTTTGTAGTTGATTTGACACTTATTGTCCTTAAGAAAGTCTTTGCCTAGAATTTCATCAGCTGGGATATTAAAATCGTCATTGACAAAGTGAAAAACCTGTTGAACTAAATAATTTGAAATGAACAAATTCGTACAAATAGTCCCTAACGTGCATATTGCGTCGGTTGTAATGTCAGTAATATTTATTATCTCATTTTGATTTAACATTGTGTTGGAATTTAGACTTGATATTTTTATTAACGAAATATCTGCCTGGGTGTCTACAAGAAACCAAGCTGATATAAACAGATTTGTTAATATATTAATATTTATATAGGCTAATTGTTCTAACTTAGTTAAAATCTCAGAAAGACATGATGATAAATATTCCTAGGCACAAAGGAAGTCAACATCAGTTTTATTCAACTTACACAGCAGAGCAGAACAGCTGTTTTCGAAAGTCGCTACACTTTCATCTTCAGTGCTCATGTGTATATTGTGTTTATCACCACTGTTTAGCTGGCTTAGTTGAATGTGATAACAGTTTTCTATTTACACAAATTTTATTGTGAAAAACAAACCGAGAACTGTATCAACCTGATGTTAACACTTGTGTGTTATGATACCTGTGTTACCATTTGATTATTTTCTTCATGTCCCATTTTTCTGAATTTTTTGTTCCATTATACATTAAGTCAAACTTTTATGGTTTGAATTTTATACTTAAGTATATATGAACGTTGTTTCCAATTTTCATTGGTAGCTCAAGCCAAAGCTTAAATTGTATGTGATTTTATTTTTATTGAACATTTTTATTTTGCTATATTAATATTTATATAGGCTAATTGTACTAACTTAGTTAAAATCTCAGAAAGACATGATGATAAATATTCCTAGGCACAAAGGAAGTCATCATCAGTTTTATTCAACTTACACAGCAGAGCAGAACTGCTGATTTCGAAAGTCGCTACACTTTCATCTTCAGTGCTCATGTGTATATTGTGCTTATCACCACTGTTTAGGTGGCTTAATTGAATGTGATAACAGTTTTCTATTTACACAAATTTTATTGTGAAAAACAATCCGAGAACTGTATCAACCTGATGTTAACACTTGTGTGTTATGATACCTGTGTTACCATTTGATTATTTTCTTCATGTCCCATTTTTCTGAATTTTTTGTTCCATTATACATTAAGTCAAACTTTTATGGTTTGAATTTTATACTTAAGTATATGTGAACGTTTTTTCCAATTTTCATTGGTAGCTCAAGCCAAAGCTTAAATTGTATGTGATTTTATTTTTATTGAACATTTTTTTTTGCTATATTAATATTTATATAGGCTAATTGTTCTAACTTAGTTAAAATCTCAGAAAGACATGATGATAAATATTCCTAGGCACAAAGGAAGTCAACATCAGTTTTATTCAACTTACACAGCGGAGCAGACCAGCTGTTTTCGAAAGTCGCTCATCTTCAGTGCTCATGTGTATATTGTGTTTATCACCACTGTTTAGCTGGCTTAGTTGAATGTGATAACAGTTTTCTATTTACACAAATTTTATTGTGAAAAACAATCCGAGAACTTTATCAACCTGATGTTAACACTTGTGTGTTATGATACCTGTGTTACCATTTGATTATTTTCTTCATGTCCCATTTTTCTGAATTTTTTGTTCCATTATACATTAAGTCAAACTTTTATGGTTTGAATTTTATACTTAAGTATATGTGAACGTTTTTTCCAATTTTCATTGGTAGCTCAAGCCAAAGCTTAAATTGTATGTGATTTTATTTTTATTGAACATTTTTATTTTGCTATATTAATATTTATATAGGCTAATTGTTCTAACTTAGTTAAAATCTCAGAAAGACATGATGATAAATATTCCTAGGCACAAAGGAAGTCAACAAGATTTTTTAATAGTTTGTTGTATTGAAACATCTGGTTTAAAAATATATTTGTTTTGTTTTAGTTTTCCGCTTCCCTCAACATCGATTGTTGAGGGGCGTCTGCGTTTAAATATCTGACAGAAGTCCCTTGGTTGTTACTATTACGTGACGAATTGTTCCCGTGATATGATTATTATGAAACTGTTCGCTATTGTTAAAATGATTGTTAGGTCTGGAGTAATTGTTATGACGAAAATGTTCACGATGATTAGCTCGGCAAGAATTGTAACGAATATTATTGAAGTTATTGTCTTGAAATCCATTATTACGAAAATTATTGGAGCCATTGCCAAATTGATTAAAGTTGTTTGCTCGAAAATCGTTATTACGAGATTTAAAATCATAGTTCCTATGTTTGTTATGACTTTGAATTGCTAGAACTTGTTGTTCCTTTAGTTCGTTTGTTTCTTCAATTACCAATTTTGCAATAACTTCTTTAGGATCTTTAAATACTGAAGATGATATTATAGACTTAACTAAAGTGGATTTCGCATTTAAGCGGCAAACATTAACTGTTTGTTCTATTGCCATTTCGTGGGCCTTGCTTTTTGTGATACCTTCTACTACTAATGAACGTTCCAAAGAATCAGCAAGATCTTCAGCCTGTTTTGCAAAGTCTGTAAAATTGTTTCTAACACTAAGTGCTGCAATCTTACCTGCAAAAACCTTAGAGTTTTCAGGTTTAACTCCATTTTTTAAAGCAATCTTAATGTCATCTATTGTGAAAATAGTGTCAGGTAATGTCTCGCGAGCCTTTGATTCAAGTTTAGATTTAACGAAATTTATAAAAGTAGTCTCTAATTTTGGTTCTGTAAGATCTTCAATTTGGTCAATCTTGTCTAAAAATGATTGCAACGTTAACGGATTTCCATTATAGTTTTCCCGAATTATCGACGCACACATAGTAATATCAGATTTTTTCTCTTCAATAGTTGCCATTTTTCCTGTTTCTGAATTACCCTCTGAAACATTTATTACCAAATCTTCGTTTTTATCCTCTAACATAATATTTTCATCCATACGCACGAAAAAAAAATGTTATGTTTATCTTCCTGTGACAAATGATTCAAATTGGTTTCTGGAGTTCGATACTTAATCTCACAGAGTTCGGTCATCTCTAAATAAGTAGCGGATAGTTGAAACTGATTACATTAAAATTTAAAAATTGTTATTCTTGTAATTGTTGTGTTTTGTTCTTATTGAACTACATCGCTTGACAAATTACAAAACTCCAGCAGGTATAGCAACACTACTATGGCCCCGGGGGCCAAGAGTGACAAACTTAATTTAAAAAAGAAAGCAGGAAGAGACAGAAATGGTATCGAACTCTTCCTATGAGTATGTTTTCTGACGTACCATCAACTTCAAAGAACCAGTTTAGTGTTCTTGCTAGTCTCAATGATACGGAAATGGATCCAGTTTCTAACATAACGGAAGAGAAAGTTGTTAAACCTCCACCTTTAGTTGCCGACGATAAAATCCCTCTCAAGGATCTTCAAGAATTATTGGGTAAAGACTCGATTTGTAAACGTACATCTATTGGAACAAAAATTTTTCCACAAAATATCGAATGCTACGAAAAGTGCAAAAAAATTTTATTGGAGAAGAAAATTGAATTCCATACTTTTAATTCCAAAGAAAATCGTTTATACACAGTATTTCTACATGGACTTCCAAGAATCAGTGTTGATGATATAAAGAAAGATATCCAAGGTTATAATTTAACGCCTTCGTCTATTGTAGAAATTAACACTAAATTTAGTTCTGTCAACAATGCTGTATACAAAGTCCAATTTATAAGGAAGAACTTCAACCCAAAATCATTAAGCAACGTAACTTCTATATGTAACATAATAGTATCATGGAAAAAATATAAGCCAAGAAGAGGTGACAATCCAACGCAATGTTGGAACTGCCTTATGTATGGTCATGGGGGAGAACATTGTAATCGTCTTCCAGCATGCATGATATGTGCAAACTCACATCACACCAATGATTGCCCACTACGGAATTAAGACAAAATACCAGCGGTATTTTCCTGTTTTAATTTCAAAAAATATGGTAAAGAGCGCACAGATCACTCTGCTAATGATGTTAACTGGCCTTTACGTTCTCTTTATATGGAAACTAGGGCTAAAGCAACCAACAAAAGCTCTCGCAAAAACAGAAACCAAAACTCTTCACAGTTCATCAATGCTGGTCTCCCCACAAACAACAAAAATAACAACATTTCTTATGGTAATGCTTTATCATATGCGGACTGTGTAAGACAAAATAACGATCTATTTAATATAGATGAGCTTTTTAGTATTTTTACAACAGCTTTGAGTTGCTTTAGTTGTCCACAGATCTATTAAACATAAATTACTGGCTATTACAAATACCTCAACAATAGAAAATCTTTCGATTGAAACTGAAATAAACAATAGAAATATGATTATATGTACTGCTTATTCGCCAAAATACAAAAACACTTTTGCTTGTGATGTCACAAAGCTTACAGCATTAAATATTGATTTTGGCGTATTAGGACATTTTAATGCCAAACACTCCGCATGGAATTGTGTTAGTAATAATACAGCTGGGAATGTTCTATTTAATCTTGAACAAACCATTTTTTTTTATATATTACCCCACTAGCCCTACTTTTTATCCGTATCAAAGCAGTAGAAACCCTTCAGTTATTGACTTGGTGCTAAGCAACAGTTCCTTAAATATTAATTTGGAAGTACTTGATTATGATATTCCATCAGATCACAGAACCATTTTGTGTCAAATCGGAAATGCCACAGTTATTGAAATAGAAACACCTTATTATGATTATAAATGTACGGATTGGGTGGCTTTTCGTAACATTATTAACAGCAGAATAACCATAAATACAGATAATTATAACTCAAAACCTATAATTGATTCAGAGATTGAAAAATTCATTAAAATTATATTAGAAGCAAGAAACGATTGCACCCCAAGATTAAATAATACAGGAAAAATGCACCTACCTTCTGATATCATTAGCCTTATAAGAACTAGGAAAACTTTTAAAAGAAGAAGCCAACGAACCT
This sequence comes from Linnaemya vulpina, assembly GCA_963675445.1. Taxonomy (NCBI): domain Eukaryota; kingdom Metazoa; phylum Arthropoda; class Insecta; order Diptera; family Tachinidae; genus Linnaemya; species Linnaemya vulpina. The sequence goes on from OY776276.1 coordinate 39,600,145, forward strand.
CAATTCCGTCTGAAGTAAAATTTTATGAACAATCCGTAAAATTACTGACGAAAATTATAAATAAGGAAATAAATATCTACCGTAATGAAAAGTGGAACAAAATTTTAACAAAATTAAGACCAGGTGATAAGTCCTTTTGGAGAATCAGCCGAGGATTAAGGGGCAAACAAAATAAAAAAATACCACATTTTATCCAAGGAAATTTAAAAATCATAACTGATGAAGAAAAAGCACAATTGCTATCGGATACATTTTCTTCTGCTTATAATCTCACATCCAATTATAAACATTCAAGTGATAAAATTGTCAACTCTAAAGTAAATCAACTTAAATCCACAAATGAGTATTCCGAAAACGTTTCCCTGATATCTTCAAACGAAATCAACTCAATAATTGCAAATCTCAAAACATCCAAGTCTCCCGGCCTAGACGATGTCCCTAATTTAATTAAAAACCTTCCTTCAAAGGCTATACAATTACTCATGATTATATTGAATAGCTGCTTAAAAACCAACTATTTTCCAACTCATTTTAAAAAAGCAAAATTAGTAGCCATCCCTAAACCAAACAAACCTAAAAACAATCCCAGTAGTTATCGGCCGATTAGCTTATTAAGTAACATTGGTAAGATTTATGAAAAGATAATTCAAAAAAGAATTTGTGATGTAACTGAAGATTCTACGGCAATAGCAAAGGAACAATTCGGTTTCAAAAAACAACATAGTGCAGTACATCAAATTCATCGTATTGTAAATATAATTAAAAATAACAAACGAAATAAAAGATCTACAGGAATGATTATTTTGGACGTAGAGAAGGCGGTTGACACCGTTTGGCACAACGGCCTTATATACAAATTAATTCAAGCTAACATACCCAAATATTTGTGCATGATTGTGGCTGATTTTCTCACGGGCAGAACTTTTTCAGTACCTGTCAATAATACATTATCCCCTCCCAAGTCAATTACAACAGGTTTACCTCAAGGTTCAATATTATCTCCTATATTATACTCCATTTACACTTCCGATTTCTGTCCTCCATCATACTTAAAAGTTGCTTACTATGCAGATGACACCGCTCTTTTAACGTCTAGCAAACTCACTAAGGCATTACTTAAAAAAATGGAAAAAAGTTTTGAAAAATGCAGAAAGTACTTTTACAAATGGAAGATAAAAATAAACGCCAATAAATTTCAATCTATTATATTCCCTTATAACAAATCTCCAAAACGGCTACCCAATCGCCAACTAAATTTTCAAAATGAAAATATAACAGTCCAAAATAATGTAAAATATTTAGGAATGTGCCTAGATAAGAAACTAAATTCTGGAAACCATATAGAAGAAGTTCGCAAGAAAGCGCTTAGAACAATGACAGCATTGTGGCCAATACTCAACAAACGTTCAACACTTAATATAAAAAATAAAAATTTAATATTTAAAAGCATAATAAGACCAATTTTGACATATGCAAGTCCTATTTGGTACAAAGCTGCAAAGACACATCTGCAAAAGCTTCAAATAATTCAGAATAAATGTCTTAAAATCATAAACAATAAGCACTGGAGATACTCTACTCAACTTCTTCACAATGAAACTGGATATGAACTTATTATTGACTTCATAAAAAGAATCAATGTTAAATATCATGAGTCCATAGAAAATTCTCCTTATCAACTGATAAGAGAATGTCAAGAGTCGGGAGAAAATCATCTCTAAAATTAAAATTATCAAATTGAAAATGATATGTATACAATATGTTATGCTAATATAATATATTTGTATACCTGTATATTTTCTAACTATATTTCAATTTCTTTAGTATCAAATACAGATTTTCCTATTTTTCCTTTAAACATTCTTATAAAAATAAAATAAAAAAGCTTTAAATTTTTGTAATTATTATATCATTCGTTGTAATATCTATAGATAAATCTCGTTAAAATTTTAATATGTAAAAAGTAAATGTAAATAAAGATGAAATTTGAAATGAATGAAAAAAAATCAAATTAGTTTCTGTATAAATTAAAATTGAATTGTAGTGTTCTATTAAAAGCTGTGTGTATTCATTGATTTTTATTGGGTTTCTTGATAAAGTTCTGCTTTGCAGAATTCTTTTCTTTATATTATAAAATTGATTAAGCAATTCTTTAAATTTATTAAAATCAAAAGACATTGGTTAGTAAGTTAGCATTTTTACATTTTTCTTTTGCTTTTAGATTCGTTACTTTTTATAATAGACACATTCTATTATTAATTTCATTAAAAAAATTCCCGAAATTAAACATTGTTTTCAGTTATATTTTTCTTTTTCTCTATTTTTTTTTTGTGTGTTTGCAGAAATTTATTTTATTTTTATATAAATATTTTTAAATTTGTACATATAAAAAAAAATTTATGTATGTATGTAAAAAAGAAACCAAATGTTATGACTATATTATACGATTTTATGAACAATTTTGTTATTGTAAATATACATACATAAGTATAAGCAGTATCCATATGCAAAGTTTTATTATCATTTTGTTTGTTTTTGTTTTTGCATGCAGTTATACAAGTATAGTACTTTAATATTATTTTGCTAAAGTAGTTTGCATTTTATAAATTTAACAATGTAAGTGGAAATTTGATTAAGTATATGCGACAATTATATGTGTACATATGTAAATACGAAAAAGTATATCGTGAAATAAGTAGTAAATGTATATTATGTATGAATGTAATAAGGTATGTGAAGTAATTGTCTCGTCTTTCGTTCTCTTCCTTCTGTTGAATGTGTATAATTACAGTGGTTGCAGACATATTTGTGTATTATTCTGTTTTTGTTGTGATGTTTTTTTTTGTTGGTTTGTTTTTCTCTTACCATTTTTCAGATTTTCTTCCTTCTTCAAGTTTTTTTTTTTGTACGAACCGTTATTTTTGTAGTTGGAATTTCAAATATGTATGCATAATTACTGTTTTTTCCGTATTTGTTTCTTATTAATTTTGTTTTTGCTTTTTTTTTTATTTGAGTAGATGTTCACTTCTTTTTGTTTTATAGGTACAGTTTTGTCAAAGACTTTTAGTTCTTGTTTTATGTTCTTTTTTTTTAATAATTTTTTTTTTTGAATATTTTCGTATGACCTATGCTAAAAATATTTTGGACTTGTACCCCGCAGGCCAATACTTAATAAAATCGACTCGATCACTTAGAATTTTTAGTTATGAGGTCAGCGAATGTAATTTATTTTTTTTTGTTTGTTATTCGACTTTTTTTTTAGCGCGTACTAGAATCCACCAAACACCCTGTTATTAGATTTTATATTTTTACAACCAGACGAAATTAGTATTAATACAAAATTTGTGTTCATCAGCTTCCCTTTTGGAGCGATTTTTTCCACTATGTGCCCAAAAGACACATAATTGTAGTGATCATAAGCATCAAAATAAACTTCAGACATGGTGCTGTTGATGTATTTCTTTAAACTATACGTCTATATTATAGTATGTGTTTATATGCGCTTTTTAAAGATTTTCACAATTTTTCTTTATATCACTAGAATTATTTTATATTTCTGTCTTATGCTTGACGCAGCAAATGTTATATTTTGTTGTTGCCTTTGTTTCTTGAAAAACAATTTTTAACGGGTAAGTAAGACAATAAATTTGTCAACCTTTTGTATAGAAAAATTCTAAATTGAAGCAAAATAAAATAAAATTTACAATATAATATAAAATAAAGTGAATTTCGAATACTAATGACATCCTTGCGTATTATGATGTCCACTGATGATCATTTGGGATACGGAGGAAAGAGGTAAATCTATTTTTTGAAAAACTCTTGCCGTAATATTTTATTCTTATATTGCAACTGATGACAGTTTCCTCGCTTTCTAGGAAATGTTGGAGTTAGCTCTACGGAAGATGTCGATTTCATTTTGTTGGGCAGTGATTTATGTCACAATGATGTTGGTGATCGTGACCTGAATATCTCCATACGGGTATACTCCATCCATAGTAATAACGACGACCCTAGCGTTTTTGGTGGCTTGTTCTTAGGGTTTCTTGTCTTAAATTGTTAAAATTAATTATATATAAATAGCTTTTTATGAAAAAAATCCTAAAATATAAAATATTAACTAATATATTAACTAATATATATATATATATATATATATATATATATATATAAAGAATTCCCAGGTACATATGTGATATATATAAAACGGTTAGAGTTCAAGTTTTATCACAAATATACCTGAATAATTCGCATTTTATTTATATATTACAATGAAATAATTATAGAATCCAACAGGTCAGTATAAATGGGAACATCGAACAGTTCTGAGTAATCACCTGATCAATCATGTATGTTGCTAATACTGACTAGTCATTTGAGTGTTCATTTTATTCATCAGTACTCAGTATACTGATTACAAAATTGTATTAGAGTGAGAAGTTGAGCTATATTTTTTAATGTCGACAGAATTAATAAGTAAGACAGGGATGCAAGCTCACATGTACACAATTTTTTACATCAGTTTTTTCATAATGCCCTTAAGAAAATGATGGCAACTTTTGTATGGGCAATGACGTACTAAGCCGTCACCACTATCGAACAATTGACTAGACAAATGTTCGGTAGTGTTCTTGTGGGGATGTTAAGTAAAGTACAACCAACAACAATCATGCCCAAGAAGCTTTTCGAAGTTAGCAGACGACGTCATTTTCGCTATATAAAGGCGCTGCCAGAGCTCAGCGGTGGAGTGTGATTTCAAATATAGACGTGTTAACATCGCTAAGCCTGTGTTCACACCAGAACATTCTTATTTTTAAGATTTTGGCTTATTCCTCTTTGAACTATCTTCGGCGTTCACACGATACGATTCTTATTTATGACACATATATTTTTTATATATTTGTGTGAATACTTGCGTGTGTTTTTGACATTTCTTTTTTTGATGTAAATTCTTTAAGTAAAAAATTAAAATTCAAGTGTTTTTATTTAAACTTTGGTTACATTTTGTGTTATATTTTATAAAATTTGAAATGGATGAAGCAAAATATTTATTAATTAAAGATATTGTTGATTGTATTGGAGAAGCTATAGAATTAGACTCGGACGACAGTGAAAAGGAGGACATTCTCATTGGTAAGTTCTATATTACTAGTGTTTGTTGTATGTAAATACCTAAAATGTCTGTGATTAATGAATATATTAGGAGTGCTTGATTTATGCGAGAAAGCCACATATCTTCCAACCAAAGGACGTAAAAGAAAGTGGGTTAAACTTTGGAGAAAAGCGAAAAAGGAACGCGGATCGTTTGCTTTTCTGACAAATGAGTTACTCCTAAATGACGAGTCTTCGTATAAGAACTACCTACGAATGACGAAATTGCAGTTCCAAACTCTGCTAGATTTAATTCAGGGGGATATAGAGCGTTCCAATACTGTAATGAGGGAATCAATATCAGCTGCTGAAAAGCTAGCATTAACCCTTCGTTTTCTGGCCACCGGTAAGTTAGTAAAATATTGATTATATCATTTGCAGAAAGAATAGTTTTTATTTGCGATTTCATTTAATACTGCAGGAGAAACATACCAAAGCCTAGACTACCAAACCCGAATTTCAAAGGCATCTATTTCTGGAATTATACCTGAGGTCACGGAAGCAATTTCGAATAAATTAAAATCAACATATGTAAAGGTAAAAACGATTTCTCTTACTTTAATTGTTTCTATACAGTTTTTTTTTAACAGTTTCCCAGCAACCACTTGCAGTGGGAGTCTATTGCCAAGGAATTTGCTTTAAAATGGCAATTTCCTAACTGCATAGGGGCTATAGATGGGAAGCATATAAACTTCAGATCACGGCGAAGTGACGGTGCATTTTACCATAACTACAAGGGCACAAATAGTATCATCTTATTAGCCCTAGTAGATGCCAATTGCAAACTTATTTATGTTGATATTGGTTGCAATGGCCGTAATAATGATGCTGGGGTATTTTCGCAAAGTAAGCTAAGGAAAATTCTAGAAGAAGGCAAAGCTCCAAGTGCAGCTGTTGGTAATGGAAGATGTCTTCCACATGTAATTATTGGAGATGATGCATTTCCTATGCCAATATATTTAATGAAGCCATACCCATATCAAACCAATTCCCCAGAAAAGCAAATGTTTAATGCAAGAATTTCTCGAGCCCGTAACGTTGTTGAACACGCTTTTGGGATACTGGCCAATCGGTTTCGTATTTTTTTAACCCACATTGACCTCAAAGTGGAAACAGTTGAAAAAATTACTTTTGCCTGTACCGCGCTGCACAACTTTTTGATGCAAACAGATGAGTCATATATAAGTACCACACAGCATCCCATACCTCAAGAAAGAAAAGGTGAAAATCCTTATAATCCGCGAAAGGGCGAGGCAGAAGCTATCTGGCAACAATTTATGTCATATTTTAACAACGAAGGGAAACTGGACTGGATGTGAACCCTACATTTCTATTGTTAAAACGAAATAAAGCAAAATATTCTTTAAATTTCTTTTAACTTTGTTTTTATTAAAAAAAAGTAAATTAAAATTCAATGAAATTAAATGATATATCAAATATTCATTTTCTTGTAAATATTAAAGGTAAAGGCAGTCTTTTTATGTTTTACATAAATACACAAATCACATATTATTATACATACTAATTCTATTTGTACTTTTGTTTATGTTGCACTGGAGATCACATAAATCTGTAAAAGAGATAGTAATTGTAATTCTTGTAATTATTCAGTTTTCAAAAATTTCTTACTTACTAGTAATTGAATGGCTATATGAAATCGTCTTCATCAAACACTCCATCCATTGATAATTCTAAAACGTTTTTTGTAGAATTACCGGAGGATGTCGACAAGCTTTCCCTTTTAACCTTTTTTTTCGAAAGCCTGCGCATTAGGCACTGCACTTCCCAAGCTGCATCATCTTGCTCGTCAGGTTCGATTTCTTCCATAACATTTGCTACTAAAGTACCCAACCACGCAAATTTCTTTTCTTTTTTCCTTGCAGTTACTTCACTTCTAAAGCTATTTAAATCTTTTCTTAGTGAATTTATATCTGCAAAACGCTGAAGAAAGACTTGTTACATACATATATACATTATTTTAAATGTACAATTTTAATACCTTGGTTTTTTTCTTGGGTGGCTCTTCAGAATAACTTTCCTCCACTGTTAAAATTTCTGGGACATTTTCTTCGTTTTCTAACTCATTCTTCTAAAATAAAATGTTTAGTTTTATTATTACCTATTGCAGGTACTATGTAGTAATTTACCTCCACATTATCTCCGCTCATTCTAATTCTGGTGTTGTTTTAAAAAAATTCAAGCTGGTCGAAGCACCAAAGTTTGGGAACATATATGTCAGACACACCAGACCCAGACTTTTTGGAATAATTCATCATTCGGAGTTCTTGGGAATATTGCGATCGGACATTCTTCCATTTTAGTTTAATGTCTTCTAATTTAACATTGGGGATGAATGTGTTGATATAATTTAGTACTTCATTGAAAGCCTGCGCTTTTTTTGTCCTATATAAATATTCTGCCGATTTTATATTAAATAGGCAAGGGTGTTGTTGGATGGCATAAATAAGTTTTTCTACTTCATCTCTCTTCCACTTGAAAGCCATTTTTTATATTTTTTTGTGAAATATGTTTTTCTTTTTGATATTTATAAATTTTATTTTTATATATGTATGTATATATTTTATAAACTTTATTTTAAAAAATTTATCAGAAGGCACTTTATCACTTCAGAACAAAACTAAGATGTGTATAACAAAATATAAAGAAATGAAAATAAAAGAGAATGCCAAAAAAATTTTTTTCGATGAAAATTACGAATGAGAAAGTAAAGCGTATCGACAGTACAGGACAGAGTGTACGCGTTTCTTTACTACTCGCCCCTCTCTCCTATAAACTAACAAACTTAAAAATAAGAATGTTCTGGTGTGAACACAGACTAAGTGTTGAGTAGTACAAATACTCGTGTTAATAAAGTAATAAATAAAGTGTTGCCGCATTATATTTCTAAAATTAATTTGTCCGTGTTTTAATTTGATGCAATAAAACGAATACTTGAAGGATAAGTAATAAAACCGTTTTTACGAAAAGGTCTAAAAACGTAACAATATATATATATATATATATATATATATATATATGTGATATATATTTATATTTATACATATATATATATATATATATATATATATATATATATATATGTGATATATATTTATATTTATACATATATATATATATATATATATATATATATATATATATGTAAATATATATATTTATTTATATATATATATATATATATATATATATATATATATGTACTATATATATATATATATATATATATATATATATATACATATATATATATATATATATATATATATATATATGTATATATATATATATATATATATATATATATAAATATATATATATATATATATATATATATATATATATGTATATACATATATATATATATATATATATATATATAAATATATATATATATATATATATATATATATATATGTATATACATATATATATATATATATATATATATATATATATATATGTATATATATATACATATATATATATATATATATATATATATATATATATATATATATAAATATATATATATATAGTACATATATATATATATATATATATATATATATATATAGTACATATATATATAAATAAATATATATATTTACATATATATATATATATATATATATATATATATATATATATATATAAATATTATTATATCTGATTTTTTTTAACCTTTTTTTCGTTTATTAATCAATAGATTTGTTTAAGTTTTTAGGTTATTCAATATTAATATATATATTTATTTCGATATTTCGCTAGCCTTCGGTTAGCTTCTTCAGGTAATTATTTTATATTGTCAAAAAATTTTTCTTTTCAATTATATAAATACAAACAAATTTTTTAACAACACAAATCAAACATTTTTATATATTAAAAATACTAACTCTAAAATGTATAAAAAGTAGAAATTAGTTTAAAACATACTAACTACAAAATTCATAAATATTATAAATATTATTTATATATTATAATGTAATTAAAACTATGTGTATGTGTTAACAAACAATTCTTTTAATGTTTTTTAATTGATATTAATATATAAAATTTTTTAACATAATACAAGATTAACTATGATCAATATGATCTTAATATATAGTATCTTAACACATGCATACAGGGCAACAATTAAACATAATAATCATTATTAATTTTTAATTGCAAACATGCATGCATATGTAAAAATATTATATATGTATTGTGTGAATAAAATAACATAAACAATTAATTCTAATAACTTAATTTCTATGAATTAAATATCTATAATTCTGAGCTAAATTATCAGTATCTAATTTAAAGTTCATTCTTTCTCTCACAGGTACATTAATAATTTCTAACATTTCTAACATAAGTCTTCGTTTATAATTGTTTTCTGTTCTTAAAACTGATGCATTTTCAAAGTCTGGATAGTGATTAAATTTAAAACAATGAGATGATAATGCAGTTTTTTCAGAATTAATGTTTCTATACTTTTGATTACTCTTATGTCCTGCTATTCTGGTTTTAAATTTATTTTTTGTTGTACCTATGTATACCTCCTTACAATTGACAGATCCATTTCCTTTGCATGGTATTTTATAAACTATATTTGATCTATCCCATTTTTCTACTCTATCTTTCATTTTACTGAATAGTTTATTGTTTGTGCAATATGTTCTAAAAGCCATTTTATATTTCTGAGTATCAAATATTTTTGATTTCTCTAGTCTCTCTGACATTTCTGGTATATAAATTAAGGATTTATATAATTTTGGTTCTGTGTTATTATTTGTATTATTTGTTATATTTTTCTTAGACTGATTTATTAAGCTATAAACTAACTTTTCTGGAAAATCATTCTCAATAAGAATTTCTCTAATTTTCTTCTTATTTTTTATATGAAATATGTTATCACTAATTGTTAAGACTTTCTCTATCAAGTTTTTTGCTGTGTTTAATATAATTCTCTTACTATGTTTAGAGTAATAATTAATTATCCTACTTGAAGCTGTTGGCTTTTGATACCAATCCATTACTATATTGTTATCTCTTCTCATAACTAATGTATCTAAATAAGGCAACTCTAAATTACAATCTCTTTCAATTGTAAATTTAATATTACTATTAAAACTGTTTAGTATATCTAGCATATCCTCAATTCCATTCTCAGATATAATACAAAACAAATCATCTACATATTTTGTAATAAATTTTGGTTTAATATTAAGATTGTTAATACATGTATTTAACAACTCCTCCATAACAATGTCTGCTACAACTGGTGATGCTGGAGAACCCATAGGTAATCCTTTTTGTTGAAAATAAAATTTCTCATCATATATAAAATATCTATTATCATCTATACAAAATTTCAAAATTCTACAAAATAAATTCTTATCCATCTCAGTAAATGTTTCCAATAAAGTCCACTTTTTCTCTATTGTATTTATAGCCAAGTCTATTGGTACGTTTGGAAACAAAGATACTACATCAAATGAAATAAGCTTAATAAATCAGTATAAGAAAAATATAACAAATAATACAAATAATAACACAGAACCAAAATTATATAAATCCTTAATTTATATACCAGAACTGTCAGAGAGACTAGAGAAATCAAAAATATTTGATACTCAGAAATATAAAATGGCTTTTAGAACATATTGCACAAACAATAAACTATTCAGTAAAATGAAAGATAGAGTAGAAAAATGGAGCTGTTGGCTTTTGATACCAATCCATTACTATATTGTTATCTCTTCTCATAACTAATGTATCTAAATAAGGCAACTCTAAATTACAATCTCTTTCAATTGTAAATTTAATATTACTATTAAAACTGTTTAGTATATCTAGCATATCCTCAATTCCATTCTCAGATATAATACAAAACAAATCATCTACATATTTTGTAATAAATTTTGGTTTAATATTAAGATTGTTAATACATGTATTTAACAACTCCTCCATAACAATGTCTGCTACAACTGGTGATGCTGGAGAACCCATAGGTAATCCTTTTTGTTGAAAATAAAATTTCTCATCATATATAAAATATCTATTATCATCTATACAAAATTTCAAAATTCTACAAAATAAATTCTTATCCATCTCAGTAAATGTTTCCAATAAAGTCCACTTTTTCTCTATTGTATTTATAGCCAAGTCTATTAGTACGTTTGGAAACAAAGATACTACATCAAATGAAATAAGCCTATCATTAGTATCTAACTTAATTTTCTTTAATTTTTCTTTAAAATCTAATGAATTTTTTATATTATATATAGAATTTTCATTGATCTTTTTCAAAATATTTGTAATATATCTACTAAGTTCATAAGATGGTGAATTTATAAACGAACAAATAGGTCTCAATGGAAATCCTTCTTTGTGAATTTTAGGTAACCCATATAATCTAGGAGCTACTGCAGTCGTTGTTTTAAGTCTATTCTTCTCTAGTGTTGTTACAATCTTCCTTTTGAAAAGTTCTTCTACTAATTCATTATTCTTCTTCTGTAGTTTTCCTGTCTGATCCCTATTCAGAATTTTGTAACTGAAGTTATCACTTAATATATTTTCAATTCTTAGATTATATTCATGTCTATTAATTGCAACTGTTGTATTACCCTTATCCGATTTAAGAATTAATATGTTTCTATTGCTATTTAAAAATCTTTTAGCTTCATTTACTTTTTCTAATGTGTACTTGTCTCTATTATTAATCCTCATTCTATTTAGATGATTATTAATAATTATTGTAAATCTATTTCTTGCTATTTCTTGTTCTTCTCTATTCTCAATAGTTTTAATAAAATCTTCTCCATCAGCTATCATTTTTAATTTTGGAAACTCTTCTATACTGACTGGTAATGCGTGTTTTTGACCTAGAGAAAGAATCCACTGTATACCCTTTGGTATATCTAAGTTTGTCTTATTCACAAACCACTTCTTGTTAAATTTAATATTTATATTACTAATATATAATATTTTAGTATATATTAGATACATTTAGATACTAATGATAGGCTTATTTCATTTGATGTAGTATCTTTGTTTCCAAACGTACCAATAGACTTGGCTATAAATACAATAGAGAAAAAGTGGACTTTATTGGAAACATTTACTGAGATGGATAAGAATTTATTTTGTAGAATTTTGAAATTTTGTATAGATGATAATAGATATTTTATATATGATGAGAAATTTTATTTTCAACAAAAAGGATTACCTATGGGTTCTCCAGCATCACCAGTTGTAGCAGACATTGTTATGGAGGAGTTGTTAAATACATGTATTAACAATCTTAATATTAAACCAAAATTTATTGCAAAATATGTAGATGATTTGTTTTGTATTATATCTGAGAATGGAATTGAGGATATGCTAGATATATTAAATAGTTTTAATAGTAATATTAAATTCACAATTGAAAGAGAATGTAATTTAGAGTTGCCTTATTTAGATACATTAGTTATGAGAAGAGATAACAATATAGTAATGGATTGGTATCAAAAGCCAACAGCTTCAAGTAGGATAATTAATTATTACTCTAAACATAGTAAGAGAATTATATTAAACACAGCAAAAAACTTGATAGAGAAAGTCTTAACAATTAGTGATAACATATTTCATATAAAAAATAAGAAGAAAATTAGAGAAATTCTTATTGAGAATGATTTTCCAGAAAAGTTAGTTTATAGCTTAATA
>OY776276.1:39618008-39625508 GCA_963675445.1 Linnaemya vulpina
GCAGATATCCTCATATATACATGTATATGTACGCATGCAAACACACATCCATATACATATATTCAAATCTCATATTAGTCATACTGGACGCGGTCTAAAGAAAAGAAATAGTTCGTGGAATGAATTCGGAAAGTTTTTCAAGTGCGTGGCGGTATTTTTTCGGGAATATTAACTAAGTTTTCGCGGTGTATCACCTTTTGATACGAAAGGTTTTTCCAGTAGCGATTAATGTATTTCTCTTTTTTTTTTTTTTTTTTTTTTTTTACGCTTCTACATAAGCCCTAAGTTCAAATGGTGGTATGCATTAGTTATCGGCAGAATGAGTCGTCAGTAGGGTAGCTACTTATTTGTTAAAATTAAAAAAAAACATGTTAAGAAATAGAAATCCGTATATGGTTAAAATGCAAAGACATTGATCAGCCCGCGTCAGAATGCAAATCCTGTTTTTATATAAAGACAGGTACTATTATTTAATGACTTTGCATGTACTCGCTGTAAGATCGGATTCGGATGCATGTCATCGCTTCAGGTGACTAACAGCCCTTAGCTCTTAATGACATAGCTTCCCAGAGTGATCATGGGGATGCACTATTGGAGCGGTGACGGTTATAAATGTAACCTGCTAAAAAACGTAAGCCTAAGTATTCTGCAAATTCATTAAATGCATTAATTCATTACGCAATTCTGATCCTCGTCTATTGTAAACGCTGAGACTAAAACCACCAAAGATACTAAAACTTATTGTTTTAGATCCTTGGCATGAAATACCCCCAGCGTTTTTCCCTGTAGGTCTTCTATTTCATATAAACTGTTACCCACTGGACGTACGATTCTGCACTTTATAAATTTACGACCAAATTTTGCATTGTAGCCTGCCTTAAAATCGCTTTGTTGAAAATTGCGCCTATAGACTTCTTGTCCGGGAATAAATTTAACTGGTCGACACTTCCTATTATATGTTTTCTCGCCTTTCAAGTAAGCTTGGTGTAGATTTTCTCTCACTTTTTGCCTTATACCTTCCATGTACACAGCCTTTGGTATAATGTCCCACTCTGAGTCGCTTAGCAATTTTAACTTTCTGGCCAACTTATACACACTACCATGGCTAACCATATTCATGCCAAAAAGTGCGAAATAGGGTGTTACACCTATAGAACCATGCATAGACGATCTCAGAGAAAACTCGATATCAGACAAATATTTATCCCAATCACTGTGATCGCTATGTATATAGGATCTTATGGCAGACAAAATCGACTGATTCACCCTTTCGGATGCATTAGCCTGGGGTGAATAGATGGCTGTCTTCATGTGTTTAATGCCAAAGCGAGACATCGTATCGGAAAATTCTTTGCTGATAAATTGTTTTCCATTGTCGGAAACTATCGTCTCGGGTGTACCAAACTTATGAAACACCTCTGAAATCAAGAATTTTACCACTTGCTTACTACTAGCTTTGCTTAAAGCTTTCAGCAAGACAAACTTAGTAAGGTGATCGAGTACAATAAGGATATAATTATTTCCTGCCTTCGACCTAGGATATGGGCCTAAAAAGTCTATGAATATACGCTGAAACGGGCGTTCGGTTTTAATTTCGTTTCCCATTGGTGGACGTAAAGTTATGTTGGACGGTTTCGACTCTTTACAGGTTTGACAATTTTTCACGAATTGCCGAACTTGTGTGCTCTGGTTAGGCCAATAGAAATATTCGCGTATTCGGGCAAGGGTTTTTACAAAGCCTCCATGAGCTGCGTGCGGTGGATTATGAGCGTTTACAATGATTTCATTTGTTAATTCAAGTGGAACCCAAAGCTTCCACGCGAAATCTTCACAAATATTTACACCATTGTATGGCACCGTGCGTTTATAAACCTTATTGTCTAATACCTTTATATCAGGTAACCGTTCAGCGTCCTCCCTGACCTTTTCTATGAGCTGTAAATACTCGGGACTTCGGAAATATTTAGAATCTAGGTCCACTAATTGGGTTATGTTCTCGGAGATTTCTTCCATGTCATATCTGGAAAGAGTATCAGGTACTATATTTTTCGAACCTGGTCTGTGTTCTATGGCAAAGGAGAACGATTGCAATTGCAAGCTCCACCGCGCTAACCTTCCACTTAGGTCCTTATGTCCCATCAACCATTTCAAACTACTATGATCAGTAATTACAGTAAAAGGCATCAATTCTACATAAGGCCTAAATCTTCGGATGGCTAGTACGACGGCCAAACACTCCTTCTCAGTCACCGAATAATTCCGCTGAGCGGCAGTTAAACGGTGCGAGAAAAATGCAACCGGATGCTCCCCATCCGAGTCATCCTTCTGAAAAAGCACTGCTCCCACCCCCACATCCGACGCATCACACTGTATGTAAAAGTGTCGACTAAAATCAGGGTGAGTTAATACTGGACTGGTGGTGAGAGCGGTCTTCAACAAGTCAAACGCCTTTTTAGCCTCGTCTGGAAAGCTGAATGATTTGGACTTTTTTAGGGTATTGAAGATAGGAGCCGATATCGTAGCAAAATCCGGGATGAAGCGCCTGTACCAACCGGCGGCCCCCATAAAGCTTCTGACTTGACGTATAGTCTTCGGGTAGTCGAATTTCATTATGGTGCTTATTTTCTCCGGATCGGCTCTCAGTTTGCCCCCGCCTACAATATAACCTAGATAGCGGAGCTCCCTAAAACAAAAACGCGATTTTGACACATTGATGGTCAATCCAGCCCGCTCTAAACATCTTGATACTTGTTCTAACAATTCCAGGTGTGTGTGAAAATCTGGCGCGACTACCAATAGATCATCCAAGTAGACAAAGACTCTATCACGCAACGCCGCAGGGATCACTTTATCCATTAGACGGCACAACCTCTGGGCAGCATTACACAGCCCAAAAGGCATTACCGTAAAATGGTAAAGTGGACGCCCAGGTACCGTAAATGCAGTCTTTTCCCTACTTGAACGCTCTAGAGGAATCTGCCAGAAGGCATCTTTCAGATCGACACTTGATATGAAATATGTATCCCCTAGCCGACTGAGCAGACCTTCGATATGCGGGAGCGGATAGGCGTCCTTGATAGTAAGAGCATTTAGCTTGCGAGCGTCCAAGCACAACCGATTCTTCTCGCCCTTACGGACGAGAGTAACCGGGTGACTCCAAGGACTCTCGCTTGGCTCTATGACTCCCATATCAAGCATCCTATCTAGCTCGGCATACATCAACTTCTGTACAGCTGGCGAGACCGGATAATGCCTGTCCTTCACTGGAATTGCATCACCAGTATCAATTATGTGTAGCTCTAGACTGGTGCGACCGAGACCCCTTTTGGTGTAGCAAGGAAAGCTAGCTACAACCTTATCTAAGCGTCTCTGCTGATCTAGTGTCAAAATATGACAACTGATCTTCTCCAAACCTTCTCCTAAATCTAGATCTACTCCATTTGTAGTAAGGCTACAGATACTGGCCAACAGTTTATATTTCTTCATAAAGTCCACGCCCAGAAACAGAGCCCTGTTCAACGATGGGACGAGATAAAATGTTACCTCATCAGTGATGCCGTTGAACTTTACCTCCGCTCGGACGCGACCTACTATCTTATGGGGACTACCATCGGCCGTCTTGATGAAAGATCTGAAATCCCTCGCGACCAGGCCTGCTCTTTGGACCAGGTCCAGGCAGCCTTTCCCCAAACATGTAACTGTTGCGCCACTATCCCGCAGCCCTTCTACTTCGATACCATTTATACCTATTTTCGAATAAAATCTAGAATCTGCGCCCTCATACAAACTTGCTTCCATTATCTCTTTCCTATTCTGTCGTCTAATCTTATACCTAACCCTAGTCTTCATAATTCTATTTGACACACTACCAAAAATGCGCGATCTTGCCGCGTTATACTCGGCAATTCGCTGATGTAATGGCTTAGTGGTATGTGTTCTACTAATTTCCTCAACCCCCTTTTGTTCTCCTACTCTTTCTAAAATTCTAAATCTATTTATTGGCTTACTTAATTCTAATTTTAAACTAGGCGGACTTAAGTCTGGGTTGAACGAGTCGCCCCCGCCTGGGACTTGTTCCCCTGCCGGTTTCCCTGACATTTGGGACATTTTGGTGTCACCACGTCGTCACGGCCGCACCTAAAACAAAAAATTCGGCGATTCGGAGACGGACAATCCATAAAGCAGTGCCCTATTTCCCGGCAGTTCCAACAAACGTAGCGACTCTTATCTGCCAACGCTTCAATTTCCATTGCTCCTGGATCCGCTGGTTCAGCATACTCTACCTCGTGCACCCTCTGCGTCACCGCTGGCCGCTGAGTAAATTGTTGCCTCTGGCTAAAAAGTAAATTTTCAGCCCTCTTGGGTTGCTGACAAAATTCACCCAGGCTGAGTATGCTGACGGAAAAGAGCATTTGCGCTAATGATGGCTTCAGATTGGACCGCATTATCTCTATTAAATCCCATTCTGAGTATGGAGTCCGCTGTTGATTTCTCAAACTCAGTACAGCGGAAAAGAAATCCTCAAAAGACTCCTGTGGGCCTTGACGACGATCCATAATCTTTTTCTGGAGTTGAAAGTCGCTGTCATACCGCCTGTACTGGTTTAAAAACGCACCTACTAAACCATCCCATGTCAAAACAGGATTTAATTTGCGTATATTCCAATACCAGTTCAAAGCTTGGCCTTCTAACAATAGATTAAAATTCCTGCGCAAATCCTCAACCGACATATAATGATCTTGGCGCATTATCTCTATACGGAAAATAAAGTCTTCGGCGCTCATACCCTTAGACGAACCATCAAATTTAATGCCCCATTTTGAGATGTCTACTTCACGATGGTTGGAACGAATGTTAGACCCTGTAGGTAATTGACTCGCCGCCTGTGGTTGTACCGGCACTTGTCCATGATAATTGCTCGCTGAAGGTAAGCCATTAGAATATGCTGCTGAACAAGGTGCATTCATTGAACGAACATTTGGCCCAGGTAAGCCTCCCTCTAATCCTAGTTGCCTATCATTATTTAACATATTTACCCTATTTACAGGAGGCGGAACTCCGGAATTAACCTGACCATTAGCAGGTTGTGTATGCACTGAAGAGTGTGCACTCGCCCCTGCTGTCGTGCCGAATTGTTCCCCCACAGCATAGCGCACCGCCTGCGCCAGCTCCTGCCTCAAGGTACCTTGCATCTGTTGCATCTGGCGGGCCAATTCGTCACGAATGAAATCGGTGACACTACCACTCGTGTTCCGGTTTTCTGATGTTGGCAACTGAGACAGTTCTCTACCCGCCCGTACTTCTTGCTGTACGTTCCGCGCTGTTATGCTGCTAAATTCCGGTGATGGTATAGAACTGTCGGAATTATTTAACTGCCCTGCAAAGCTGGCATTACCTTGAGCTCGAGCCAAAAATTGCTGTACGGCAGGTGCCATTTGTTCCGGGCTCCTATTTGTTGCCGTAGTGTAGACAGGCTGCTCCAACATTGAAGCAGTCGGTAGGGTTACTACTGCTGTAGATATGGTCGACTGGCTATTCATTTCTAACCCAGCTTCTAAATCTATACCCTCGGCTAATAACTGATTACGGGCCGAACGGGTTAAAACCATTCCCTCCTTCTAACTAACCACGACAAACTATTAATAAGTAAGTAAGTATTTGACTATACCAAGTGTTGCACAATTACTGACTCCTATTGAAATATTTTACTCCCTAGGTGATACAGAAGTCCCGCAGAAACTGATTGAAGCCAATATACTTGCCACAACACGAAAAACTTGAAAATTCAAAAAAAAAACTACAACTAATTACAACCCAAAACTAAAATAAAAGAAATTAAAATATACCAACCAAAAAATTCAAAAGGCTAATAAAAACAACAAAGGAAAAATTTAGAACAGTAAAGGCTATATAAAAAAAAAAACTGAAAATAATTGTGAAATGAAAAATAATGGATTTAAATTTAATAAAAAGTTAAAAGTAAAAAAAACTAGACCTTAATACAACAAAAAGGTGTATGCTAATAAAAAGAAAAAAATTATTCCGAAACAAAACCTACCCTTAATATGTCTCTATATAAAAGGATAATATGTCATCATATATAAAATATCTATTATCATCTATACAAAATTTCAAAATTCTACAAAATAAATTCTTATCCATCTCAGTAAATGTTTCCAATAAAGTCCACTTTTTCTCTATTGTATTTATAGCCAAGTCTATTAGTACGTTTGGAAACAAAGATACTACATCAAATGAAATAAGCCTATCATTAGTATCTAACTTAATTTTCTTTAATTTTTCTTTAAAATCTAATGAATTTTTTATATTATATATAGAATTTTCATTGATCTTTTTCAAAATATTTGTAATATATCTACTAAGTTCATAAGATGGTGAATTTATAAACGAACAAATAGGTCTCAATGGAAATCCTTCTTTGTGAATTTTAGGTAACCCATATAATCTAGGAGCTACTGCAGTCGTTGTTTTAAGTCTATTCTTCTCTAGTGTTGTTACAATCTTCCTTTTGAAAAGTTCTTCTACTAATTCATTATTCTTCTTCTGTAGTTTTCCTGTCTGATCCCTATTCAGAATTTTGTAACTGAAGTTATCACTTAATATATTTTCAATTCTTAGATTATATTCATGTCTATTAATTGCAACTGTTGTATTACCCTTATCCGATTTAAGAATTAATATGTTTCTATTGCTATTTAAAAATCTTTTAGCTTCATTTACTTTTTCTAATGTGTACTTGTCTCTATTATTAATCCTCATTCTATTTAGATGATTATTAATAATTATTGTAAATCTATTTCTTGCTATTTCTTGTTCTTCTCTATTCTCAATAGTTTTAATAAAATCTTCTCCATCAGCTATCATTTTTAATTTTGGAAACTCTTCTATACTGACTGGTAATGCGTGTTTTTGACCTAGAGAAAGAATCCACTGTATACCCTTTGGTATATCTAAGTTTGTCTTATTCACAAACCACTTCTTGTTAAATTTAATATTTATATTACTAATATATAATATTTTAGTATATATTAGATACATTTAGATACTAATGATAGGCTTATTTCATTTGATGTAGTATCTTTGTTTCCAAACGTACCAATAGACTTGGCTATAAATACAATAGAGAAAAAGTGGACTTTATTGGAAACATTTACTGAGATGGATAAGAATTTATTTTGTAGAATTTTGAAATTTTGTATAGATGATAATAGATATTTTATATATGATGAGAAATTTTATTTTCAACAAAAAGGATTACCTATGGGTTCTCCAGCATCACCAGTTGTAGCAGACATTGTTATGGAGGAGTTGTTAAATACATGTATTAACAATCTTAATATTAAACCAAAATTTATTGCAAAATATGTAGATGATTTGTTTTGTATTATATCTGAGAATGGAATTGAGGATATGCTAGATATATTAAATAGTTTTAATAGTAATATTAAATTCACAATTGAAAGAGAATGTAATTTAGAG
>OY776276.1:39630508-39718008 GCA_963675445.1 Linnaemya vulpina
CCTACATACACAGATACATATAAATATATATACACTCATACATACATACATACATGCATTCACATACACACATACATACATATATATGTATATATATATACATATACATATATATATATATATATATATATATATATATATACATATACATACATATATATCCATACATACCCATATATACCTATATCCTTAAAGTGGCAGATATCTCCATATATACATGCATATGTATATATATATATATATATATATACATATACATACATATATATCCATACATACCCATATATACCTATATCCTTAAAGTGGCAGATATCTCCATATATACATGCATATGTACGTATGCCAACATACATCCATATACATATATTCTAATGCAGATATCCTCATATATACATGTATATGTACGCATGCAAACACACATCCATATACATATATTCAAATCTCATATTAGTCATACTGGACGCGGTCTAAAGAAAAGAAATAGTTCGTGGAATGAATTCGGAAAGTTTTTCAAGTGCGTGGCGGTATTTTTTCGGGAATATTAACTAAGTTTTCGCGGTGTATCACCTTTTGATACGAAAGGTTTTTCCAGTAGCGATTAATGTATTTCTCTTTTTTTTTTTTTTTTTTTTTTTTTACGCTTCTACATAAGCCCTAAGTTCAAATGGTGGTATGCATTAGTTATCGGCAGAATGAGTCGTCAGTAGGGTAGCTACTTATTTGTTAAAATTAAAAAAAAACATGTTAAGAAATAGAAATCCGTATATGGTTAAAATGCAAAGACATTGATCAGCCCGCGTCAGAATGCAAATCCTGTTTTTATATAAAGACAGGTACTATTATTTAATGACTTTGCATGTACTCGCTGTAAGATCGGATTCGGATGCATGTCATCGCTTCAGGTGACTAACAGCCCTTAGCTCTTAATGACATAGCTTCCCAGAGTGATCATGGGGATGCACTATTGGAGCGGTGACGGTTATAAATGTAACCTGCTAAAAAACGTAAGCCTAAGTATTCTGCAAATTCATTAAATGCATTAATTCATTACGCAATTCTGATCCTCGTCTATTGTAAACGCTGAGACTAAAACCACCAAAGATACTAAAACTTATTGTTTTAGATCCTTGGCATGAAATACCCCCAGCGTTTTTCCCTGTAGGTCTTCTATTTCATATAAACTGTTACCCACTGGACGTACGATTCTGCACTTTATAAATTTACGACCAAATTTTGCATTGTAGCCTGCCTTAAAATCGCTTTGTTGAAAATTGCGCCTATAGACTTCTTGTCCGGGAATAAATTTAACTGGTCGACACTTCCTATTATATGTTTTCTCGCCTTTCAAGTAAGCTTGGTGTAGATTTTCTCTCACTTTTTGCCTTATACCTTCCATGTACACAGCCTTTGGTATAATGTCCCACTCTGAGTCGCTTAGCAATTTTAACTTTCTGGCCAACTTATACACACTACCATGGCTAACCATATTCATGCCAAAAAGTGCGAAATAGGGTGTTACACCTATAGAACCATGCATAGACGATCTCAGAGAAAACTCGATATCAGACAAATATTTATCCCAATCACTGTGATCGCTATGTATATAGGATCTTATGGCAGACAAAATCGACTGATTCACCCTTTCGGATGCATTAGCCTGGGGTGAATAGATGGCTGTCTTCATGTGTTTAATGCCAAAGCGAGACATCGTATCGGAAAATTCTTTGCTGATAAATTGTTTTCCATTGTCGGAAACTATCGTCTCGGGTGTACCAAACTTATGAAACACCTCTGAAATCAAGAATTTTACCACTTGCTTACTACTAGCTTTGCTTAAAGCTTTCAGCAAGACAAACTTAGTAAGGTGATCGAGTACAATAAGGATATAATTATTTCCTGCCTTCGACCTAGGATATGGGCCTAAAAAGTCTATGAATATACGCTGAAACGGGCGTTCGGTTTTAATTTCGTTTCCCATTGGTGGACGTAAAGTTATGTTGGACGGTTTCGACTCTTTACAGGTTTGACAATTTTTCACGAATTGCCGAACTTGTGTGCTCTGGTTAGGCCAATAGAAATATTCGCGTATTCGGGCAAGGGTTTTTACAAAGCCTCCATGAGCTGCGTGCGGTGGATTATGAGCGTTTACAATGATTTCATTTGTTAATTCAAGTGGAACCCAAAGCTTCCACGCGAAATCTTCACAAATATTTACACCATTGTATGGCACCGTGCGTTTATAAACCTTATTGTCTAATACCTTTATATCAGGTAACCGTTCAGCGTCCTCCCTGACCTTTTCTATGAGCTGTAAATACTCGGGACTTCGGAAATATTTAGAATCTAGGTCCACTAATTGGGTTATGTTCTCGGAGATTTCTTCCATGTCATATCTGGAAAGAGTATCAGGTACTATATTTTTCGAACCTGGTCTGTGTTCTATGGCAAAGGAGAACGATTGCAATTGCAAGCTCCACCGCGCTAACCTTCCACTTAGGTCCTTATGTCCCATCAACCATTTCAAACTACTATGATCAGTAATTACAGTAAAAGGCATCAATTCTACATAAGGCCTAAATCTTCGGATGGCTAGTACGACGGCCAAACACTCCTTCTCAGTCACCGAATAATTCCGCTGAGCGGCAGTTAAACGGTGCGAGAAAAATGCAACCGGATGCTCCCCATCCGAGTCATCCTTCTGAAAAAGCACTGCTCCCACCCCCACATCCGACGCATCACACTGTATGTAAAAGTGTCGACTAAAATCAGGGTGAGTTAATACTGGACTGGTGGTGAGAGCGGTCTTCAACAAGTCAAACGCCTTTTTAGCCTCGTCTGGAAAGCTGAATGATTTGGACTTTTTTAGGGTATTGAAGATAGGAGCCGATATCGTAGCAAAATCCGGGATGAAGCGCCTGTACCAACCGGCGGCCCCCATAAAGCTTCTGACTTGACGTATAGTCTTCGGGTAGTCGAATTTCATTATGGTGCTTATTTTCTCCGGATCGGCTCTCAGTTTGCCCCCGCCTACAATATAACCTAGATAGCGGAGCTCCCTAAAACAAAAACGCGATTTTGACACATTGATGGTCAATCCAGCCCGCTCTAAACATCTTGATACTTGTTCTAACAATTCCAGGTGTGTGTGAAAATCTGGCGCGACTACCAATAGATCATCCAAGTAGACAAAGACTCTATCACGCAACGCCGCAGGGATCACTTTATCCATTAGACGGCACAACCTCTGGGCAGCATTACACAGCCCAAAAGGCATTACCGTAAAATGGTAAAGTGGACGCCCAGGTACCGTAAATGCAGTCTTTTCCCTACTTGAACGCTCTAGAGGAATCTGCCAGAAGGCATCTTTCAGATCGACACTTGATATGAAATATGTATCCCCTAGCCGACTGAGCAGACCTTCGATATGCGGGAGCGGATAGGCGTCCTTGATAGTAAGAGCATTTAGCTTGCGAGCGTCCAAGCACAACCGATTCTTCTCGCCCTTACGGACGAGAGTAACCGGGTGACTCCAAGGACTCTCGCTTGGCTCTATGACTCCCATATCAAGCATCCTATCTAGCTCGGCATACATCAACTTCTGTACAGCTGGCGAGACCGGATAATGCCTGTCCTTCACTGGAATTGCATCACCAGTATCAATTATGTGTAGCTCTAGACTGGTTCGACCGAGACCCCTTTTGGTGTAGCAAGGAAAGCTAGCTACAACCTTATCTAAGCGTCTCTGCTGATCTAGTGTCAAAATATGACAACTGATCTTCTCCAAACCTTCTCCTAAATCTAGATCTACTCCATTTGTAGTAAGGCTACAGATACTGGCCAACAGTTTATATTTCTTCATAAAGTCCACGCCCAGAAACAGAGCCCTGTTCAACGATGGGACGAGATAAAATGTTACCTCATCAGTGATGCCGTTGAACTTTACCTCCGCTCGGACGCGACCTACTATCTTATGGGGACTACCATCGGCCGTCTTGATGAAAGATCTGAAATCCCTCGCGACCAGGCCTGCTCTTTGGACCAGGTCCAGGCAGCCTTTCCCCAAACATGTAACTGTTGCGCCACTATCCCGCAGCCCTTCTACTTCGATACCATTTATACCTATTTTCGAATAAAATCTAGAATCTGCGCCCTCATACAAACTTGCTTCCATTATCTCTTTCCTATTCTGTCGTCTAATCTTATACCTAACCCTAGTCTTCATAATTCTATTTGACACACTACCAAAAATGCGCGATCTTGCCGCGTTATACTCGGCAATTCGCTGATGTAATGGCTTAGTGGTATGTGTTCTACTAATTTCCTCAACCCCCTTTTGTTCTCCTACTCTTTCTAAAATTCTAAATCTATTTATTGGCTTACTTAATTCTAATTTTAAACTAGGCGGACTTAAGTCTGGGTTGAACGAGTCGCCCCCGCCTGGGACTTGTTCCCCTGCCGGTTTCCCTGACATTTGGGACATTTTGGTGTCACCACGTCGTCACGGCCGCACCTAAAACAAAAAATTCGGCGATTCGGAGACGGACAATCCATAAAGCAGTGCCCTATTTCCCGGCAGTTCCAACAAACGTAGCGACTCTTATCTGCCAACGCTTCAATTTCCATTGCTCCTGGATCCGCTGGTTCAGCATACTCTACCTCGTGCACCCTCTGCGTCACCGCTGGCCGCTGAGTAAATTGTTGCCTCTGGCTAAAAAGTAAATTTTCAGCCCTCTTGGGTTGCTGACAAAATTCACCCAGGCTGAGTATGCTGACGGAAAAGAGCATTTGCGCTAATGATGGCTTCAGATTGGACCGCATTATCTCTATTAAATCCCATTCTGAGTATGGAGTCCGCTGTTGATTTCTCAAACTCAGTACAGCGGAAAAGAAATCCTCAAAAGACTCCTGTGGGCCTTGACGACGATCCATAATCTTTTTCTGGAGTTGAAAGTCGCTGTCATACCGCCTGTACTGGTTTAAAAACGCACCTACTAAACCATCCCATGTCAAAACAGGATTTAATTTGCGTATATTCCAATACCAGTTCAAAGCTTGGCCTTCTAACAATAGATTAAAATTCCTGCGCAAATCCTCAACCGACATATAATGATCTTGGCGCATTATCTCTATACGGAAAATAAAGTCTTCGGCGCTCATACCCTTAGACGAACCATCAAATTTAATGCCCCATTTTGAGATGTCTACTTCACGATGGTTGGAACGAATGTTAGACCCTGTAGGTAATTGACTCGCCGCCTGTGGTTGTACCGGCACTTGTCCATGATAATTGCTCGCTGAAGGTAAGCCATTAGAATATGCTGCTGAACAAGGTGCATTCATTGAACGAACATTTGGCCCAGGTAAGCCTCCCTCTAATCCTAGTTGCCTATCATTATTTAACATATTTACCCTATTTACAGGAGGCGGAACTCCGGAATTAACCTGACCATTAGCAGGTTGTGTATGCACTGAAGAGTGTGCACTCGCCCCTGCTGTCGTGCCGAATTGTTCCCCCACAGCATAGCGCACCGCCTGCGCCAGCTCCTGCCTCAAGGTACCTTGCATCTGTTGCATCTGGCGGGCCAATTCGTCACGAATGAAATCGGTGACACTACCACTCGTGTTCCGGTTTTCTGATGTTGGCAACTGAGACAGTTCTCTACCCGCCCGTACTTCTTGCTGTACGTTCCGCGCTGTTATGCTGCTAAATTCCGGTGATGGTATAGAACTGTCGGAATTATTTAACTGCCCTGCAAAGCTGGCATTACCTTGAGCTCGAGCCAAAAATTGCTGTACGGCAGGTGCCATTTGTTCCGGGCTCCTATTTGTTGCCGTAGTGTAGACAGGCTGCTCCAACATTGAAGCAGTCGGTAGGGTTACTACTGCTGTAGATATGGTCGACTGGCTATTCATTTCTAACCCAGCTTCTAAATCTATACCCTCGGCTAATAACTGATTACGGGCCGAACGGGTTAAAACCATTCCCTCCTTCTAACTAACCACGACAAACTATTAATAAGTAAGTAAGTATTTGACTATACCAAGTGTTGCACAATTACTGACTCCTATTGAAATATTTTACTCCCTAGGTGATACAGAAGTCCCGCAGAAACTGATTGAAGCCAATATACTTGCCACAACACGAAAAACTTGAAAATTCAAAAAAAAAACTACAACTAATTACAACCCAAAACTAAAATAAAAGAAATTAAAATATACCAACCAAAAAATTCAAAAGGCTAATAAAAACAACAAAGGAAAAATTTAGAACAGTAAAGGCTATATAAAAAAAAAAACTGAAAATAATTGTGAAATGAAAAATAATGGATTTAAATTTAATAAAAAGTTAAAAGTAAAAAAAACTAGACCTTAATACAACAAAAAGGTGTATGCTAATAAAAAGAAAAAAATTATTCCGAAACAAAACCTACCCTTAATATGTCTCTATATAAAAGGAAGGTTACAATACAAAATTAAAAATGAGATTAAAATGAAAAAAAGAAAAGATGTGAATTATATAAAACTTATACAAATTTTGAAAAACTAACACCTGATAAAAGGGTGTAAAATAATATTAAAGGAAATTTTAAAAAAATGAAATGAAAAGTTTCAAATATATAAAAAAAACTAATAACTATTTAAAGGAAAAGTATATGTTAAAAAATTAAAAGCAATAAAAATAATCAAATAACCAAAACTCAGATATTAAATTAAATGCCAATGAAAATGAACCAGATTTAAAGTTAATCATATGTAGGTTCCCGCCCAAAAACGTTGATTAATCAACAATTGAAAATGTAAAAGTACTAATGATATAAAAAAATTTAAAATATTAAACTATAGGCTAATAAAAGCAATTTTAAAGTTAACAATAAATAAACTGAATATAAGTAAAAATTGAGAAATATGAGTTAAATAAAATCAAACTACACAAACTAATTAATAATAAGGGAAATAATGAAATAAAAATAAAAATTTGAAAATATATATAAAACAAATTATGAACTATGAATAAAATAAAACCAAAAAGCATAAACTACAAACGTACAAAAGTTCAGTTTAATTTTAGATTGTAACAGAAATATAAGCACATTAGATGGTTCATACAGGAGACAGTTGCAAGATACTCTTAACCAAGTAGAAACAATTTTATTAACAATTCAAGAATTCGATGTAAATAATAGGAACATACTTATTGATAACGTAAAGAGTAAAATATTAAGGAAATACAGAGAAGCTTTACACAGGCAAGGAAACCGGAGCGATTGGAACCAAATTGAAGAAATAAAAAAAAATTATTTTGGATAGACTTAAGTTATGTCGAATGACCGACACTATAGAAATATATTACTCACAAATTACGGAAATAATGAATAGAATACAGAACAGAAACTTACTACTTGGAGACAATGTATACTCCGCTTCAGCATTTAATAGAATTGTACTTCAAACCATTAACATAACCAAGAAGGACTATGATATTTGCCCGAAACCCTAGCAATATGGAGGAGGCATACAAGATTATCAGAGAACCAGGTCACTTTAATTACAAAGTAACATAGAATAGAAGCAATAATTTTAATTATCAAGTCATGGTACTATAAACAGGTATATGCAACAGCACAGGTGATAGTGAACAGATTGCCAAATTTGTGAAATTCGCCGCATTTTATGTTTTCTGTTTACTATGTTTTGGTTGTTTCAAATTTTTGAATATAAAGTTTAAATTTTTAATCACTTAAATTTTTGTTAATTAATTTCAAAATAAAGTTATATTCGAATTATATATTTTAAATTGTCCTTTTATCGGAATCTGAAATCAAATACCATTTCCAAAATTCTATACATATGGACGATTGGCGGTCATCGTTGTATGTGATATCATTGCAAAATAAGATACATACAATATAATTTAAAGATTTGAGCTATAACTTCAACAAATTTTCTTACTTATTTGATATTTGTAAGAAAATCAAATGTAATCTTTTTTATAAAAAGTTTTGTGGTCCTGAAAATGATCGATTGCTATTAAAAATGGTAATAACCAGCCTTATTCTGCGTATCGATTCGGATCGTAAATTTCTCCGTTTGGCAACTTTGGTATTCTGCGTTCCCGCGTGTTATTCGATTTACTTTTCGATTGTACGTATTCTGCGTTACGATTTTTGGCAACAAATGGTGTTTGCTTATAATCTGGCTACTTTCTGCACTTAATTGATGCATTTATTTAAATATAGTTACCACAATATTTGGTTTTTATATATGTTTTTCTCACTTTATATTCATAAAATTTTACTATTTATAGTTTAGCAATTACAATGTTTACAGAATTGTATATTTTTAATGCTTCTATTTCATACGTTTCATAACAAAGAATCTGGTTTAAACATACCCTTCTCTTCTTCTTTTTTTTCTAGAATATCAATTTTCGATTCGAGCGTAACTGAATGCGGGAACGTAATCGAAACGCAGAATAGGGGTGAACATCTTGTACGATGGTAGTAGTGGTAATTACTGTCATCAGCAAATATTCAAGCTCGTTCGCCACGAATGCGTCCTGCCAAGAGTATGTAGATGGTGCAGAAATTGGTATTTAGAAAGAGGCCAACCAAATAAGCTTCACTGACTTCCTGAAGAGCCATCACAGCAGAACTGTGGAAACGCAAATCACTTTTAAAGTCTTCAGCAATTTCACGAGCAATTTGCGAATTAATTAAAAGCTACTGTACCAGGACGAAAACGATGTGCTTTCGTATCACCGCTGAAGCACTTTTACGAACTGCCTTGTTTGCTGACAAAGTAAAGAAAATAAAAAGTAAAATGTCTTAATAAATGTGAAGAATTATAAACAAAACAAAAATATTACAAAAAATCATTAAATATATTCCACTTCTGCTTTCTTCCCAAACTATGTATATTCTTATGGCTTCTATCGTCGGACAGTATTTCACTGATGCAAATCCCTATTCATCCATAATCACGTAGTAGTAAACGAATAATATGATAATTTACTACTGAAAATGCCACAAAGGTATTTACTTTTGCAAACAATGCTTGTCCTGAATCAATTCCAAGCACTGTCTGCTACTTACCTTTTCGGATTCTTGCGGAACCTTTGGAGTTTCTGAGCTTCTCGGCAATCCACAACACGTCTGTGTCTCCTAATATATAATTTTTGTTTTATTTTATTTCATAAATTTTACTACAATTAATACTTACATCACCGCTTTGATTTTTTAAAACACAACAATGAATAAAATTAATTTTGTTTGCATAACATCATGGTACAATAAACAGGTATATGCATCAGCACAGGTGATAGTGAACTGATTGTCAAAATTTTTGAAATTCGCCGCATTTTTTTTTCTGTTTACTATGGTTTCGGTTGTTTCAAATTTTTAAATATAAAGTTGAAATTTTTATTCATTGATTTCAAAATAAAGTTATATAAGTATTATTTATTTTAAATGGTTCTATTATCGGAATCTGAAATCAAAAACCATTCCCGAAATTCTATACATATAGACGATTGGCGATGTTATATCATTGCAAAATAAGATACATACAATATATAGAAAGATTTGAGCAATCACTTCAATATTTTTTTTAATTTATTTAATATTTATAAGAATAAATAAATATAGTCTTTTTTATAAAAAGTTTTGTGGTCCTGAAAAGGACGGATTGTTTTTAAAAATGGTTATACATCTTGTACGATGGTAGTAGGAATAATTTTTGTCATCAGCCAATATTCAAGCTCGTTCGCACCGAGTCTGGCGAAGAGTATATAGATGGTGCAGAAATTGGTAGTTAGGAAGCGACCAACCAAATAAACTTCACTAACTTCTGAAGAGCCATCACAGCAGAACTCTGGAAACGGAAATCAGTGTTAAGGTCTTTAACAATTTCGCGAGTTATTTGCGAATCAACAATTCAGTACTATTCTGATAGCGACGAAAACGATGTGATTTCGTACCACCGCCGGTAGCTGGTGCACTTTTACGAACTGCCTTGTTTGCTGATAAAGTAAAGAAAATAAAAAAGAAATTATTTTAATACAGGTGAAGAATTATGAACAGAACAAAAATATTACCTGAAATCATTAAACATATTCCACTTCTGCTCTCTTCCCAAACTATATTCATTTGACTTCCATCATTGGACAGTATGCAAACCCCTATTAATCCATAATCACGTAGTGAAAGAATAATATGTTAATTTACTTTTGAAAATGCCACAAAGGTATGTACTTCTGCAGGAAAAATTATGAGTGCAAACAATGCTTGTCCTGAATCAATTCCAAGCACTGTGTGCCACTTAAAAATTTCCGGAAGATGTTTATATCTATCACACACGTACCTTTTCAGATTCTTGGAAACCTATAGAGTTTCTGAGCTTCATGGACTCCCACAACACGTCTGTGTCTCCTAAAATATAAATTTTGTTTTATTTTATTTCATAAATTTTAGTACAATCAATACTTACATCACCACTTTGATATTTCAAAACACAACAATGAATAAAATTAATTTTGTTTACATAAAATTTTATTTTATTTGAGAAAGGCGAATTAATTAATTCGCCTTTTATTTGACATTGTGTTTCACAAAAAAGATGCTTTGTTACCTGATAATTGTACCATGCATAACATTTTATTTTATTTAAGAAAGGCGAATTAATTAATTCGCCTTGTATTTGACATTGTGTTTCACAAAAAAGATGCTTTGTTGCAATAAATTCGCTTTGCATATACCTGATAATTGTACCATGTATCAAATGTTTCATTCAAAGTATACCAGAAATGACAACAATAGCCAAACAGGGAGTATGACAGACACAACAATAAATCAGGAAA
The DNA here is from genome assembly GCA_963675445.1 of Linnaemya vulpina. Lineage (NCBI taxonomy): Eukaryota > Metazoa > Arthropoda > Insecta > Diptera > Tachinidae > Linnaemya > Linnaemya vulpina. The sequence continues at coordinate 39,641,364 of OY776276.1, forward strand.
TTATCACAGACAAAATCAGTCAGAGAATTATCAAGGACAGAATAATCAATCGGGAAACTACAATAGACGGCAAGATAACTACTCAGGAAATTGTGGCGCGAGATGTTGTACTGGGTCGAACTAGAATAGAAACTTGAACAGACGTCAGGATATATTTCCCATAGATATTGGGTCCACGGTTTCCACTATAAATTTTTCTTCGGGACCAAAATCCATAAAAAAAAGAACCAAAATAAAAAAAAAAACATTTTTTCAATTTTATTTTCATACCAGCATAATACAATACTTTTTACACTGAAGTCAAATTGTCAATTTCTGACTTGTAAACAAAAGTAACAATCGATCAGTGTTGCCAATATAGCTTTTTGATTTACTACTGTGGGTAGGTAATAATCGGTTACTATCAAGTGTTGTAAACGAATCAAATCTTTTACTTTATGTGAAGAGTAATAATTTTCGTAAATACATTTTTACAGGCATGAAACAACTTTCAAAATTTATTTATATTATAATCGTTAACTTTTCATAAAAGAAAAAAAAAATGAACCAGCGAACCAAGCGTAAAAAATCAACAATTTTTGGTTCAATTGCACCACAGTGGCAACTGTGATTGGGTCCTCAAATTTTTCAACAGAAGCCCTAAAAAACTTCCCTATATAATAATGGAATATACAACAAGAAAATTATATTTTGTGGTTGACAGTGGGGCAAAATATAGTATTTTAAATGAAGGAGTATGTTCACAAAAATGGAAGCCACAAATATATCTGCCGGCTGGAAGTAATCTCCTTTTTTGTGGGGGTTATTTCATTTCGTAGAAATTTAATTTTTATAATTTTAGACTTTTTATAATGGTTTCTTTAGTAGATGGATTTTACAAACTACAAGTTTCTGTTCAAAAATAATCAGTTCTTATTAAAATTTCAAAGCGAAAATTTTAATAGATGGAACATTTTCCCATAGTTCCTCTGGGATGTTTCCAGCAACTAGTACTAATTCATATTGAGTATCTTGAGAAGGTATGTGTGTTTTTTTATCCTTTTCCTTGATTAAAAAATATAATTTTTCTTTATATAGATTTTTTGTTACCGATTATGAGACTAGTCTTAGGAAAGCAATAAAATCTGTAATCAAAGAGCCTCAACCGAGTTTCATAAGATCTTGTCATTGCCACTTTTGCCACCTGCACACATTTGGCGAGCATATCAAAAAATAAAAGCTGGACTTACTAGAAACAATCGGATGGAGCGAAGAATTTTCATCGTATTTTGAAATACAGTGGTTTCGATGGGTGAGATTCTCTTATCTTTTACAAAAATGCTTATGATATTTATTAGATATATGTTATTTGAAAAAATGTATACATAATATATAAATGTATTAAAATTAGTGAGTTTGAATTGCTTGCTAATAGCGCTGGAGTATATGGGAAACCAAAAAGAGGAAAAAATATGTGGAAAAGGCAGAAATTATTGAAAAATCCAATCAAGATCTTCGCCAGGGGAAACTTACTGCTACAAACTTCATAAACTATCTTATTTTTCAAAAATATATAATTATTTTTGACATGTAACCAGATGAAGACCTGTTTCAAGAACAGGTGTACTTAAAAAACGAGGATGATGGTGTTGAAATATAATTACAAGCACCAACCCCTAATCAAGTTTTGTGTGTTATATGTTTACTTGTGAAAATTCAAAAAGCCTGCAGTAATTGTACTTTAAAAATGCAAGCCAATAGCATCGCAAAGGTATTTAAAAAAATAAAATATCCCGTCTATCGTGATATAATCCAGGTCTTTATCTAAATTTATGTTATTATTATATTGTACATTCATTCATACAAATGAATGATATAATATTACTGCAATTATATGTATATATGAACTAGATATATGTATATGTTGTTTAATTTTAAATGAATTTAGATATTCCTTTGATATTATATTGTTATATGCATATATATATATATATATATATATATATATATATATATATATATAATGAAAAATATCTTTGTTAAAATAATAATAGATTTTAGCTTTGTTTAATTCACCTTTTTTCCCCCTAAGGTATGTCCTAATATGTCTTCGCTTACTTAATAATAAATACCTAAATAAAAAAAATTTGTGTAAGTGAAGCGGACATACCCTAGAAAAGAAGATCTCGATGCCCGTCCTAAGACCGCCAATGCAGGAAATTTTTGTGAGGCGCGAGAAAACATCATTGGAAATTATATCTGAATTGGGAGTTTTTTCATTAAATTGGGAATTATTTCATTGGGAGTTATTTCCCGTTTCCCTGTTTTTCTCTACATAATAAATAAATTTTCAAGGTGTGGCACTTATTTGATTTTAAACATTGGGGAATTATTTCATCCCTTCTGTTTGACGGTAATTTCATATTTGTTGGGAACTTCTTCATTGGGACTGCACCCAAATTAGGGCCAACTTTATTAAAATATAAAGAAACATAAAAAAATCAAACCTCAAAGAAAACACAGCTACAGAAAAAGAAAGTGAACCGGCAAATCGAGAAAATGCTTAAAAATGACATTATTAGAGAATCAAACAGCCCATATAATAGCCTTATTTGGGTTGTTCCCAAGAAAAAAATAGGTAGTGATAATGAACAAAATTGGAGAATCGTAATCGATTTCAGAAAATTTTACAATTGAAGTCAGATTTCCCATGCCCAATGTAGAAGATATATTTGATAAATTGGGAAACTGTCAATATGCTTCTACTATTTATTTATCTAAATGATTCAGACGGTGTTCACGAAACAGCTTCTTGGACCGCAAACGGTAATTTCAAATTTCTGCGATGGCTTTTGGTCTTCGCAATGCAACCGCCATATTCCAGAGGTTTATTAACAATATCTTGCGGGAGTTTATAGGAAAAATTTGCCTCGTTTGCCTAGATGGTATTAAAGTATTCTCTACAAGCATAGAGGACGTCTTCAAAATGGCAATCTCAAGATTCAACTGGATAAATGTCTATGCTTATCCAAGGAAGCTAAATTTTTAGGACATTTTAATACGCCCGAAGGAATTCAAAAAATCCCAAAAAGATTGAGACCATCGACACCATACAACTACCTACAACCCAAAAACAAATCAAGACGTTCTTAGGTATAACGGGCTACTACAGACGATTTATTAGGACTATTCCAAAATAGCCCACCACCTCTGTCTGCATTTTCTACAAGATATAATGAATCCACTATTATTAAAAAAGAGGGTTATTGTATAATTTAATTTATTAAACAAATGATATGATTTACAAAAACTATCGGATGACAAACTAATGAGGTGAATGCACGAAAACGACTGATCCTTACCTAGAAGAGTGTAGCGGTATTTAACGATAAGCAGGGTTTACAAAAAAAGTTTGATGCAACACAGAACTTAGATTTTACACTGTTCAACAACAAAATTTTCCGAACAATCCGCTATATTGCTTTGTACCGTACCCTAGCCATGTCTTAACTAACAACGGGCCTGCATAATCAACACCAAGGAACGACCTTGAATGAGTGATTCGATTTGTTTGTACATAAAAATTTAATTTCTCGACAGGATTATTGGGAAACAATTGAAAATAATTAAATTCTCGTAAGATTTAGTGTTTGCAATAGGTAATTTATGGAGGAAACATAATCTATCTTTCGTCCACGAATTACCAATAGTGTAAATGCCAAAATAATCACAGTAAAACAATAAAATCGGTGGTGGTAGCAGCGAAGATATGTAAGTAAATTTTTCTTATACATATATAAATTCAATAATATCTAAAATTCTTTTATTTTTCAGTAGCGAACGATATGCAAATAGTATGGAGAAGAAGAAAATCTGCATTTGTTTCCGAATTATACGACCAGGTAAGTAAATAGAAGTGTATAGAACCGCATTCAATAATCTTTAGCATCAGCAGCAGGCTGTTGTTTTGGAAAATGAATGTGGAATTAAAGTTTATAAAAAGGAATGGTACAAAAAAAAAAAACATATTTTATGTGATGTGTATAATTTAAAACAGTGATATTAGTACGATGAAGTTATTCCTCCTTTCCACCAGTGATCAAGTAAATATAAAAATGGAAGAAAGAATAGGGAAGTATTTTTTTCTTAAATTAATTAAAGTGAGGGAAAAGTGATTTATATTAATATATGCATCGCAACAGGTTTTCGAAACAAGGTAAAACTGTAAGTTTTACCTTATGTTCATACTTATGTTATGTAGGACTATTGGCGAAGCCAGCCATTAAAAAAAATTGGCAACGCATTAAGTGTAGTACCTCTATGGTGGTGTGGAAACCTACACATTATATACAAGATTTGTTAATAAATAAATAAGATTTAGTATTACATTTTAAAGAAGTTGAATTTTTATTGAGAGTAAAATAAATTTAAAAACATTACAGCATGGTTTATTATAAATATTTTTTTATACGAATAAATTTTTAATCTTAAATCATCACAATTGCATTTACTTCAACAATTTGCTACTCTGTTTTCCAGCTACTTTAAAATTTGTTTCCAATAACCTTTTTTATTAGCCAATTCTTTGTAGACACTGTGACCCTAAAAGAAATATAGAAATTTCGATATTTTTAAATTAGGTTTAATGCACTATTAATCTGATGGAGATTTCATTTATAAGTTTTAAATTTTTTATAACAGAATAATACTTACATTTAATACGATCTTGCTTGTTTCAACACAATCGTTTCTTTCAAATGCAGTTCACGAATTGCTTTTAGAACTTTATGCAAGTTATCAAAACGGTCTAACATTCGTTCAGCAGATTTTCCATGATTTGTGTTATAGCCAAAGATTGATTTCCTTAATATTGGTTTCCAATATTCTTATTTGTCACTGAAATTGACAAAGGCGGTCATGTTTAAAAACGATATTTCATAAAAGGTAATAGAAAATTGTTCTTATTTGTTTTTAATAAATAAATATGTTGACAAATATAAATACCTTGAAATCTGTACAGAATATTATCAGATAAAAAATAATATATTTAGTAGGACTGGTAAACATAAAGGATTTGAAGCTATCACTAACATCGAGGTATAGAATAGGCAGATAGATCTATTGGAAATTATCAGTAGTTTTGTCCACTTCGAAATATTCATTGAAGTCAACATAATGCCTAGTACGAAAATATATGGAATAACAAATTTTATATAAGTAAATTTCATAAAAGATCTATTGTAAGCATAGCTTTTGTTAAAAATAAATTATACGTACCGCCTACTTCTAAGTCTGTGGAATTTCCAATGTTGTTGCAGCAGTTCAACTTAAGTTGCATCACTGATTCGAAATGGATTTTTTTGACTCTATCTTCTGTGACTTGAATGAAACTCATTCCCGGCTCAATTTATAATTTAACGTTCTCATTACACCCGTGAGCATGTATTTTTAGCTCCTTAGCCATGCACTAAGCACTTGTTTTGCCTCCCATAGTCCCAAGTAAATTATGTATCCAGATTGATTACGTGATGATCACTGCGACGATTCTTATATTCTAAAAATTTAGCCATATTTTCTAAAAATTTATTTAATAAATAATATAGACAAAATTAATATTATAGAATTTCATTTTTGTGTTGATTTCTTTACAGTATTGACCGCCAGCCACAATTTAGGAGTTTTGGTATATTACTTTACTGTTTATAAACAGTTTAATATTGTCTTAAAATCACTTGACACTTTTTTTTATTAATTATTTCACAATTTTTCTCTTAAACGAAATTTTAGTTTTATATTCAATTACCATTATTTGCGTACATTGTAAAACATGTGTTTAGAGATGACTATGCATAGACATACTTATTCAGCATTGTGTATATATATTTTGTACTCGCTTGCACTATCACATGAGTTTTCTGTCGTTTCTGTGATGTTATGCCAGCATACTTAGTCTAGTGTGACTCGCGACTGACTCATTTTCTATACTATAGGCCCAACCTAGGCACATCTATACTCGGGTGACAAACTAATGAGGTGAATGCAAGAAAACTACTGATCCTTACCTAGAAGAGTGTAGAGGTATTTAACGATAAACAGGGTTTACAGAAAAAGTTTGATGCAATATAGAACTTAGATTTTACACTGTTCAACAACAAAATTTTCCGAACAATCTGCTATATTGCTTTGTACCGCGTCCTAGCTATGTCTTAACTAACAACGAGCCAACACAATCAACACTAATGAATGACCTTGAAGGAGTGATTCGATTTGTTGGAAGTTGGCCCATCAGTTGTCGAGCCGTTGCTCCTCGGATTTTCGCACAACGAACACATCGACGATTAAACCATTTGATAGCCGAACGACTACCTAGTATCCAATAAGATTGCCATAAATATACGCTCATGACTTGGGTACCACCATGTAGAGTCTTCCCATGCGCTTCTGCTATCAATAAGTTAATAATTGCTGACTTGAGTGGCAACGAAATCGAATGCTTTGCATCTGGATCAATTAAAGCATTTCGTAGCCGCCCGCCAACAAGCAGTAGCCAAATGGCATAAACTTGCTGAGAGGATGAGAACTTAATTGCTGCGACCATTGAGTTTTAATTTCCGCGTGAAAATATGACTCTTGAGTAAGCTTTATCCAAAAGTTGCGTTCACGATCTTGCTCTTCTGAACTCCAAGGATTTCGAACAATAGATTTGAAGCTTTTTCTTTGTAAAAGTCTGCGACAAATGGCAGTTACACTTAACAAACGATTTAGTTTTGAATATTTGTTGACTAAGTTCTAGATTGGGCGTTCTTGTTCACGACCACGGCATTTTAATGATTTTTTACCTCAAAAATTTCAATTTGCCGATTTTACTCCTAAAAATTACGTTTTTTTTAATAATGGTGTGGTTACATTATTATCTAATTCTCCTTATTTTTCAAAGAATATTTAACAAAAATCACAAATCTGTTTTACTAAGAAGTAAAGAGGACAACCATAACAAGTAAGATTTTTCATAATCATACATATGTATACATATAGACATACATATATATTGTTATTTGAAATGTCAAGCATAATAGTAAAATAACAATTCAATTGCCTTGTTGTTGATGTTTAAATATTTATACATAGTTAATCCTAAATTCATAATTGAAAATATATTTGGATCGTGCATGGAAATTGTAGACCAGTTTCCAAAATTCGTATCAAGAGATGAAAGACAAATTTTGGAGTCTGAGTTCAGAGAATTGAAATTTTAAAGATGTGTTTTAAAAGTCTGAAATAAATTTCGAATAATTTTGTAAAAAATTTCAGAAATAAAACGAGGAACTGAAGCTGCAGCTTTACCAATACCTAGTAAATATATTCACTTTATTTTATTCTTTAACTTTCATAAGCAAACGTTGAGCGTACATTTAGTAAAGTGAATCTTAATAAAACAAAATTCCGATATTTCTTAAAAAATAAAACTTTAGAAGGAATTCTTCATTCTAAGGATTATTTGAAATTGAAAAACTCTGATTGCTTCAACATCGAAATAAATAACGATTTAATAACAATGTCCAAATTGCATATTTATAATTGATTTATAAAAACCACATTTTTCAGAAATTTTTAATAATATATAAGAATTTTGTTCAAAAATTTGAGAATTTACGGTTACATATTAGGTAATATTCTAAATCTTTAATTTTATTTTGGAAATCGTATTTCAGAATCTAGAGATAATTTTTAGTATACTCTGAAATATAATAGCAAAGTTCTGAAATACTATTGGAAAAGTCTTGTATATTTTAACTTAATTATTTAAACTATTCTATAAAAACCAAGTTGATCTTTTGTATATTTTGTAAATAAAAATAATTCTAAATGAATAAAATTATAAATAATTTTTTTTAAATTGCTTATTATTGAATTGTTTTTGTTCTCTTTAATAAAAAAAGTCTTTATATGTAAAAATAATATATAACATAATGCCGATTTTAAGAAATGAAAGTGTCGATAATGCCGGTATTTTTTTTTTGGAAATTTGCTGATTTTTCACGAAAAATTTCTGGCAGGCCTGCATACAGTACTTCTCCGTCAATGCAAAGTACAGAGTTGGGCAACTTTTAACTTTTTACGTTGAGTAATTTGACAACCTCTCTCTCACTCTCTCTATTTTTTCAATACACGTTCGACCTTTGTGTGTGCTTTAAAAAAAACATATATGTATAAAAAAACTGATTTTCAATCCGTTCACAAAGTACTCATTGCGATAACCTTAAGACCAAGCTATAATATGCGTAGTCTACTGTCAAAACTCGACGAAAATACTGTCAAATGCATATGCGACCATTTGTGTGGCTATATTATACTTACACTCAGTTGTAAAGCAATGCTCTTTTGCAAAAACTAATATATGATATATACATAAAATGTAAATTCATATATAAATATTTTCAACTTATACATACATAAATATATTTTCATAAGTTGATTATTACTAATTTAGAAAGTAATTTAAGAAATAAATAGGAAAAGTACTACAATGTATACCAATGTGTGCAAGTGGTTGGCAACGTATCATTTATATTAGGAAAATACACAAAAACACTATAATATATATACATAAACAAACGCTAAACATTGTATGTTTCAATTAATTTTTGACATTATTTATTAAATTTTCTGTAGAATTGATTTCGGCGTACATTGCGGCTTGTCTTGTGTGCATGTATCACAGTCTATGATATGTGTGTATCTAAAAATTATTGTCAATAACAACGGATAAACAGTTGGCCACTTAAGGAAAATACGATCAGTTTCGCACTAGGCGTAGAAAAATAAAATTTAACGAAAAGTTAATTTGCAAAGCAAATTATGGTTGTACACATTTGATTGTATAGGCCAATTAGCGGGACGCCACGCTGCGCAAACGCGTCAGCTGATCCAATTTTTACACGGAAAGTTGCGAAAATGCTTATTCAACGCTGAAAAACGCAACGCAGCGCAGGCAGAAAATAGAATATTACGCAGAAATACGCAAGATTGATGGCATGTATGTATGTTGAATGAGAGTGCGGCAGAAAAGCGTTTTTTTTACTTCTTGTTTGGTTTGATATTTGAACATTTAGTTGATACATTTGTAGATATACATAGCATATTCAATAAATTAATTTGCTATATAACTTGTTGTACTTTACAAAATCACAAAAGACTGTAAATATATTTTGTACAATAGTAGGTTAATCTTATAAATACGTATGTATATCAGAGAACGAAATTGTGTACAATAAAATTTAATGTACACCCGCTGTACTATGTACATCCTCTATACATTGCCTTTCTTTCGTTCTGTACACTCTTTTTGTGTACACCTTCGGCCTGTACTTGCGTACATTTCCGTGTATATGGGGATGCCATATTTCACAGTGGCAAGCCTCTATATTAGGAAAGTATACTTACCTCTTTCACATTAAATTTCATTTGCAAAATATGCAAAATGTAGCAAATTCGTGGAAAATAGCCGCGTTTCTGTTGTTTTATGTTATTGCTTGCCCGAAAAATAAATATATTTTATTTGACCCTTTTTATTATGAGTATATCTGTTCTTTGTGGGTTTGTTGTTATGTGTGCGTCTATTTAAAAACTCTTGGCGCCCCATAGTCCCACACAATAATTTTATAAAGAACCAAAAACAAATATAATGTCATCATCGCAAATGTGTATACGGACATAAAGTGAATTCAATGTTTTCAATGCACAGGCCTGTACACTCAAGATGTATTTGTTTATAAGGTGTGGTATGTATACATTTTTCAATGTCTTTTTTTCGATGTCGTTGATGTAAACTTGTTTACACAAAGGCTAAAAAAGTACACTATTTCGTTCTCTGATGTACATGCAGATATATGAACGCATGGGCATAAATTTATGTGGTACCAATATTACTACAAATGTAATTTAGATATGTACATAAAGGCAAATATGTCGGTAATGGTTAGCGACCAATGCTATGCCATTGAGACAACCCGATAACAATAAACACCATGTCGCACTAATGCATGTCAGAAAAATTCGAAACCATATTCATGACTGAGGGCTTCGTCAATCTCGGGATCTAAGGCATCGTAGTCTTGTGTTAGTAAAATTATAATTTAGCTATACATTAATAAAGATATTACATCGATCACAAATTTAAAATAAAATATTGTACTATTTATACAATTTCGTACGTTTCCTGTAGAAACGCGAAAAGGAAAGTGCCATCACTGTTTCAAGCAGCTGTTTTGGTTTTTGTTTTAAATGTTAAACACCACAAGCTAAACAGTACTCTGTGACGTTTTGCACAAACGTAAAAAGTTTAAACAAATAAATATATATTTTCCATATCCATTTTACATATCTTATTTTTTAATATTACATAAACATATATATGTACATACAAAATTTTTTTCTGTAAAAACATGGTGCGTTTTTAAGCATTCTTTAAGTCACAGGTTATACAGATAGGACACGCCAATCCGGCCAGATCCTATTTTCATGAATGGCATCCCTAATGGCAATACCTTTTTAACCCCTCATTTGGTGAAGGACAGTATGATATAGCTTTTTATAATTCTATCTCTCTTCAATTCACCGGTTAAACGTCAAAAATTTATGGGTTAAAAAATATTTTATGCAAGTTAAAGGCGTTTACTTTTATTAAAATTAAGAAATTTGCGCCTTTTTCTAAACTTTGCTTGATTTTATTGTGTTTCAAAATAGCAAAGTGATAAAGATTGCTATTCTGTGATAAAGATAAGTGTATTTTATTGAGTATAATCCTAGCTTTTTAAGGGGCATTTTTCTTCAAATATAACCTGTGCTGAAAAAATTTTAAAAATAATGTAAGTAATAATCATGGTAAAATTTATGAAGAAAAATAAAACAAAACCTATATTTCAGGAGCCGCAAATGTATTATGGGTTGCCAAGATGTTCAGAAACTCCATAGGTTCCCGAAGAATCCGAAAAGGTAAGTGTGTGATAGATATAAGCATCTTCCGGAAAATTGTGAGTGGCAGATAGTGCTTGGAGTTGATTCAGGACAAGCAGTATTTGCACTCATAATTTTCCCTTCATAGTTTTGTGCATGAGTAAATTTTGTATTAAGTTTTCGAATATTAATACAAAATAGTGATTGTGAAAAGTGTATATGTTTGTCTGTATCGAAATTGTGAAAACCAAGCCAACAGTATTTCCAAGTGCACATAACAATGGTATGATCTGCAGATGCATGAATATAGACATCCTCAAGTAAATTGTTATGTGTTTTTTATAATACTGTGTGTTGGTTTATTTATTAACATTCAGACAAGGTAGTGCTTTTTAAAAGTGTTTTTATATTTGTCTGTATGAAAGTTAGGAAAATCAACACAATGGTATGTATGGTCGGCAGATGCATGAATATGGACATCCTCAAGAGAATTCTCTCGTGTTTTTTAATACTGTGTGTTAATTTTTTTTAAACATGCAGACAGATTAGTGTTTTTTAAAAGTGTTTACATGTTTGCTGTATGAAAATTAGGAATACTGTGTGTTGGTTTTTTTAAACATTAAGATAAAATAATGTTTGAAAGTGTTTCTTCGTATGGAAATTAGGAAAACCAACCCTTTGATATATGAGAGACTTTCTACCTATATATATATATATATATATATATATATATATATATGTATATATATATATATATATATTATATATATATATATATATATATATATATATATGTATATATATTATATATATTATAATATTAATTAATTTTTAATAATTCAAAGTATGAAGTTTTTTTAATATATACAACTTTTAAATTTTAAATCTACACTATATTAATTTATTAACCAAAAACTTTAGTATTGTATTTTCAGTTGTAAATTATTATGGATCAACGGGGCTTTGCACCAGTGTTTCAAAACGCAGCCAAATCCTCCAATACTGACTACAAAATATATACATAGCATTGGAATAAGTTCGTGAAAGCAGTGTTCTGCCAAAGAGTAAATGGAACTCAAATGAATATAGTTTGGAAAAAGTAGTATTGGAATATATTTAATGATTTCAGGTAATGTTTTTATTTCGGTTTTAATTCTTTGGCTTTATTAAAACAATTTCTTTTTATTCTCTTACCTTGTCAGCAAACAAGGCAGTTCGTATAATTGCACCAGCTACCGGCGGTGGTACGAGACCACAGCGTCCTGGCACAGTAGTTTCACATGTGATGCTTATATTTTTGGTCTCTTCAAATGAATGATGACAATAACTACCACTACTACTATCCTACAAGATGTTATAACCATTTTTAAAATCCACCGGTCCTTTTCAGGACCACAAATTAAGAAAAGATATTATTTTTATTCTTTCAAATACTATATATGTACATAAGAAAATTTCTTGAAGTGATTGCTTAAATCTTTGCTTAGATTGCATGTATCTTATTTTGCAATAATTTTGTCATATTATATATGTATATAAGAAAATTAATTAAGTGAGTGCTCAAATCTTTGCTTAGATTGCATGTATCTTATTTTGCAATAATTTTTTCGCAGATTTGTATAGAATTTTTCGATAAAGTCAATTTAAAATAAATTTAACATTTTAAATAAATAATTCTAATATTACTTTATTATTATTTTTAAGAAAGGAATTACAAAAACATTAAATAACTAGGAACAATGAATATAAATTTTTTTATAACCAGTTTTCTTTAGCATTAATTTTGTAAAACACTTTTCGTTAATAAAACTTTTAAGAAATAAAAACTGCTTTCAAATGTATTATTCTTTAATTCAATGTCCTCTTGAAGCATTGTTTGCAGCGTTTGATGGAGTATTACTGGTCCTAAGCCGACTGTCTGTAAAGAACGAGATTTAAAATATTAAGGTATATACATATTTTAGCTATATATTTTTCATACTTCGTGCATATCCAACAACAAATGAATCTCTGAATAAATCACTGCACTTTTGTGAGTCTGGAACAGTTTTTCGAAAACCATCGCATCAAATGTATTCTTCTTTGAATCAATGTCCGTCTTGAAGCTCTTGAACGCTGTTTGCAGCGTTTGATGTAGTATTACTGGTCCTAAGCCGACTGTCTGTAAAGAACGAGATTTAAAATATTAAGGTATATACATATTTTAGCGATATATTTTTCATACTTCCTGCATATCCAATAACAAATGAATCTCTGAATAAATGGTTTGTTAGCCTGCATCTTTTCTAAGTTTAGCAATTGCACCATAAGTACTCTCTTGCCGTCATCACCTATGGCAGATAAACAACATCATTAGCAATGTGGCAAACTACTTCTAACTATAATTCGTCTTGCTGCCATGAAACTGCACCTTTACAGACTATTCCACTATTCAGAATCACTTCACTTTTGTGAGTCTGGAACTGTTTTTCGAAAACCATCACTAAGGATTATAATTTCTCATTTTCCACACCACACACGATGTTAATACAATGATAAAAATATATGAAATTATGTTTGCAGATGCAAATTATCACGAAAACACAGAACTATTTTAATAACACGAAATATTTTATCCACAAAATAAAATTTTATCAAAACAAAATTTATTTCCAATTTGTTTGTTTACCTTTTTTTAATGTGTGTTCATCTCTTCACTCACATTGATTTCTGAAAAACACCTATAGCTTTACTCTTCACAACAAGGGGTTAACGAAAACTGATACGGGCAAAAATGAACTGTCATTTTTGAGAATTCTGCTTATTTTGTGCTTTAAGTGGAGTTGCGTTAGCGCGCTGCGCTTGCGTTTTAGCGTCTCGCTAATGGAGCCTTATTAGTTTTTGCGTTTTAAAAAAAATTAGGGTGTGTGTGCGGCATGTTCTAGAAGTTATTTTCATATTTTCATAAAATTGTATATACATATGTACGCATGTGAAAATTTATAATTCAGAGCAATTCTTAGAAGTGGTTGTTAAAAGAAGAACTACTTTTAAAGTAATAAAATCATACATATGTACATATGTAGATGCTTATTTGTTTAAAATATTCTTGTAAACATTTTAATTGCCGGAAAATGTTCTTGTGTTTTTCAGAATTTGAATTCCATTCAGTTGACATTTCCATTGAAAACGATGATGAACCAGGGCAATCAAAAAGAAAGAGGTATACGACATTTTGTGATAGATGGCTTAAAGATCAAGATTTTTGCAAATGGGTTAAAAGAAAAGGTGAACATATAGCGTTTTGTAAAATTTGTTCAATAGATATTTCAATTAAATATGAAGGAGCCCGCTCCCTAAACAAACATTTCAAATCAAAACGCCATGCAATGTTGGAACGTTCTCCAAAAATGTCGCCATCAATTTCGCATTTTGTTGCCCCGTTACAAACTAAAGACGAGAATATAGTGTGGAAGGCTGAATTGTTGTTGGTGTACCATAATATAGTTCACGATTAAGTTACAATAGTTTTGACTGTCAAATCAAGTTAAATGCGACCGTATACGGCGATAGCAAAATTGCTAACAAAATAAAATTAGGTCGTACGAAAGCATCAGCTACAGCCAGAAACGTACTGAGGCCCAACTATAATATGCGTAGACTAGCGCAGGCGAATTTGCGAATACATACAATCAAATGTAAACAATATATTTTAACTCGATTTAAAAGTATATTTTAAAATACAATTTATGATTTCTAGAACTCGCGACAACGCCGAAGAGGTAGAGTTCGAGATTCTATCAGAGCCTGTGGACTGCATAGAAGTAAGTTTGCTGGAGCCACCACCTAAAAAGAAAAAGAAAGGTGACCTGGATAGTCTTTACCAAAAGTTTGGAGAGACTATTGAAAAAATGGAGAAATCATTGTCAAACAGCATTGAAGGCAACTCCTTGGATGATGCCGTCTTCGCTACAGCGAGTTGCCTCATGAGAGAGTTTTCGGAGGCAGTTAAAGAAGAATTCCAAATAAAGATACTGCAGGAACTCTACCGGTTGAGGCCGGAGCATCAAATAAATTAATATCTTTTTATATAAGAATTTTTATAGTTTAAGAGTCATTGAAGACATATTTCTTATTTATTTTTTTATTTTATTTTAATAGTTATGAATATACTTTTATTTTTATATTTGTTATACATATGTACATTTACATACATATGTACTAGTTAATGAAGACAGTATTTATTTTTATATTTGTTATACATATGTACATATACATACATATGTACTAGTTAATGAAGACAGTATTTATTTTTATATTTGTTATACATATGTACATATACATACATATGTACTAGTTAATGAAGACATCTTTTTTTTTAATTTAACATTTTATTTAATATTTGGTTACCGAAAACCTTTTGTGATTCTGTAGTAATAATACGAGTTCATTTTGCTTTGTTTTGGATTTAAATAGTTTTTATTATATTTTAGTAGGTAGTAGTAAAATTCATGTGTGATATTGATACATTTTGTGATAAAAGTTATTAAAAATAAACAATATATATCTACATATATCCTTGAAATATTTGTGTCTATAAATTATAATAAATAAAACATTTTTTATATTAAAATTTAAATTTTATTTCTCTTCTTTTTATTATTTCATAAAATGTTAATGAGCTGAAAAGAAATCACATAAACTTTTTCTTATTTCTGTTGAACTTCTTCCGCCATATTGATGACAATTTGCTGATGGTGCAATCGATTGAATGCTATTTTCGATACCACACCGCCATGTTCCTTCGTGAAGACCTCCATTTATATCCTCCCAATCTACGTAGTTTGTGGGAGTGTACGAAGATGCATCATTTAACATAATAAAATTATGCAAACTAACACAGCCCAATACAATTTTTTCAGGATTTTCGGGGTACAAATGTAGAGTGGTAAGCAAAACTCGCCACCTGGAAACTAAAATACCGAAAGCATTATCTATTGTTCGGCGAGCTCTTGACAGTCGTTTATTAAACATATCCTTTTCAATCGGCAATAGCTCGCCGGGATAAGGCCGCATTAAATTTGTTCCTAGAGGGAAAGCCGCATCACCAACAAAGAAATGTGGAAGTTTTAGGTGCGTATTTGGCAAAGCTTTAGGCGGAGGAATTGGTAGGGTTTTATTAAGCACTCTAGCCAAATTTGCTAAGTTGGAAAATGCCTATTCAAAATAAAATAGAGTTAAATCTAAATTCAAATAGTTATAACAACACATTTCTTACCACCATCACTCTGACTTCCATAGGCTCCAATGTCAATGTGTAAAAATCTATATCTAGCGTCACATGTAGCTAATAACACAATTGAAAATGTCTTCTTGTGGGAAAAATATTGGCTGCCACTATTAGGACATTGTATGGCAATATGTTTCCCATCAACAGCTCCTATACAGTTGGGCTGCCAGAAGTCTTCAGAAATTTGTATGAAATCAATTTCATTTGGCTCACATACATAGGGATTGCTTAGTACCCTCCATAATACCTCAGTTGTCTCAAGAATAATCTGCCGAACAGTTTCCTTTCCCAACTTAAATGACCATGCTAGCGATTGAAAAGAGTTTCCTTGTGATAAATATCTATTTTGAAACAAATTATAAAATATTATTGTTAATCCGCAACTTAATATAAAAATACTTACGGCAATGTTACGGCGAGCCGACATTCTGGTTGCACTGGTTCCCTCAGCAAATTCTTTTGAAGGAACGGCTTCACAAGTTCCAGCAAGACCTCATATACCCGCGGCGTCATTCGCGTATATATAAAAAATTGTTGGTGGTCGATCTCCTTCATCACAAGAAACGTCCGAACGAAGAATCCATTTCTTTTTCTGTCACGATTAATTTCCCTCACTGAACAAGAGCGATTTCTTGCACCCTCTACCTCACTAATTTCTTGTAGTACACGTATTCCATCCAATGCACACTTCAATGACTTTAATGTTTTTAAATATTTTGACTTTTTATCCATTTTTTTAAATAATTTATCTTAGTTTTTTCGTAATATATTTTATCTTTCTTTGTTCTAGTATACACATATGTATTTATGGCAAAATGTATTTGTGTATTTTCCTTCGATTAATGACCGACTTGCACACACCGTTGGATTGTTTAGTACTTTTCCAATTTAATCTATAATTGCTTTCTTAATTGAAATTAATTAACTTGCTTATGATAATATATACATTTATAAGTGGAACTCATATATATATATATATATATATATATATATATATATATATGCATTTATATTTTATGTATATATCATAAATTAATTTTTGCAAAAGTGCATTGCTTTACAACTGAGTGTAAGTATAATATAGCCACTCAAATTCTTGTTAAATTTGCCTTACGCATTTGACAGTCTTTTCGTCGAGTTTTGACAGAAGCCAAAGCTAGCCTACGCATATTGTAGTTGTACCTTTAGCTTCATATTCACAGGAAACCGTTTCAAGTGCTTTAAAAGAAACTTTCTTCTTTGCCTTATCCTTACGCAGTACAATATTTTAATGCTGAATCTGGAATTTGTAAAAAGATTCTAGATTTTTACGAAGACCCTAAAGAAACTTCAAAAGAAATTTTTGAAAATTTTTTTTAAATAAACGAAAATGGCCTTGATGTTCAACAAATCACTTCTTATAGCGCTGATAACGCAGCTGTAAATTATGGCATTCATAATAAGAATTAAAAGAGCTAACTGCAACTGTCACGTTATAAACAACTTTGTCAAAATCGTATTAAATTCACTCTCAGTCGATATAGAAAACATAGTTATAAAGACATTTAATGAATTTAGTTCTTCGGCTTTGACGAATGAGAAATTGAAAAAGTGCTTTGATTTTGCTGAAATCGAATATAGAAACCTTCTTCGTTATGTTTCTACTAGGTAACTCTCTTTATTGCCTGCCTTTTTAAAAAAATGTAAAACAAAAGTAATAAATCTTTGCAAATTAGTTTCTTTTGTGTTCTCAATTCCTATTAGTAATTTGTTTTGCGAAAGGTCATTTAGTATTTTGAATAATTTGTACTCGAAGGAAAAAAATAAAATGTGTTTTGACTTAATAATATCTGAACTGCTAATACGATTAAATTTTAAAGAAAACTGCAAAGAGTTTCAAAACTTTCTGGACAAACCTGAAGCAAAATTGTTGCTTGATTCTGTAACTAAAAACGCAAAGTATATATGGGAAAGTAATTAAAATGGCCCGGAAATTGCGTGTTGTTGTTTTTCGTATAAAATGTTGGGACCATTTTTCAGTTTTGTTTTGGGGCAATTTTTCATGGAGCCTTATTAACTTACATACATATATAATTACAAATATACATTTATATGTATAAAAGTTACAAGTCTACAAGCCTATACTTGTATCTTCGAATTCCGGTTTAACAGTACGCAATATAAGATTTTAAAAATCTCTTATTCTTCAACATCAATCTCAGGTTTTTAAGCCTGAACTTTAAAATATAACATATAATACATAAGTACATATATGTGCATAGTCAGCGTCAAAAGAAAGTACGAACTAAGTCAATTTTTTTTCACTGAATTGAACTCGAACAGAAAGAATATAAAAGGTTTTTCAAAGTAGTTTTTTATTTTCTAAATAAGTTTTATCATAATTAATAGATTTGTTTGAGTTTTGAGGTTATTTTATATTAATATATATATATATATATATATATATATATATATATATATACATATATATATATATATATATATATATATATATATATCGATATTTCGCTAACCTTCGGTTAGCTTCTTCATTAGATATCAATAGAATTATTTTCTATTGTCAAACATTTTCTTTTCAATTATATGTATACAAATTTTTTTAACAATATAAATCATAATTTTTTTTATATTAAAAAAACTCTAAAATGTATAACTTTGTTAATCTTAAACATTAAAACATACTAACTACAAAATGCATAAATATTATAAATTTTAGTTATACATAATAATGTCATGAAAACGATGTGTGTGTGTTAACAAACAATTATTTTAATGTTGTGTAATTGATATTATTAATGTAAAAAATTTTAACATAATACAAGAATAACTATGATCAATATGATCTTAACATATATAATAAATATGATCTTAACATATGCATACAGCGCAAACAATTTAACATAATAATCATTATTATTGAGTTTTAATTGTATACATGCATGCATATGTCAAAATATTCTAATTTAACATAAACAATTAATTCTAATAACATAATTTTTTATGAATTAAATATCTATTGTTCTGAGCCAAATTGTCAGTATCTATTTTAAAGTTCATTCTTACTCTAACAGGTATATTAATAATTTCTAACAGTTTATTGTTGGTGCAATATGTTTTAAAAGCCATTTTATATTATTGATTTTTCTAGTCTTTCTGACATTTCTGGTATGTAAATTAAGGATTTATATAATTTTGGTTCTGTGTTATTATTTCTTAAGTTTTTCTTATATTGATTTATTAAACTATAAACTAACTCTTCTGGAAATTCATTCCCAATAAGAATTTCTCGAATTTTCTTCTTATTTTTTATATGAAATACGCTATCACTAATTGTTAAGACTTTTTCTATCAAGTTTTTTGCTGTGTTAATTATAACTCTCCTACTATGTTTAGAGTGATAATTAATTATCCATTACTATATTGTTATCTCTCCTCATACCTAATGTATCTAAATAAGGCAACTCTAAATAACATTCTCTTTCAATTGTAAATTTAATATTACTATTAAAACTATTTAATGTATCTAGCATATACTTTTATTTCTAAAATAAAACAACCTAATCTTTTAGTTGTAAATTTTAGACTGAACTCTTTTTTATTTTAAAATTTGAATAAACTTAAAGCTAAAAAAGGTGACTTAAAAAAAATCAGTGTGTGAATTAGCTGCCTAAGCAAATTCACACACATCATTTTCACAAAAAACGAAATACAATATTACAATGCAACAAAAGAATGTTATAGAAAATGATGAAATAAGATACTTAATAATACTTAACAATATAATCTTTATATTAGGGTGGTACGAGTTCTTTATATATGACTCCTCCACCCTCAGTTTCAGCAGTCTCTGCTGAAATTAATTTTTTTTTTTTTTTTTTTTTTTTTTTTTTTTACATAAGTACAATATTTTTTTTGTTATTGTAAGGATACAATTCATTTTGCATCCCATATAGCACTTTTACCTTCGGATTCAACAGTATTTACTGAATGTGCGTTTGTAGGCTTTAATGCAATATTTACATTTACATTTTTATTTTTGTTACAATATCTTTTAAAAATCAAAAATGCTAAAATTATACTTGTTATTGACACGACTAACATTATGTTAATTCCATAAGACACGTTCTTATGATACTCTAGTTCTTCAATCTTTTTAATATTCTCAAATTGGTTTAATTTGATTTTTTCAAAATTGATTTCTTCTTCAAAAACAACTTTTGTAAAATCATTATTTGGGTAAATAAATTTTTCATCTACAGTAATCTTTTTATTTTTATAGATTGTGTTTAATATTTTCAAATCACAATTGTAAAAATTTATCAAGTGGTTTTTATTAAGAACAATATTCCTGTTATCACAATTCTGTGTTATCACCGTACTGTAAGCATTTTTAACTAAAATTAAATCGTCATCGATATTTTCGACACTAGTTATATTATTATATCTCAATTTACAGTGGTTTCTTATAATACAATTTTTGCTTAATTTTAATTCACTAAGATGTGGATTTCCCTCATAAGTGTAAATTTTATTTTTAATAGTAACTATCAATTCACTATTCTCATCAATTTGTAGATATCTATCATTTGGTAAGGGGGTGATTAACTTTAGATCTGTTATAAGAAAATCGGTTGGAATTTTTATTGCAATAACCAGTGAGTCATTAACGTAGTTCATTACGCCCATTTTAATAAGTTTGAGCCTAAAATAATCAATATTAAAGTTTTCTATTTCTTTCGGAGTTAGCACGTCCGGCTGGATAATGTTGTGTCTAGCTGAAGCGATGTTTGCTTGAATTTGGGTAATTTTACTCTCTAGGCTTTTTAATTTAAGTATTTGGTCCATGTACAAAAGTCTTCTCACTATTTCATTGTTCCGTTTTTTAACCTCTTCAAATGTTTGATTAATTTTGTCTCTGTCACTTTCTACTGCTTTTCTAATCGTTTGAATCTCCTCGTCGAAATGTGTATTAATTTTCATTTGTTTGTTTAAAGTCCCTATAGCGTTATGGGTGTTGATTTCCGTAATCTTCAAATGTTCTAAAATTTCCTCTCTGTCGTTGTCGTCCATAAGTCCAAAAAGCCATTTGTATACGTTCCCAACTCCGTTTACTAAGCCCCTCTTTGACCTATTGAATTGAAAAGGCATGATGGATCTAACTTTTGCCTTAATAATCCTAATCTCCTTCCTTAAAATACCCCTACTATCTACATCTATTTCTTCTATATTAATTTCTATTTGTTTTATTATGTCCAAAATTTCCAAAGGATGTATTATGTGTAGGACCGTGGTTGTTGCATTAGGCACTTCGATTCTTTTTATTTGAATTACTGCAAAACCAAGGTTTTCTTCAATCTTGCTGACCTGTAGAAGTGCTTGGGCCATCACCACCAACAATGTTAGGAATACGATCCTCATCATGGTTTTCCTGAAAAAGGTATTTACGTTTAATTTGTGTTTTATACATCCTCCTAAATTTATTGTTATTAGACACTAGGTAATTCCCTTCTGCCCTATAATTATCTACTTTTTTATACTTAGGTTGTGCCTTGCTAACTCTGTAATTTTTTACTTATTTGTTTTCAAAATTGCAGTTACTTTCATTTCCGTGATTTCTGTTTATTGCGTTAGTTCTCGCTATTTTATTCTGATGAAGTTGTTCTGAAAACTCTTTTAAATCTTCTCGGGCTATTAGATTAGTAATGAAGTGTATCGGTTCTGGTTTTGTGGTAGTATGGATTGTGCTATTGTATGATATTATTGCCTTGTAAACTTTTTCTTCCAGGTTCTCGTCGTTATTTGGATCGGCATTAAAAAGGCGTATGTGCTCATTGAGTGTCAAGTGTAGTCTCTCAACGTCCGAGTTCCCGGTCTTTAGGTACGCGGTGGTCAAGTGAAAATCTATTCCGTTTTCTCTAAGAAATTGTTTAATATTTAGTGTGTCAAATTCATTATCCATCACGATCAACCTTGGTTTACCCAGATATTGAAATCGTTTCTTGAGTCCATCTATGACGGAGATCCAAGTTCTGTCTTTTAATTTTTCAGCTGTAGCATATTTCGTAAGCTTATCTATGCTTGTAAGGTACATTTCGTTTCTTTGGGGATACCATAAATCTACATGCACTATATCGTTTTGTTTTTCAGGGGTGTCTGTCACATTAAACGCGTGTTTAATAGGGTGCCTGTCAAATTTCGCTGTGCTGCATATTTCACAATTATTGATATATCTTTGAATTTCCTTCTGTAAATTGGGGTGATAGCATGTTTTTTTTAGGTTATTGAATACTTCATTTATTCCGCGATGATTGTTTCTAAGGTGTTCAGTTTCAATCTTTTTAAGTATAATTTCTTTGTCCGTAATGTCTTCTAACCATAATTTGGACCTTAAAATTTTTAGATTCTTGTTATTTGCAAAATAAATTCTATAATAATCTTGAAATTTCCAAAAAAGTCTGTCGTTCGCACAAAAAATTGCAACAAGTCCCTTTTCTGGGAGGCATTCTCTCATTGTGTCCTTTAAGTCAGTTTCCTTTGTTACCATTATCGTGTTTCTTATTTTGTTTCTATGAATAATTTTTAATTTTGTTGATTCTCTATTTGCGTAGTCTAGAATAATCTGATTCTTGATTAGATTAATGGGTTTTTCGGTAATTGATATAAAATTTGTACCATCAGTATCTGCACTGTGAATGGTTTCTATATCATTACTAGCATTGGCCTCGTCTGAGTTAAACAGTTCATTAAGGTTAATAAAAAGTGTTGATTCTGTAACCGTTTCACTCGGTGTCGTATTTTTCTTAGGGTCATATATCATTCTGCTTAAACTGTCTGCCACTATATTTTCTTTACCTTTTATATATAAAAAATTGTTTTTTGTTCTTAGTTTAAATGTTTTTTTTCCTCAGCTTTTCAAACTTAGTACATCTTTAAGCCAATTAATCCGTTCACACTATGTATTCGTTTTGACTTCTTCTTATTATTTTTTTATTGTTCAGTTTATAATTAACATATATTGCAATCTAGATCAATATTTTTTTTTTTATATTTTTTTTTATATTTTTATTCGAACTTTTTGTACATATTTTAGAATTTTTGATAACTTTTAGAGCTTAAGTTCATTATTTTACAAAGTTTAGGTAATATTTTAACACAATGATTTTTTTTTATCTGCAAGTTTTTATAATTCCGTTTTAATTTAAATTATAATCTTTTGAATTTAAATTATTTTTTTAATTTAAATTGTTATCTATAAATTTAAATTTTAGTTTTCCTCGTCGCCACTTTTATTTCTAAAATAAAACAACCTAATCTTTTAGTTGTAAATTTTAGACTGAACTCTTTTTTATTTTAAAATTTGAATAAACTTAAAGCTAAAAAAGGTGACTTAAAAAAAAATCAGTGTGTGAATTAGCTGCCTAACAAATTCACACACATCATTTTCACAAAAAACGAAATACAATATTACAATGCAACAAAAGAATGTTATAGAAAATGATGAAATAAGATACTTAATAATACTTAACAATATAATCTTTATATTAGGGTGGTACGAGTTCTTTATATATGACTATATCCTCAATTCCATTCTCAGATATAATACAAAACAAATCATCTACGTATTTTGTAATAAATTTAGGTTAATAATTAAGATTGTTAATACAAAATGGATCAACATCTATAAATATTAGGATTTCAAGATTTTTGGAAGAATTTCAAAATAAAATTGTAATATTGACATTGAAAAAATTTCATGAAAAACTGAAGCAATTTCAAAGAGAGATGAATGTCATTACATCAGATTTAAGTGTGACTTTTACAAGAGATGAAATGCAACAATTTATAATATTTGAAGAAAGAATAGGAATTTCATTTAGTAAAAAGGTAAATATGAATCATAAAAAGAAATTTGAACATCTTAGGTATTTACAAGAGGAAGAACTCTAAATATTAAATTTAACAAAAAAATGGTTTGTGAATAAAACAAACATATATATACCAAAGGGTTTACAGTGGATTCTCTCTCTAGGCCAAAAACGCGCCTTACCGGCCAGTAAAGAAGAGTTTCCAAAATTAGAAATGATAGCTGATGGAGAAGATTTTATTAAAACTATTGAGAATAGGGAAGAACAAGAAATAGCAAAAAATAGGTTAACAATAATTATTAATAATCACTTAAATGAGGATTAATAATAGAGATAAGTACACATTAGAAAAAGTGAATGAAACTAAAAGATTTTTTAGAAGCAATAGAAATATATTAATTCTTAAATCTGGCAAGGCTAACAACGGTTGCAATTAATAGACATGAATATAATCTAAGAATTGAAAATATATTAAGTGATAATTCAGTTACAAAATTCTGAGTATGGATCAGACTGGAAAATTACAAAAGGATTTTGCAAAAAGAAGACTGTAACAACCCTGGAGAAGAATAGACTTAAAACAATGGCTGCAGTAGCTCCTAGATTATATGGGTTACCTAAAATTCACAAAGAAGGATTTCCATTGAGACCTATTTTTTCATTTATAAATTCACCATCTTATGAACTTAGTAAATACATTACAAATATTTAAAAAAAAATTAATGAAAAATCTATATTAAATATAAATAATTCATTAGATTTCAAAGAGAAATTAAAGACAATTAAGTTAGATACTAATGATAGGCTTATTTGATTTGATGTAGTATCTTTGTTTCCAAACGTACCAATAGACTTAGCTATAAATACAATAGAGGAAAAGTGGACTTTATTGGAAACATTTGCTTAGATAGATAAAAATTTATTTTGTAGAATTTTTTAATTTTGTATAGATGACAATAGATATTTTATATATGATGAAAAGTTTTTTTTCAACAAAAAAGATTACCTATGGGTTCTCCAGCATCGCCAGTTGTATCAGACATTGTTATCGAAGAGTTGTTAAATACATGTATTAACAATCTTAATATTAAACTTAAATCTATTACAAAATACGTAGATGATTTGTTTTGTATTATATCTGAGAATGGAATTGAGGATATGCTAGATACATTAACTAGTTTTAATAGTAATATTAAACTTACAATTGAAAGAGAATGTAATTAGAGTTGCCTTATTTAGATACATTAGTAATGAGGAGAGATAACAATATACTATAGTAATGGATTGGTATCAAAAGCCAACAGCTTCAAGTAGGATAATTAATTATTACTCTAAAAATAGTAGGAGAGTTATAATTAACACAGCAAAAAACTTGATAGCAAAAGTCTTAACAATTAGTGATAGCGTATTTCATATAAAAATTAAGGTAATTGGAGAAATTCTTATTGAGAATAACTTTCCAGAAAAGTTAGTTTATAGTTTAATAAATCAATATAAGAAAAATATAACAAATAATACAAATAATAACACAGAACCAAAATTATATAAATCCTTAATTTACATACCAGAAATGTCAGAAAGACTAGAAAAATCAAAAATATTTGTTACTAAAAAATATAAAATAGCTTTTAAAACATACTGCGCCAACAATAAACTGTTTAGTAAAATGAAAGATAGAGTGGAGAAATGGGATAGGTCAACTATAGTGTAAAGGTAATGGATCTGTCAATTGTAAGGCGGTATACATAGGTACAACAAAGAATAAATTTAAAACCATATATATATGGTTAATTCTGAAAAAACTGCATTATCATCTCATTGTTTTAAATTTAATCACTATCCTGACTTTGAAAATGCATCAGTTTTAAGAACAGAAAACAATTATAAACGAAGACTTCTGTTAGAAATTATTAATATACCTGTTAGAGAAAGAATGAACTCTAAAATATATGCTGACAATTTAGCTCAGAACTATAGATGTTTAATTCATAGTAATTAAGTTATTAGAATTAATTGTTTTTGTTAAATTAGAATATTTTGACATATGCATGCATGTATACAATTAAAAATCAATAATAATGATTATTATGTTAAATTGTTTGCGCTGTATTATGTTAAAATTTTTTACATTAATAATATCAATTACACATCATTAAAAGAATTGTTTGTTAACACACACACACACATCGCTTTCCTGACATTATTATATATAACTAAAATTTATAATATCTATGCATTTTGTAGTTAGTATGTTTTAAAATATAAAATTAACAAATTTATACTTTATATACATTTTAGAGTTAGTATTTATTTTAATAAAAAAAAAATTATAATTTATGTTGTTAAAAAAACTTGTTTACATATAATTGAAAATAAAATTTTTGACAATAGAAAATAATTTCCTGAAGAAGCTAACCGAAGGTTAACGAAATATCGAAATATATATATTAATATAAAATAACCTCAAAACCCAAACAAATCTATTAATTATTTAAAAAAAAAGGTTAAAAAATTAGACACAAGAATAAGTTTTGTAATCTCTTTTAAATAATATTAAGACATAACTTTCTATTTTTGTTGCTTTTTTATTATATAAAACATAAAAAAAGTTTTTTGGCTCTTACTATACATACACCTATGTTGAAAATATACAAACGTACATTTATATGTAAGTAACGAACTGAATGAATTTTATGTAATTTTCTGTAAAGAAAAGACTGAATTGTTGAACTTCCTATGTCGTTCTTATTTCTTTATGAGTAAACAGCCTTTATTTTGGTTTTTAATAAATAAAGAATTTTTAATAAAATTAAAAAATTTATATTATGTTGTATATAGCAAATATTTTAATTTGTCCAGTTCAGTTTTTAAAATCAAGCTCTTACCCTAGATGCACAATCTGAAGGATTAAATTTGCCTGAAATGTGATGCCAATTAGCTTGAGGTAACATATCCTGAATCTTCTGAACACGGTTTGAAACATAATCCTGCCAACGAGATCCTTCCTTTAATCCATATTAGAGCCACTGATGAATCAGTCCATAAATGAGTATAAATATGTTAAAGGATTAAAATAGTGTTTAGATGACTCATTGTTTTAGTAAGAATAACTCCTGCATTGAGCTCCAGGTGTGGGATCGTCTGTCTCTTAGTTGGGGCCACTTTTGTTTTTGCCTCTATGAGATATACGGAAATGGTGTCGAACTCAGTGATGATACGCAAGTAAACAACAGCGGCCATTGCATACTCAGAGGAATCAGAGAAGCCATGGATTTCAATGCCCAAGATTGTTGATGATATGCCTACATATCGAGGTATTGAAATATTACCGATGTTTTCTAAATCAGAAATGAATCTTGACCTATTAGCCAAATCATCGTTGAGAACTTCATCCCGCTCAACTTTGGAAAGCCAAATGTCCTGCATTATATGATTCCACTCCAGAGGATCATATAGATGAGCCATGTTGGATAAGATAGAGTGCTTTGTTGGTTTGCCTGTAGATTTTAATTCAAATGGTGATGTAAAATAGAAGAAATCCTCTTATGTTCTGCACCAAACACCTAATATAGATATGGATGGGGTTTCTTGTAACTGAATCATATATTTCACTGCACAACGATCTAATGAAATGCGGGAAAGAATAGACTTATGCCCACTTATGTAAATGAAAACCGCCCGCCATGCAGAGATTGTCTAATTGATTCACAGCATCCCTAGCTTACTCTACTGAATCTGCACCACCAAACGTGTCGTCTACATACGTAGTATTTTAAAGAAAGCCCACTGCTAAGGGGTACCTAGAGCCTTCATCCAATGAAAGTTGTAGGTCCGAGACCATAGGTGACTGTTGTGAGGTTATATGAAACTAAGCTTGATGATGAGATGATTTCCACATAATATGTTGATAAGCCCAGTCACGTGAAACTTATTTTCAATATCGGCAGAAAAAACATACCGATGTTGACGATATATTGTTAAAACATCGGATATCTCCAGCTGAAGCTTGGGCCCGGTATGCAAGATGCCGTTCAGGGACAGTCCGTTGGTGAACCATTAAACCCTGCACGCAACTTGGTGGTGTTATTAGATGCTTTGAGTACGCCATGATGTGGAAGAAAATACCCTTTTAAGAGATTATTAGATTCAGATACTTGCACCACATGACCCAATGACTGGTACGCTTTTAGAAAATCTGAATAAAGCTTGAAAAACTGAGGGTTTGATTCGGAATTTTTGATACCATTCGTTCTGCAGAGTTACGAGAATCCCCAAGCTCATTAGGTAACCTACTAAAGGCAGTCTTACTATGTATCTCGTTGATGATTGGCTTCGAAATGTGCTTCACATTCCTGCTCTTCTGCGGCCAAAATCGATGTGTGGTTAACCCTTTCTTTTCGCTTCTAGGAACGTAACAACTCGTCGAGGCCGCAGTCCACACGATACTGAAATGTTTGAGCTGTGCAGATAGAAGTTGATTTGAACTGTGATTCAGGTACGCTGCCGGATAATATCCAGCCAATCGACGTAAACTGAGCTACAGGTAAATTCAAACCACCTTTACAAATTCTTCCTTCCAAAAGGTAACCATACACATCAGTTCCTATTATTAAGTCAATTTTACTTGTGACCATAGATATAGTTGGAGTCTGCCTTCAAGATATGCAGTATTCTCAAACTGAATTATGCGCGACGGTAACTGAGCAGTTAATTTTAGTAATACATATGCAGATACTTCACATTGAAAACTGGATTTGAAATGTGGACAAAGGGTACAGTGTACCAAACCTTTCGATTGTAGTGCACCTATGCCATTCAAGTTTAAGTTCCCTTTATGTTTTTTCAGATGGAGTCCCTCAACTAAATCTTAGCTGATTATTGTAACTTCTGATCTTTGATCAAGTAAGGCACGAGCAGTAATAGAAACACCAGGAGGCGATCTAATGCTCACTAGAGCCGTAGATAGCTAGATTTTCGAATGGCAATTAATTTCTGTTAAATCGGCATGATTTGTAATAGCTGTTGATTGCGAGTTGGTCGTATCCGATGATTAATTTTCTATGTTAGAGTTTCCATATTGGTAAAGATAACCGTTAATTGAGGAATGATGACGACCATGACAATGTCTACAACGTTTTAAGCCCAAGGCAATTGTAGCAGAAATTCTTCTGGGTCAGGACATCAAATAGAACAAGAATTAGTTGATTGAAAATATAATTTATTTGGAGCCTCAACAGGACGTTTTCGATTCGATGATGTAGCTACGTGAGCATTTGCTGATGGCTTCTTGGCAGACTTTGACGGACCTCCCCTGCCTTCCACGATCTCCAGGGCTTGGATGCATCCACTGAGAAAAGTCTCTAATTCAAAAAATATAGCAGGCTTTTTAGATAAACTACGACAGCGTTCCCAAGCTTCATGAGATGACGAATCTAGGATAACCATATGATCCCAATGTGAGGCTGCAGATTCTAAAACCTCTAAAACACAAAGTGACATCTAAATGGGAATTGATCAGCATACGTGTATTTTCATACTAAGCACACAAAAGATTCCAAGCTGGCCCAAAGTTCTCGTATGGAACAGCCATATTTGAAATAGATTGCAGCGCTTCGCCGCAGAGACTGCTCCTGAGGTAATAACATTTTTCGACGCAGATAACTCACAATTTGAATGAATCATGGATGTAAATAAGTCGTGAGAAGGTCCCCAATCATGATAATTCCCAGAAAACTTGGGTATAGTGATTTTCGGCAAAGAACGCAGATGATAGGAGCCGCTCATGGATTGGTTCACTTTGATATTATCTAGTGCCTGATTAGTACAAAATTCCTCTATTGAGCATCTTCTGATAGTCTGGTACGAGTTAGTTTGACATGGCAGCTCTTAAACTTTTGCCAATTGTACTCCAAAGTTGATAATCTAGTTTTCACTTGAGTATGGTTGCAATCTTCCTTCGAAAGTGCCTTAAATTTTTTCAAAGCAGATTTGATGTGTAAAAAAGTCATCTCCTGACTTAGAAGAAGAAATTCTGGACTTTCGCTCATTTTGATAAATTGAAAATATTTTTAAGTATATATATTTAACTAACAAAGAAATTTTGCTTTTTTTAAACCACTTAACAATTAAACTTGTGCTTAAAATATTACTTTGGTTTGATGAGACAAAAGAAACAATTGATTCTTCAGCGATTTGATAAAAACATGTGATTAGCTTAATGTTTAAAAATATTCATTGTTAGCGTTGTCGAACGTGGCTTGGTAACGAAATAACATATACGGTTATTTTTAAATATAGTATTGACAATATTATACGGAGCTTATTATATTATTATTTGTACCTTAAAACTCGAAAGAGTGTTAAAATAGATTTTCTAATTATTTTTGTATTTTATTCGACCTTGTTTTTTTATTTAAATTCTAATTGTAATTATTCTTCAGACTCTATGTCTAAGAATCGAAAATAAAACTCTTATTATGTTTTATATCGGTATATGTGTATATATTTTTATTTATTTCTATATTTCGAACACCTTCAGTGTTCTTATTCAGGAAAAACTGAAAAAACTATTTCGTTGCCACAACATTTAGTATATCAAAAATATAATTTAATTTAAAGAGTTTTCATAAATAAGTGTTTAAAACTATAAACATAACAACACGTACATATATTTTGTCTTACTTTTGAGTAAAGTCGTCTAGTTTTGAAAAGGGTTAAATGTTTGCTAAATTTTTTTTGGTTTATTGTGTTTTGTTATTATATGTCTATACGTATGCGCGCAATTTTCCGTGTCTGTTTTGTAGTTCATCCTAATTTCGGCGGGAGTGTTAATTATATGTAACTTTTCTACTGTGAATCTTTTTTTATAATTACGTTCTTATTGTAATATTTTTGTATATTTATCTAATTTTTTAGTTTTGTTTTGGTATTCGAAAACAGGGAGTTTAAATTGTCTGTGGTTTTTAGAGCAATGCTTACGTTATCAGTGCTGTAGATATTGGATTGCGTGATTCTGTCTGAGAAAGCTGGTACGTGTGTTAAAGACTTGTATATCTTTTCCGACTTTGCCGTTTGTGGTTTATTTAAGTTCTTTATAGTGTCTCGTATAATGTTGTTTATTAACGGTTATGAAAAGCTGTTATTTAATAATATTTTCCTTATCTTTTTGTAATTTTCGTTATGAAATTTTTTATCACTTATTTTTAAAACTCTTCTCATAAAGTTCTTTGCAGTATTTATTTTGACGTTTTTGGAATGGTTTGAATGGAAATGTATAATTCTCCCCGACGCAGTTGGTTTTTGATATCAATCAGTTATTAAAAAATTGATCTCTCTTATAATTAAGGCATCTAAAAACGGCAGCTTTCCATCTTTCTCTACTTCTATAGTAAATTGGTTTCTCCGGTGGAAACTATTCAAACATTTGAATGTTTCATCAACACTGTTGCGGTTAGTGATGCAAAACAAATCGTCAACATACTTGCTTAGAGCTCTTGGTCGTATATCTTATTTGTCCATGCTTTTGTCTAGTAACTCTTCCATCATTATATATTTTCCGGAAATACTTTTAAGCCTATCTAATTACCATTATATACTTAAATTATATACTTTGGAATGTATAAAATAAACAAAAAATATCGATTGTGTACTGATTACCTTCAAAGGAAATCTGTTATTGCAATGCGGGTAAATGTATCGTCACTAAATAAATTAATCTCCCGCTAACGTTTAAGAAAATTCTAATAAGTAAAAATTTGTAAATTCCACCCAAAGCATATTGCATCCAAGCAAATGTATGTATGTAATCTAAATAATGCAATATAAATAATTAAATAGGGCACCACAAAGGTCTACTGAACAGTGCAGAGTTTTCAACTTCATGGAAAAGCATCCCGATGTGGTAAAGGGTTTCTCCAAAGGTGATAAAGTGAAGGAGGAGCAGTTATGGAGTGACTTGGCAGGCGAACTTAATGGATCACCTACAAGAGATGTTAGTGCTTGAAAGAAGGTAATAACTTTCAATATACTTTGAAGAAATCTTAATATCCTGTGTAAATGTAAATTATAATTCTTAGACTTGGTGCGATTGGAGAAGAAGCATTAAGACCAGACTAGCAGAGAACAAAAAATCCATAAAAAAAAAACAGGTGAAGGCGATTTTTAGCAATATTTTTAGTCTCCAACAGAAGAGGAACTAGCAGTCATATGCGATATTTTTCATGCAGTTGAGGGCGTACCTAAGGCAAAGACATTTACAGCTGTGAGCAAAAAAAAATTAATTTGTTGAAAATCTGGCAGGTCTAGAAATGGAGAATATTGAACATGTACCTGAGCCTGTTTTAGACCATATGTAGACTTGGGACTCCTAAAAAAAATAGAACACTTTTCCTAGGAGAAATTCAGGACATAATGGGTTAGGAAACCGAAAACTTTAAGCTTGTCGCCGTCAAAATTGAAGAAGTAAAGGGTACTTTAGAGAATCTCACTAAGCAATTGAAAAATATCAACAGAATTTTAGATGGCATTCATTCTTTAAAGAAAAAGGAATATGAGGAAACTAAACGACATCATCTAACAATAGAAAAAAGTGCAATTGAAGAAAACGAAATGAAGCTGGAGTTTCTAAAACCAGAAAAATTGTAGATGTGTATCCCAGAAGAATAAATTTTAACATTAATATTAATTTTAGTTTATGTGTACAAACTACATTATTAGTCACGCACTGAATTTTTGTGATAAATTGTTTTGTTGTTTTATGAATTATATAATTTTAATTTATGTTATGTATTATATACAGCCTTATTATAAATGAATTTTGCTTTTTAATTTTTATTTTTTGTTCATATGTTAAATTTTAAAAAGTAGTGTTAAGTTTTGTAAATGAATTGATCTTGCTATGTTGTCCCTAATTACGACTCCTTCATTACTATTTTCAAACTCATCAGGATCTTCTTGTAAATCGTAATTTAAAGAGGTTACTAGTGCGTCCTTTTCTTCTATCGGCACGTTGTAATGCTTACAAATATTATGCAAAGCGCAGCATACATTTGTGATCTTAAGTACTCTGAAGGGAGTATAGTGGAGACATGTTTGAAGACTTCTAAAACGACTTTTTAAGTTTCCTTTAGTCCTCTCCACTATATATCGGGCGGATTTGTGCTACATATTAAATTTGTGTTGCATCGAGTCAAACTCGGTAGATTTGTATGGTACCGAAACCTACGGCTGTAAAGCGTATGCGGAGTCTGCCAATAACCAACAATTTCGTCTACCATTACAGTATAGGTCTTAAAAGAATGTATTGGCTTTACACAAACTCAATACAAAGGCGTCTTGACATGTGCCAGGCCTAGAAGCATCTACAGCGCGAATTTTCATTTGTGTACTACGCGGTTATTCTGACAAACATCACATTTTCGTACCTCAGTGGTTTTGCTATTGCAAATTCAAAATTGATGTTTAAAATTTTAAGATAAAAGTTTCACATCAAGTGTCGCAAAGATGCGGCCTACACTCCTCGAAATTCTTTTATTAAAAAGGGCATTGCAATGTGCATTTAGAATCACATGTTTGAATACTTACTATTAATATATTTAAACTACAAAAACCTTTTCTACACTAGTAAAGTTCAGAAGCTTCTAAAGGTTTCAATATCCTGACATGGGTGCCTTCTAAAGCACCAACTACACCAAGAATCCGAAATTTTTCATAAATACGATTTCACAAATACGATCCTCAATTACATTTAGTACATTCCATAAAATTTTACAAAATGTTGTACGACCCATGCCTATGTTAATGTCATTCGCAATCATACCCTGGAAAGACCCGACAGCCAGAAATCTTAAAATGGCCGCCAAACGCAATATTTCTGAAATGGAACTTGTATCCACATGTGGAAAAATTTCATCTAATATCATCGCAAATGCACTTCTATTTAAGCAATAAAATATTATGAAACTAAAATCAAGAAGTTTGATAACTTTTTACTAGAAATTTTGTTAATGTAGTTCATTTACTCACGCTTGCTCAGAAGGTTTTAACGGATTGGATGGATACTTTAATCCGCGTTTTTTTTATTAACTCTTTTCTTTCTTAAATTTTTGTAAAACTATTATACATAACAAAAAACCTGCTGGCATTTTATCAATAAATTCTTTATTTTTGTTTAAAAATTGCGGTTGCCTGCGTTGGTTTTATAAATTTGTTTACCTATCTAATTTACAGAACATATGTTCCACATTTCAAACAAAACTTCGAAAAATAACAAAACGCAAGTAAAACGCATGAACTTCAGAACAACAAAAAGTAAACTTGGCGATTTTCAACTCACTTGCGATTTGCAAATCGCGTGAGTGTCAGAATATAGGCGTATAACAGCAGCAGATCAAAGAGCGCAGTCATAACTGATCGCAGCAAAGGAAAGCAGTATCGAATTCAGCAATGACACGAGTAAGTGCGAAAAACCGCAACAGCACCGATTCCTTGTGTAAACAGAAGTGACACAGATGTTGAAAGAGCTTTAATTATTGTTTGTTTTAACTGTTGCCTTATATATTCGACTGCTGAAGTTCAAAATGCAACTTTAAAGTTTCACTCTGTTTTATATTTAAAAAATTAAAATAAACTTTTGTTTAATAATTATATCACTTTGAGCGTTCCGGCTCGAAGAACCAACAACGTCTGTATTTTTCACAGAAGTAGTAGGGAACTGTATGTGCTTCGACCATTAAAAATATTAAATTTCAGCAATTAAATTTGAAATTTTTCAATTTTAATTGCCAAAATTCTCAAATTTCCCAAAATTCTCAAATTTCATTTTGTGTGTGTTCGTGTGTGTATTTTTTCCCACGGTTTAGTAGGGGCGTTCACATTGTTGTTTTTTTTTTTAAATAAAATGTTGGGGTAGGCGTGGGAATTTGTGTCTGTCCATATGTGACCTTGAGAATACATGTCCGTCGGTATGTGAGCGTGGGAATTTGTGTCTGTCCATATGTGACCTTGAGAATACATGTCCGTCGGTATGTGAGCGTGGGAATTTGTGTCTGTCCATATGTGACCTTGAGAATACATGTCCGTCGGTATGTGAGCGTGGGAATTTGTGTCTGTCCATATGTGACCTTGAGAATACATGTCCGTCGGTATGTGAGCGTGGGAATTTCTGTCTGTCAATTTACACTGTGTACGCCTGGTGAATAAAAAAATTTAGAAGCATTTTTAGGAATCACACTATTTAAAAAGTGTAGTAGTTATATATGGATACCCTTAATGTTTGTGGTTCGTTCCTTCTTGCTGGAGTGAGATTTTTTCTTTTATTTTTTTGCTTATTAAAATTTGGTGTGTTTACTTAAGATTTGTCGTCCAGCAATTCAGTGTTTTTTTTTTACTTTTTTGCTTGCAGTGCTTGAGTCTGGAGGAATAATTTGATTATTCTGATCTTGAAGACGTTGTGAAAAAAAAAATTACTATTGCATAAATATTGAAACTGATGTTTTGTTTATTTCATACATGACGATCATCGATGGATTTTATTTGGGGATCTGGATGGTGGTGCGATTTCTGTATTTTGTAGAATATGAATATTTATGCTATGTTTAAGTGTGTGTGTTTTTTGTGTTCTGAGTGGCGGTTGGAATGTCTGGCTGTCAGACAGTCTGTGTGTGTGACGATTGGTGAGTCTATATGACAGTCCGCTTTCCTGGTCAGTATAAAATGTGATAAGGTGTACATATTCATGCGTACATAAATATCTACAAATTTATTTCATTTACGCATATACATACAAACAAATAATAAGCGTTTATTCTTTGTGCCCAAATATTCCCTTGACCATTTGAATGAATGAATGAACCATTGTGTATGTTTGTTTGTGTGTTCTTTGAAAAAAATAAATATGTATGTAGGTTTTTTGTTTGAAATAAAAAGACATTTATTTTAATTTTTATAAGCATTTATTTAAAAGTTTGTTAACACTTTCATGTTTAAGTAAAATTGCATTCCTTAAGGCACAAACACCATAGTCGTGATAGCTACAATAGAGATATATGGAATGCTTAGTTTCCATTTGTTTGAAATTAATGCAGCCAATGTCTTCAATGTTATAAACTGTTTGATGAATAATTTTTTCCAGCCATTTTTTCTTCTCTTCCCCCTTAACATATATTTGTGAATTTCTTATATTCGATTTTAAAAACTTGCAAACGCTTTGAAATGAGACTGATCCATCATTCCAGTTAATGTGATGATAGTTTTTTGTTAACCAAACTGCTTCTCTCTGTTTTTTGGCTGATAAACATGCGAAATCAAAAGGAGGTTTTATGATGAAATTGAAAAATTCCTTGTTGCTGAAAACTATAGCTAGTTCTTTTGCAATGAAGTCATTTGAATTATTTTTCAAACCTTGCAAGTCTACAAAAACAATATCACCATCCATGTTATTTAATTTATAAGAGCTTCCGGACTTGACCTTTTATTGGTATGTATTCTATTATGCGGTCATGAATAAGAACGCAGTAAGCTGATGTTTTTGCTGGAATATTTGTTGCTGTTTCAAATTCAATTTTTATATCGATTGGTCCGGTATTGAGCGTTTCGTTTTGGTGACTGACATCGACTACAATAATTGGAGCGTTATTTTTAAACTCTTGACCTGTTAGAAGAGGTTGGGGTTGTTTCATGTAGTAGCTTTGTTGGAATCTTAGATACATATCATATAGAATCGCATAGCGCTCATTTTTGAATTTTATATTAAGATCGTCATATGGGTAAGATGTTGAGTTTAGATGTACTTTTAAGTTAGTAAGATCACAATGAACAAACTTGTTTTCTTGTTGAAAGGCAATCAAGACAAAACGAGGGCGTTCTTTATTAGCGGCCAGTTTAACATTCCATATGTGATTGGTTCCCGTATTAAGGTGTGGATTCATATGACAATCCCAACTACGGAATGCCATTGGTATAGCAGCACCATTATTAAGTATTTTGATCATATTCAATTTACTATGATCAGATAATTGAACATGTGGAATTCTCCATGATATTAGTGAAATTGTAAGTTTTGCTTTCTCGGTGGAAACATTCGAGTGTACAAGATCTTCATCGTTCTTATTACGCAAGAGTATCAATTCATGTTTACCATTTAATAAAACTTTATTGTAGTCTTCAGCGAATCCTAAAAGAAGTTTGAGTGGTACATAGAAATTAAAATTTCCATTTTGAAGATCTATTTTATCAAGTTTATTCCATCCGGCATTTTGCAACACAACGCTTTCCGTAGGTGATAAAGAAACCAAATTTTTTATGGTACTGGTGGCTCCCAAATATCTTGTATGATCAATTTCAATACCATTCAGTTCATAGCGGATTTCATCAAAGAGATATGCAACAAAATAATTTTTCAACTGAAAGTTGGGTGTAGATTTCGATGTTTTTTCGTCTACAACAAGTCCTTCCACATATATATAGCTTTCACTGGGTAACACATATAGATCTTGGTTTTGTATTGAAATTCTTATTTCATCGTTGTTGTTAAAAGACTGAAGGTATGGTATGTATGTGTGATAATCCTTTTTGATAATATTTTCGTCAGATATTGGTTTGTCTAAAACGTCTATTATTGAACTCATTTTGTTTTCAGTTTAAAGTTCAGTGACTTGAGAAAACTCTTGTTTGCTGCTGTAAGCGATTTTTGACGAACAGATCTTTTCAATTGTTGCTTAGATTGTAACGTTTGAGAATTAGATGTTGCTGTAGTATTCTTTGATATACTCGTGTTGTATATTATCATTATTTAGTTGTCCTTAAATGTATTCGTATTGTAATTTCCTCACCTCTGAAATTAATTAAGTCGCCGTTTTGATCAACCACGCGGAGAGCTAGTGAACTTATCTCTCTGGAGTTTACTGGCAAATAAATAAGATTTTTGGGAATCTCAACTATTTTATATCCAGCCGGTACATTAATCGGAAATTTTTTAGAATTTTTCATATAAGAATTTTTCATATTTAGAATTATTCATATAAGTATTAACCACAATACTGCTTTCAATCCTCAAGAGATTCACCTTAAAGATGTTCACTGGAAGATCAGAGTAATGTTCTTTGTTTGGCGTTAATATTCTGCTATTGAATCCTAAAAGTCTACCTATTGTATTTTCTTTATTAAAATATATTGGTTCTTTAGAGCTGCTGACTTTGACTTGCATTGTATTGTTATTAGCTTCAATCAAAATTTTGTTTTCTGGTCTATATCGTTTGTATTGTTCTTCTATATAGTCAACTATATCATTTAATTCATAAGATCCGATCGGTATTTCAATTACAAGTTCACCGATATAAAATATATTGTTGTAGACATCCACATTCGGGATACTGTTGTATGAATGAAAATCAGTTAGAGCACATTCATAGGTTCCGTTTAAATCAATAGGAGGAAAATAATTAGCAGATAGCTCTGATGAATTGGAGCTCAGAATCAATGTTATTGACATTGTGACTGTTTGATTGTAAATAAATGAGGTTAAACACACAGTATGATTTATAAGAAGCAGTTTCGTATTTATTGTTTATTTACTTATTTTAAACTAAATTAAATATTGATGCCATTGTTGTTGTTTTTGTTGTTGTTTATTTATTGTATTCTTCCATTTACAATATCTCATCTTTGCTTATCCAAGAATTGTGCTCATTACCAAAGCCCAGCCACTTGAC
Organism: Linnaemya vulpina; assembly: GCA_963675445.1. Taxonomy (NCBI): domain Eukaryota; kingdom Metazoa; phylum Arthropoda; class Insecta; order Diptera; family Tachinidae; genus Linnaemya; species Linnaemya vulpina. The sequence goes on from OY776276.1 coordinate 39,680,141, forward strand.
AAACACCTTATGTCCTTTAGTTTTGAGAACCTTTTCAACTAGGTATGTATTGGGATATCTGGTTTTTGAAAGTTCTTCTTCATAGAATCCACCTTTAATAGGATTTCCGCGATAGTCTTCTAATATATATGTTGTAGGATATGTATTTTGTACTCTTTTAATTGTAAAGATTTCTGTTGTCCAATTCGGAGTATAACCTTTTTCAAAAATGTTTTTATATTTGCTTATGCGTACATGATCTCCTGCATTAAATTTTGACATTTTATACATCTTTAAATGACTGTATACTGTGTTTAAAAGCTGTTTTTCATTTGTTGAATTTACTTCAATCGGTGACATTTTAATGGTGCGATGAATTTTTCTATTGTATGCATCAAGTAAATCTCTATACATATCAATCCAATTATATGAACCATTTAAGCTAAATTCCTTCCACATCATTCCTTTTAATGTTCTATTGAATCGTTCTACTATTGAGGCTTTCATAGTGCTATATGTTGAGTAGTGATTAATATTGTATTTATTCATCAACTGACTGAAATGTTTATTGAACATTTTTTTCGAATGCATTCTTTCTTCTCAAAGGTACTGCCCAAGCAAATTTTGAGAATGTATCAATTACAGTTAGCAAAAATCGATAATTTCTGTTGTCTAAGGAATAATTTCCCATTTCAACTAAATCAGCTTGCCAAAGATCATCTATTCCTTTCATCACAACTCTACGACGTACAAAACGTTTTCGAGCCTGCTTATGCAATTCATTTACAACATTTCTCTTTGAAGACATCTTATTTTTCCAGTCGCTGTTTTAAGTGTGTTGTGATCTACTTGATGCACTTGCACCTATTGATACGAACATGTAATTTTCTATTCTATAAATTTTTTCTCGTAGCTCTTCAATTTCCATATCAAAAAGTGATTTATTACCATCCATTTTCTTATTGATATCCTGCAAATGAGCATTAAGATTTTCTAACTGGAAAGCTACTTCTTGTTGCTGTTTTTTGAGTTCAGTTTGCAGAAACAATTTACTGATAACATCGTTTTCCTCCACAGCATTTGCAACATTTTTGATTCTCTTGTATTGGACATCAATGTTTTTGTTCGTATCCATAAAGAAGCCCAACAACTTAGGCGCATTTTTTGTTGAAATTACTTCACTTCTATCGTTAATATAATGCCCAAATTTATCAACGGACATGTTTTATATAAAAATCTATGTATGTATATAGTTTATACAATTATATTAGCTTCACGTAGTTCTTCAATAATTGAGACAATTTCGTTGTTGTGATTAGTATGGCCTGCAGACTGTGATGCAAGCAGTAGTCTAAGTCGATCTACCAACTCGTTTGGATCATCCCAGTATATATAGTTTGGATTATGAGGGTTAAACTACATCAAACCCCTTCCTAAATAATTACTTTTTGTTACATCTGATGAGCCTGTATGATTGTCTCCTTTGAAAAGTTTTCCAATAATATGTTTGTACTTATGGGCTATGCTCCCTTTGATTTGACCATCAGACTTATAGCCTCTCCTGTGGGCATTGGTAGCAAGTAATATTTTTTTATAGATTTCAAGCTCGAATTTATCATAGTTTTTTGGTGCTTTATGAAACATTAAAGAAAAGAGCCCTGGCGTGAGCGCCCATATTTGTCCACCAACCTGTATCTTATCTTGATTTAACTCGATGGTGCTATTACCAAATCTCCATTCGTTATTATTATCTTTATGTGGACCATAGTTAGTATCTAGTTCGTTTCTCGATTGCAATAGTGATAACTCAGAATAACTTTCTTCATTATTCGAATTTTGTGAGTAAAAGTCATCTTCATCATAATTACTGCTACTTTTACTATTAGATTGCTTAAACATTTTTTCTTCACTTAGTTTCTTGGGCGTACTCGTTTCCAATTTTATTGTTGAGTTCTGAGGATGAAAACTTTCATTGTCATCAATTCCAGTTTCCTTATCACTCGGTTCTTTTTTAACTGGTCTACCAATGTATTTAGAGCTATTGATAAATTCTTTTAAAGGTTCTGTGATAGGCTTGAATGTATCTGTTAATTGCTGATGTGTATCTATATCACCAGTTTTTATACTACGAAGCTTTTTCTTCAAGATATTTCTTGTTGCCACCAAGTCTTTAAGAATTTGTTCATTCATTTTAGCTATCAGGTCAGTTCAATAGGAAGCAGATCAGGTTATCAGGTCAGTTTAACAGCTATCAGGTCAGTTTATCAGGTACCAGACCAGCTTATCAGGTCAGTTTGTCAGGTATCAGACCAGCTTATCAGGTCAGTTTAACAGGTATCAGATCAGCTTATCAGGTCAGTTTAACAGGTATCAGGTCAGTTTAACAGGTATCAGATCAGCTTATCAGGTCAGTTTAACAGGTATCAGACCAGCTTATCAGGTCAGTTTAACAGGTATCAGGTCAGTTTATCAGGTATCAGATCTGCTTATCTGATCAGTTACAATAATCACATGTATAAAGTTTGAAGTCAGATTAAATACTGAAGGGTGCATTAGATGAACAGCAAATTATATTATGACGAAGTAATCAAATGACTTTCTATAACGACCGTTGTTTAGTTCATTATCTTTACTTATCATCAAAAATCCGTATATTTCCTTCCAACATTCTCTACAAAATTGTTGAAACATTTCAAAGTTCATATCGCTGGCAACGTGATCATCATATACATGTTTCGTATTTGTCGAATCTTGTTTAAACATAATAATTACATTAGCATTATCTCTTATCAAATGTTTTGGAATCCACGTGTAAGTTTGACACAAGTAAAATGAATCTATGTTCTTATGACGACCAATACAAAAATATGCACGTATATTGTTTTGCTTCTCACATGCAACATCATCAAAAATCATAATTGAATTGCTTTTAGCTTCACTAGGAGGAACAACGTCCTCGTTTTCTGCAAATGTGTAGTATCCGATTCCTTTAATTGGTGAAATTAATTTCTTTAGGTATTCATATTTAGGTTGATATAAAGATTTTGAGTACAAGTAAATATTTTCAAACTTGAGACCATTAGGACTTTCCAGCAAACTAATCATTATGTTAGTTTTTCCACAATTTGAAGGACCAATTATTAATGCTCGAATAGAATTTGGTAACAAGGAACTATGTCTTATTTTTTTACTGTCATTTGAACAAATATCAACATTACGAACTAAAATATTTTTATGTTGTTTTATGAAGCGCATTTTAATAACTACTTGCTAAACTTGCAAACAATATCTTTTATTGTAGATTAAATTAATATGGTTGTACTTTATAACAAAAATTTTAGTCACAAACAAACTATCGTTGCAGAAGGTTTACTAAATAAAGCAATAAATTCTCTACCTTTTGAATTACATCTTCCTGGATACCAGTATTGTGGACCTGGCACAAGATTACAAAAGCGTTTAGATAGAGGAGATAAAGGAATTAACTTATTGGATGCTGCTTGCAAAAATCACGATATTGCTTACTCGAAAAATAAAGACTTAAACAGCAGACATCAAGCTGACAAAATTCTTGAAAATACGGCTTGGGAAAGAGTTCTTTCAAAAGATAGTGATCTTGTAGAAAAAACATTTTCATATATAGTCACTAACGCAATGAAAGCAAAAACTAAACTTGGTATGGGTGTTGAAGCAAAGAAAAGGAATACAGTGAAAAGACCATCACCACGAATTCGTATAAATGACAAAAATCTGTTTCATAAAACAATTAAATCAGCAACAAAGATATTGAAGATGGAAAAACCACAAGATATTAATTCAGCCATTAAGATTGCTCGTAAAGCTATCAGTAAATCTCTTAAGGGGAAAAAAGCTCGTGTTATAATACCGCGTATTATAAATGTTCCAAAAATTTGTGGTTTTTTGCCCATAATACCGATTCTAACTGCTCTAGGTGCACTTGGTAGTCTAGCAACTGGAGGTGCCGCTATAGCTAAAGCTGTAAATGCAACAAAGAATGCAAAAAAACAACTTGAGGAAGCCACCAGACACAATAAGGCAATGGAGTCTATTGCTGTGGGAGAAGGACTGTACCTTAAACCATATAAAAACGGTTATGGACTTGTTTGTAAAGATCATTCAAAAAACTATTAGAAATGCTACCCAACAGACCATTATCAGAATTTGATCTAAGAAAATTTTCAAAATATATTCCACACCTTAGAGGAGTTTTTATGTTGGATTCACTACCAAAACGACCAAAGACTGTAGAGTGTGGAATAATCAATTTGGATTTATCAACAGGCCCAGGTACTCATTGGGTAGCATACTATAGGAACAAGAATGAAAAACAATATTTCGACAGCTTTGGAAATTTACAACCTCCTCTAGAATTAATCAAATATTTAGGTAGAAATATTCAATACAACTACAATCAATATCAAAACTTTAATACATATAATTGCGGTCACTTATGTTTGAAATTTCTTTATGATATAACCAAAGATATTAAATAAAACACAATCATATATATTTATATACATACATATTTAAAAACATTTTCTTTTTTATTATTATTATTTTTTTTTCTTGTTAAGAACAAAATATATGAACATAACATATTTTTTACTGCCAAACGGGGTACTGGGAGTTTGGTATTAAAAACTCGTTCATCTCGCTTTCTAAGATCAGGTTTCGCTCTCCTTTTCTTTGTAGTCGATATTTATTATTCGAAAGATCTTCTAATTCTGCATTGGTCAATGCATTGTATCGGTTGGGGAGAAACATTATGTGGTTTTCCAGCTCAAGTTGAACTGTTTCCCCATACTTTCTTGTTACTCGCTTTGCACGTTCGATAGTGTGTTTGGATAATTCATCTAGATCCTTTATATGGATTAAGGATTTTGTATTGTACGAATTAAATTTTTCCACTAGATCCATTGCGGTAGAAATTTTTCACAACTTATAGCTTTGAACTTTTATTGCAAACTAATCTCGGTTTTAGCTTTCTAGACTGTAAGAAGCTTAACAGAAAATCATTATACAATGATTTTTTTGTTTTATTTTTGACAAAAGACGAAGTGACGAAAGATTAAATATACATATATAAGTATTTAAAACTAAGTAGTTGAAAAAGGATAGAGAGATGTCATATATACGTATTCATTTTTTTGAGTCGAATTTTAAATTATTTTCTGGACTAAAAACGCTGACTTGGTTTTTTTTTTTTAATTTCATAACATACACCTTAGTACTGGTTCGTTGAAAACAATTATTAGTAGAGAACTAACAGTCAAAAGATCGGAAGTAAATTTTAGTAATAGTATAAAATATTTCATAAAATCATGAGTGACATTAGAAACAAGCTCGCACAATTCTTAGTTGATTTTGAGAGATGTGTAATATACGAACACATGGAAATGGTGAAAATGTTCCTCGATATGTTGAATGAAAATGATGATTTTGGTATAATGGAAGATGAGGACAAGGACGATGGTCACATTAAGTCTTGTCCATGGAGCCATCCAGATTGTGAGGAGGGGCCAGATACCTGTCGGTGCTCCGTATTTTACTTAAGAAAAATGATGATAAATCATTTAATTAATTCATATTATGCAATATTTCGATGAAACTAAATAATAAATCACCAAACAAAATAAAACAAATTCTGAACGTTTTTTAATTTTAAATATATTTGTACAATTTTTTTGTTTATTTCTCTTAACAATACAAAAATTTTTTTACTTATTAATAATTTTAACTACTTAAATAAACATAAAAATTATTACTTAAAAATAGGGATACAGTTATAGCACTGCTTCTTCCTCTTCTAGTCTTGAAATTTCCCACAGTAGCATGTCAAGTTCATAATCAGGATTAGTTTCCTCGATTCGAAAATGATACCATGCATATGTACTCATCTTATCACTTCTTATTTTTCTTTTATCGTCTGCATAATTTAATACTACTTTATTTATTTCATTTGTATAAATTTGATGAATTTTTGATTTAAATGTTAGCATATCATCATACACAGTCGACTTATTGAATAAGCAATTTCTATATGAAGCTATACTATAATTATTAAGAATGCACTTCTTTACTCCTTTCGATTTTTTAATATCACTTTGATGTTGCACACTAAAAGAGTACATTTTTGACCGCAATTCTACAAATTCCTTCATTACCTTTCCACAATTCTCATCCTTCATCATACCCAATACCTTTTTGTTTACCAGAGGAAATCCATATACATTGTCTTTTGGGTAATCTGATGTATCAAACTTATGGTCGAGGTCAGTTTTTATGTCAGCGTAAAAGTCTTCTGTTTTTACTGTGTAAATGAAAGAGTCAGTATCCATATAATTCAGTGATAAGTTTGACTTGAATTTGGGTTGCATGTACCCGTAATGGAAATCATACATTTTCCATTTGGTAAGCTCTAATACACAAAACCCTAAATATATAGGCTTATTGTAATAGGTTTTCACTCTATTCATTTCAATCGCTACCATATTCTCAGAAAATATTGACAAACTATGAAAATTAGGTTTAGATATCCAATCTTGAGCTCCTAAATGATTACAGTTTGTCCTTTTCCAGTTCGTAACTATTCGTACATCTTTTCTCTTTTCCACATTCTCCATAGTTTTACCGTATACTGCATTATTTAACAATTTTAAAAAATTTTTTTCAAAAGTATTTTTTGCAGTAGCCCTATGTTTGGTATTCAAGTCTATATAACTTTTCAACCAAGTTGATTGCTTATAGGTGAGAATTCTATGCACTTTCTTTAGAACTAGACCATACTGTAAACATTGTTTAAGAACTCTATAATGTATGACATATGTTTGTTTTGTTGAAAAATCTGCAACTAATTTGATGTGCTTTGTTTGCAAAATTTTCTTATTTTCTGGACAGAAAGGTAGGTCATTGTGAGAGTCATGCAAATGAGAAGGACAGTCTAAAGTAACTTCATAGACATATCCATCACTTGAATTATCACCTATGGTTTTAGGATCCAGATTTAGCTCTTCAGCTGACAGCCATCTGAATCCACCATAAGGTAAATACTCAGACATAGCCCAACCGTAGAGGTTATTTGCGTCTAAGTACACAATAAATTCTGAGGGCTTTTCTCTATCGAAATCAGGTAGATATTTGTTGTTAGCCTTTGAATATCGGTTACTGCATTGTACAAGTCCACCACGTATTCCTTTCTTGAAGAAATTGTACATATCTATGTCCGTCAAAAGCTCTAGTTCTATATTTGTGTACTTTAGCATAGCATCCCACGATAGTCCTGGTGCAGTGTAGTATTGACATGGATCTAAGTGGAAGATGTTCTTGCAAACCTTTCTAAAACTTTCAAATACATCTGCAAGTAAGAGCACATCCGTTTTTAAATATACTTCCATGTAATCTTGCAAGGTTTTGCAGCCGAAAGCATTCCAAACTTCTTTTGCATGCTCATAGTCTTCAATCGAGCACTCCTTATTATTGAGATGGTTGAAGAAATTTTCCCTTGCTGGAAGTTCACCAACATTCAATTTTTCAAAAGAATTAAGAAAATCATAGGGAAAGATACCTTTTCTTCTCACTAGATCAAACTCTTTTTTTGTTTTAAATTGTCTTTTAATGATGTGAAAGTCTTGTTCTGAAAGATTATTAGCTAAAGATTCTAAGCTTTCAGGCATAAAGCGAATTGTGTCTAAAAATCTAAGTTCAAGGTTGTAGTTGTCGGTCATTTTTGAAAATCTAGATGGTGATATGTATAATTCTTTGTTGAGCGGAAGGACTTTTATATTGTCAGATTTTTTACCTAACTCTTTAACAAAAAGATGCGCGTCATAAGATGAATAATTGTGGGAATAGATTGGTATAAATTTTGGAATTTGAAATTTTAAATTGCATCTATTATGAGCTGCTCCTCTAAATTTACCACTTATGTGGCAGTGATCTCGCACTCTATCATTGCCTAGATATTTATGACAAATGTGACAATTGATCGCATTTCGAAAATTAAAATTTTCGAAAGGAGTTAAAGCATCCATTCCCCTTTTATTTACTAGATATTAATTATAAATATCTTCACAATCTTCAATCAAATTTTCTACAAACTTTTCTGCTGCATCCCTCCCAGTATATAATTTAAACTTATCTAAACTATCATTATGCTTACATTTAATATAAAAACTAAAAGCACAAGGAATGTGCTTTTTGCGATACCTACTTTTGTCACTTACTCTAATATTAACCTCCTCCAGTATGCATTCAAAGTCTGCCTACACAACAAATGGTACATCCATTTGTCGTTGGTGGTCTTTAAACTGCAACACGGCATTTTCCTCAGACGGCAGCTCCGCAACAATTTGCCCACATTCTTCTTTATGTCGCTCTAACGTCCTCTCGTTGTGGGTGTATTGGAGGCAGCTGTTACAGAAGACAAGTTTTTTGCAGTGCTTGGTAGTCTGAGATTTTAAAAGTCTGTGGAAAGAAAAAAGTTATAAGAATATATATTAATATATTTACGTAAATAAATATATATTTCTTTACTTACTTTGATATATTTTTTATAAGAATATAATGCTGATATCCTTCAGCATTTTCTAATAATAACAAATTAATATGTTTAGCTTTTTCATTCTTGGTGTTATAGAATGGTCCAACAATCTCATTGCTTTCATCATTGTATCCGAACACATTGACGCTAATATTTGGATTGCTTTCTTCAAATATCCTGATACTCTTTAACTCCAACGGAAACTTTAAATTTTTGAAATCAATCTCAATTCCGTTTTGCAAACATATGATATCAGCGCTGATGTCTGCAATGTTGTATGGGCAGCAACTTTGTGGTCTTTTAATATCAGATGTGTCCAGTGCAGATATTATTGCCCATTTAAAACAATAAATGTCATTATTTTCAACATTTATACATGCCTTTTTACTTTTTAAGTTCTCCGGCGTACTTATCCAGTTCGATCCTCTCACCAAAGATGACTTATTTATAGCGATTTCGAGGCGAACAATTCTAATTAAAGTCCATCCTGAATCCCGTTCTTGAAATTCAGACATTTTGTTGTGGATTTCTTGAAATTGCTTTGCCATAATTTCCTCAACATCATCTCCAATGCACAGAAGATCCATCTGTGCCCGGTGAGAAATAGTACACAATTCCATATCATCGCTTATAATTTTAATATACTCTCCAATAAGAGTAATATTAAATTTAATAATGTTGTGTACGGCAAGACTATTTTCAAGTCTTTCTTTGATGATATGTTTATTACCCACAGTAACATCTTCAAATAAAATACAATCTTTATTTACTGGAACTCCAAATGTTGTAATATTATTTTTAAAAGCACTATTTATTATATAATATTTGCATTCATTTGGAGCTTGAGACAGTAGATCATCCGCAGAATTTAGATATCCATTTCTACTTCATTATTTTGTGTATTTACCTGATAATGTAGAACAATTTGACTTATATCCATGTCTTGAGAAGGATTATCTACGGGCAAATAGCTTGGGTAATAATTAGGCATATTATTTTGCTGCAACTGTATCGGTACGCTATATTCAATGGGATATGGAATCTCCATAGGTGCTGTGAATTGGTTGGTTGACACTGGATACGGATATAAAGGATACGCTGGTACCTGCACTGGATACTGATACTGCACTGGATACTGATACTGCACTGGGTACTGATACTGCGCCGGATACTGATACTGCAAATTGTTTTGGACCATTGAGTTGTATGCATATGTTGAGGGTTGTATGGACTGTGCGATTTGCTGATATGTTGCATGGGGTTGTACGCAGATGTTGGGGGTTGTATCGACTGTTGCACTTGTTGTGGTTGAACATGACCTTTGCAATGTTCTAAATAAGATTTTTGGTATTTATATACCTTATTACAGATATTGCACTTGAAAATTGATGAACTTATTTTTTTTTTATATTTTTATTTACACTTATAAAAATTATTTTGTTTATAGTGTACTTTTTTATTAAAAAATATATTGATTGCTTGAATAACAAGTAATATTACAAGGATTTTTATATATATATATATATTTAAATTCTGTCTTTGCTTAAATTATATGACACACTCTTATTTTTTGATATACAAATAATATGTTTTTTTGGACAAAACATTGTGGTATCTGATATACACAGAATGCCGAGGCATGCTTATGCATGCCTCTACAATACAAAATGTTTAAGGGAATGAAACTGCTACGTAGACAATATTTATGTAAACATAAATTTTGATAAGTGATATCTACAAAGTACAGAGATATGCTTGTGCATGCAGACACGTTACAAAGTTTTGAACGGAATGTGATATATACAGAGTACGGGGACATGCTTATGCATGCCTCTACGATACAAAATGTTTACGGGAATGAAACTGCTACGTGGACAAAACATTGTGGTATCTGATATACACAGAATGCCGAGGCATGCTTATGCATGCAAATACGTTAGAAAATATTTAGGAGAATGAAACTGCTACGTAAACAATATTTATATAAACAAACATTATGATATGTGATATACACAGGATACGGATGCATGCTTATGCATGCAGATACGTCACAAAATTTTGTAGCAAAAGAAACTGAAGGAGATGAGGAACTTTTTTTAGAGCTGTCATCGCAACCAACATCTGCACCTGAGACATCAAATCCTTCGAATGCAGAATACGATGATATGCTAACAGGCGATGAGGATCACTTTTTAGCGGTGTCTTCGCAGCCAACATCTGCACCTGAGACATCAAATCCTTCGAATGCAGAATACGATGATATGCTAACAGGCGATGAGGATCACTTTTTAGCGGTGTCTTCGCAGCCAACCACAACAGACCATCGAAGAGAGGTAGCAATCAAACCTCAAATAGAAATATTGAGTGTTGAAATACTACCAAAAATAGATATACCTCTTTTTCTTGCGATGTATGGAGACGATCAATTGTTGTTAGAGGCAGCGGATGTAGTAGAGGCAAATTTAAATTGAGGTATAAATAAAAATATATACATAATTTGATAAATATTACATATTAATAAAAATTAAAACAATGCATATGTTTAAACAATGGTTCATTCATTCATTCAAATGGTCAAGGGAATATTTGGGCACAAAGAATAAACGCTTATTATTTGTTTGTATGTATATGCGTAAATGAAATAAATTTGTAGATATTTATGTACGCATGAATATGTAAATCTTATCACATTTCATAGTGACCCACTTGAGCAAAATCCAGGAAGGCAAGAAAGCGGACTGTCATACAGACTCACCAATCGTCACACACACAGACTGTCTGACAGCCAGACATTCCAACCGCCACTCAGAACACAAAAAACACACACACTTAAACATAGCATAACTATTCATATTCTACAAAATACAGAAATCGCACCACCATCCAGATCTCCAAATAAAATCCATCGATGATCGTCATGTATAAAATAAACAAAACATCAGTTTCAATATTTATGCAATAGTAATTTTTTTTTTCACAACGTCTTCAAGATCAGAATAATCAAATTATTCCTCCAGACTCAAGCATTGCAAACAAAAAAGTAAAAAAAAACACTGAATTGCTGGACGACAAATCTTAAGTAAACACACCAAATTTTAATAAGCAAAAAAATAAAAGAAAAAATCTCCCTCCAGCAAGAAGGAACGAACCACAAACATTAAGGGTATCCATATATAACTACTACACTTTTTAAATAGTGTAATTCCTAAAAATGCTTCTAAATTTTTTTATTCACCAGGCGTACACAGTATAAATGGACAGACAGAAATTCCCACGCTCACATACCGACGGACATGTATTCTCAAGGTCACATATGGACAGACACAAATTCCCACGCCTACCCCAACATTTTATTTTAAAAAAAACAACAATGTGAACGCCCCTACTAAACCGTGGGAAAAAATACACACACGAACACACACAAAATGAAATTTGAGAATTTTGGGAAATTTTAGAATTTTGGCAATTAAAATTGAAAAATTTCAAATTTAATTGCTGAAATTTAATATTTTTAATGGTCGCAGCACATACAGTTCCCTACTCACAGAATATAATCAATCTACTATTATTAAAATAGAGGGTTATTGTATAATTGAATTTATTGAACAAATGATATGATTTACAAGAACTAGCGGTTGAAAAACTAATGAGGTGAATGCAAAAAAGTCTTATCCTTAACTAGAAGAGCATAGAGGTATTTAGAGAAAAACAGAGTTTACAGAAGAAGTTTTATGGAACATAGAACATAGATTTTACACTGTTCAACAATAAAATTTGTGTGGAAGCATTTTGTGAATTAAATATTTTACTGAAGAACGACCCCATACTTATCCATCCAGATTTCAGTAAACATATTACGCTGGCTACTGATATCAGCAGTTTTGCACTGGGTCAGTACCATAGAAAAAGAATTAATGACCATGGTCTGGGGAACAAAACATTTTCGACTTTATTTATACAGTCGTAGATTCAAAACAAGAATCTATCATAGGCCATTGATTTGGCTAAATAACATGAAGAAACCCAATGAAACGGTGAAAGATAAAATTAAATAAATCAGTACATATTTTGGGGAATTGCCGTTTTCTAAACTCCTGAAATTTAATTATGTTGATTCTTTTTTCCCTAAATTTCATAGTGATCAATTGAGGGGTTTTAGGTAGTTCCTATGCGCATTTCACTGAGGCTAATACAGACCAACATATTTTGAAATAAATAAGGATGTTTATTTCAAATTTTCACTTTAATAAGTGAGAAGCTTGAAACAAATATCAAAGTTATAACAAGAACTCACTGAACACTTTTCCTTTTTTTATTTTATTACGTTTTATTCTACGACTGGTTGGGTTTTTCCGGCTCAAATTGTAGTTGGTAGAGTAATAAAGAACAACATCAACTAGTAATTATTTTGTTATAAAAACAACTTATTTAGAGTGTTGACAGCATAAGTTGTTTTATTTTGCACAAGCACTTGCATTTTGAAATTAGTACATATTTTTTGGAGAGTTGTTGTTTTTTAAACTCATTGATTTGAATTATGTGCTGATTCTTTTTTTTTCAAAATTTTACTGAAAAATTAAGAGTGATCGATTGATAAATTAAAACAAATATCGAAGTCATAACAAGAACTCAGTGATCACTTTTCCTCTTTTATTTACTTACAATTTATTCTATAACTAGTTGGCTTTATGGGATATTATCCTTTTTTTTAATATTAATTATGAGTTGATGTTTTTTTCCTTTTTCCAATTCTTACGTTCTATTCTACAACTGGTTAGCTTTTTCCGACTCAAATTGTAGTTGTAAGAGAAATAAAGAACAACAACAACTAATAACTGTTTAAATATAAAAACAATTTATTTAGAGTGTTGACAACATAAAATGCTTTATTTTGCTCAAGCACTTGCATTTCTAAATTAGTAAATTTTATCGAAATTTTATGGTTCGCTTTTTTCCTACTTAAATTGTAGTCGTTAGCGTAATAAAAAACAACAACTAATAATGGTTTTAATATAAAAACAATTTACTTAGAGTGTTGAAAATATTCAATGTTTTATTTTTCACAAGCAATTGCATTTTTAAATTATTATACATATATTTTGGGGAGTTGTCGTTTTTAAACTTTTTAATATTAATTATGTGCTGACTCTTTTTTTTCAAAATCTTACTAACAAAATTAAAGTGATCCATTGAGGGGTTTTTGTTAGTTCCTATGCGCATTTCACTGGGGCTAATGCAGATCATCAAGGAACCTTTACCCAAAATATCTTAAAATAACTAAATAAATATATTTCAAACTTCCAGTTTAATAAGTGAGAAGCTTTACACAAATATCAAAGTCATAACAAGAACTCACTTATCACTTTTACTCTTTTATTTTCTTACGTTTTATTCTACAACTGGTTGGCTTTTCTCCGGCTCAAATTGTAGTTGTAAGAGATATAAAGAACAACAACAACTAATAATTGTTTTATTTTGCATTTTGCACTTGTATTTTCAAATTAGTACATATTTATTGGGGAATTTTTGTTTTTAAACATATTATTTTTAATTATATGCTGACTCTTTTTCCCTAAAATCTTACTAAAAAATTCAGAGGGATCAATTGAGGGGTTCTTGTTAGTTGCTATGCGCATTTCACTGGGGCTAATGCAGATCATCAAGGAAAATTTATCCAACACATCTTGAAATAACTAAATATATTTATTTCAAACGTCCACTTTAATATGTGAGAAGCTTAAAATAAAAATCAAAGTCATAACAAGAATATATAATATAAGTGATCGATTGAGGGGTTTAATCATATGCTGATTCTTTTTTCGCAAAACCTTACTAAAAAATTCAGAGTGATCAATTGAGGGGTTCTTGCTAGTTCCTATGCGCATTTCACTGGGGCTAATGCAGATCATCAGTGAACCTTTACCCAAAATATCTTGAAATAACATTACTAGATTAATATTTATTTCTGAGATTTTAACTAAGTTAGAACAATTTAGCCTATATAAATATTAATATAGCAAAATAAAAATGTTCAATAAAAATAAAATCACATTACTAGATTAATTTTAAATTAGTACATATTGTGGGTAATTGTTGTTTTTTAAACTCTGTAATTTTAATTATGTGCTCATTCCTTTTTCACTAAATTTGTATTTTAAATTAGCACGTATTTTAGGGAGGTTATCGTCTTTTAAACTTTTTAAAAATCCTACTTAAAAATTCAAAGTGATAAATTGAGGGGTTTTAGTTCCTATGCGCATTTCACTAGGGCTAATGCAGATTATCAGGGAACCTTTAGCCAACATATCTTGAAATCACTAAAGATATTTATTTCAAAATCCAATTTAATAAGAGAAACATTAAACAAATATCAAAGTCATAACAAGAACTCACTTATCACTTTTTCCCTCTTATTTTGTAATGTTTTATTCTACAACTGGTTGGCTTTTTTCCAACTCAAATTGTAGTTGTAAGAACAATAAAGAAAAACAACAACTAATAATTGTTTCGTTATAAAAACAACTCATTTAAAGTTTTGACAGCATAAGTTGTTTTATTTTGCACGAGCCCTTGTATTTTCAAATTAGTACATATTTTTTGGGAGTTTTTTTTAACTCATTAATTTTAATTATGTGCTGATTGTTTTTATTTAAAATCTTACTAAAAAATTCAAAGTGATATATTGAGGGGTTTTATTTCCTTTTGCGCATTTCACTGCGGCTAACAGGAACTTTAACCCAACATTTATAAGAACAACTAAAGATATTTATTTCAAACTTCCATTTTAATACGTGAGAAGCTTAAAACAAATATCAAAATCATAACTAGAATGCTTTGATCACTTTTTATTTTCTATTTTTTACGTGTTATTTTACAACTGGTTGGCTTTTCTCCGATTCAAATTGTAGTTGTAAGAGAAATAAAGCACAACAAAAACTAATAATTGTTTTATTTTGCATTAGCACTTGCATTTTAAAATTAGTACATATTTTTTGGGGAATCTTATTATTTTCTTTTAATATAAAAACTAGTTTCATTTGACGTCATTTCACTATTCCTGATCATTCCTATACATTTTGTAATGCAGACAATAGAAAACAAGTGGGAATTGTTACAAGAACACACAAATATACCAAAGACACTTTTTTTGGAATTATTGAGTTTTTGTATCAAAGATTGCAGGTATTTTAGATATAATGACAACTTTTATGAACAGAAAAGGGGAATGTCGATGGGATCTCCTGCATCTCTAGTGGTAGCTGACATAATAATGGAAGAATTACTGAACTCAGTTCTAAATAAAACGGACATTAAGCCAAGGAAAATGGCGAAACACGTTGACGACCTATTTGGGATTGTAAAAACCGACAAAGCAGATGTAACACTGGGAGCTTTAAACGCCTTTAATAAGGAAATTAAGTTTATATTTGAAACGGAATCCGACAACAAATTACCCTAATTAGACGCATTGATTGTGAGGAAGAACAAAATAATTAAACTAGATTGGTATCAAAAACCTTCAGCCAGTGGAAGACTTATCAATTTTTATTCCAAACATCTTCGCAATATGATATTAAACACCGCCAATAATTTTATTAATACAGTACTAGACACCAGCAGCACCGACTTTCATAAAAATAACATAATAAAGATTAAGACTATTTTCGGTAAAAACGATTTTCCAACAACGGTAGTTAACAAACTTATAAGAATTGAAGTACAGAAGAGAAAAAACAATTACAACATAGTTACCGAAAAACCAACAAAAATTTACAAATCAATACCATACATACCTGGGTTATCAGAAAGGATAAAAAATTCTGATATATATGATAGAGACAAGTACATACTAGCAATACAACAAAGAAGTTATTTACAAATATGAAATCAAAACTCAATACAATGGACGAATCAAATTTAATTTATGAAATAACTTGCAATGGAGACAACACTGAAGCATGTAAGAAAATATATGTTGGTTCGACAAGAACAAAATTAAAGACTAGAATATCTGGACATAAATCTGATCGAAATAATAATAAAACATCTTTGGTCCAAAAAACTGCACTTGCTGCCCACTGTGCAATAACTGGACACCAACCAGACAAGTAAGGTAAGAATACTGGAAAGAGAGAAGAATTATACAAAGAGATATATGCAAGAGATGCTCCACTAAATAAGTACTCCCACTAACAAGACAATTAACTATAAATCAGACACTGACAATTGCGCACACATCTATAGATATACAATAAACAAACACAGAAGAAGAAAAAACCACTGAACAGTAGGTGACAAAGTTTACAAGAATAAACAAGTGACTAGACCAGGACTATAGAAATGTAATTATTATTATTATTGTTGTAAATAATTTAATATTAAGTAGTTTTTTGATTCGAAAATTGTAATTCGCTGAAGATGACCAAGAGAGTTGGTCGAATTATGGGAATAAAAATATATTAAGAGGAAAGTTTTAATATTATTTCATTATAAAAAAGACCTCAAGCCGAAAAGCACATCACGAACAAACAAATTTATTCAAAAAGGTCTACAACAATATATATTAATATAAAAACAATTTATATTAATATATTTAACATAATTTGTTTTATTTTGTACAAGCACTTGCATTTTAAATTAGTATATATGATGGGGAATTGTCGTTTTTTAAACTCTGTAATTATAATTATGTGCTGACTCGTTATTCACAAAATCTTACCGCAAAATAGATTGATCGATTGAGGAGTTTAATCATATGCTGATTATTTTTTCCCAATATCTTACTAAAAAATCAGAGTGATCAATTAAGAGGTTTTTGCTAGTTTCTATGCGCATTTCACTGGGGCTAACGCATATCGTCAGGGAACTTTTACCCAACATTTAAGAAAAACTATTTTGAAATAACATTATTAAAGATATTTATTTTAAACTTCCACTTTAATAAGTGAAAAGCTTAAATCAAATATCAAAGTCTTAACAAGAACTCTAATCACTTTTGCTTTTTTATTTTCTTACGTTTTATTCTACAACGGGTTAGCTTTTTTTCGACTCAAATCGTAGTTGTAAGACAAATAAAGAGCAATAAAAACTAATAATTGTTTTAATAAAAAAACAATTTTTTTAGAGTGTTGACAACATAAAGGCCCAACTATAATATGCGTAGGATAGCTTTGGCTACTGTCAAAACTCGACGAAAAGACTCAAATGCATAAGCGAACATTTGTGTGGCAATATTATACTTACACTCAGTTGTAAAGCAATGCACTTTTGCAAAAACTAATTTATGATATATACATAACATGTAAATACATATATAAATATTTTCAATTTATACATACATAAATATATTATCACAAGTAGGTTATTACCAATTTAGAAAGTAATTTAAGAAATAAATTGGAAAGTACTACAATTTATAACAATGTGTGCAAGTGGTTGGCAACGTATCATATATGGTAGGAAAATACACAAATACACTATAATATATATACAATAAACAAATGCTAAACATTTAATGTTTCCATTAAGTTTTGACATTATTTATTAAATTATGTGTAGAATTGATTTCGGCGTACATTGCAGCTTCTCTTGTGTGCACGTATTACAGTCTATGGTATGTGTGTATCTAAAAATAATTATCAATAACAACGAACAAACAGTTGGCCTTTAAAGAAAATGCGATCAGTTTCGCCCTATGGTTAAGAAAATTAAATTCAACGAAAAGTTAGCAAAGCAAATTATGGTCGCACACATTTGATTGTATGTATTCGCAAATTCGCCTGCGCTAGCGTACACATATTATAGTTGGGCCTTAAGTTGTTTTATTTTGCACAAGCATTTGCATTTTAAATTTGTACATATTTTGGGGAGGTTATAATTTTTTTAACATTTTAATTTTAATTATGAGCTGCTTCTTTTGTCCCAAAATCCTCCTTAAAAAATCAAAGTGATCAATTGATGGGTTTTATTTCCTATGCTCATTTCCCTAGGGCTAATGCAGATCATCAGGAAACCTTTACCCAACATTTCGTAGAATAACTAAAGATATTAACTTCAAAATTCCACTTTAATAAGTGAGAAGCTTAAATCAAATATCAAAGCCTTAACAAGAACTCACTGATCACTTTTGCTTTTTTATTTTCTTACGTTTTATTCTACAACTGTTTGGCTTTTTGCGACTCAAATTGTAGTTGTTAGAGTAATAATGAAATACATCATAATTGTTTTGTTATAAAAACAACTTATTTAGAGTGTTGACAGCATAAGTTGTTGTATTTTGCACAACCACTTGCATCTAAAATAATCACATAATATGGAGAATTGTCGTTTTTTAAACTCCTTAATTTTAATTATGTGCTGATTTTTTTTCACAAAATCTTATTGAAAAATTCAAAGTAATCGATTGAGGGTTTTAATCATATGCTGATTTTTCCCCCAAAATCTTACTAAAAATTCTGAGAGATCAATTGAGGGTTTTTTGCTAGTTCCTATGCGCATTATGCTGCGGCTAATACAGATCATCAATGAAATTTTACACAACATTTCTTAGAATAACCATAAACATTTATTTCAAACTTCCACTTTAATATGTGAGAAGCTTAAATCAAATACCACAACTTATAATTGTTTTAATATAAAAACAATTTATTTAGAGTGTTCACAACATAAGTTGTTTTATTTTGCACAAGCACTTGCATTTATAAATTAGTGCATATTATGGGGAATTGTACGTTTTTTAAACTCTTTAATATTAATTATGTGCTGATTCTTTTTTTCCAAAATCTTACTAAAAAATTCAGCGTGATCGATTGAGGGTTTTAATCATTTGCTGATTTTTCCCCCAAAATCTTACTAAAAATTCAGAAAGATCAATTGAGGGGTTTTTGCTAGTTCCTATGCGCATTATGCTGCGGCTAATACAGATCATCAATGAAATTTTACCCAACATTTCTTAGAATAACCAAAAACATTTATTTCAAACTTCCACTTTAATATGTGAGAAGCTTAAATCAAATACCACAACTTATAATTGTTTTAATATAAAAACAATTTATTTAGAGTGTTCACAACATAAGTTGTTTTATTTTGCACAAGCACTTGCATTTATAAATTAGTGCATATTATGGGGAATTGTACGTTTTTTAAACTCTTTAATATTAATTATGTGCTGATTCTTCTCTTCCAAAATCTTACTAAAAATTCAGAGTGATCAATTGAGGAGTTCTTGCTAGTTCCCTGGCGCATTTCACTGGGGCTAATGCAGATCATCAAGGAACCTTTACCCAACACATCTTGAAATAACTAAATATATTTATTTCAAACTTCCACTTTAATAAGTGAGAAGCCTAAACAAAAATCAAAGACAACAAGAACTCACTGATTAATTTTCCTTTTATTTCCTTTAGTTTTATTCTACAACTGGTTGGCTTTTTTAAGACTCAAATTGTAGCTGTAAGAGTAATATAGAACAACAACTACTAATAATTGTTTTAATATAAAAACAATTTATTTAGAGTGTTGACAACATAACTTGTTTTCTTTTGCACAAGCACTTGCATTTTAAATTAGTACATATGATGGGTAATTGTCCTTTTTTAAACTCTGTAATTTTAATTATATGCTGATTGTTTTTTCACGAAATCTTACTGAAAACTTCAGAGTGATCAATTGAAGTGTTTTTGCTAGTTCCTATGCGCATTTCACTGGGCCTAATGCAGATCATCAGGGAATCTTTACTCAATATTTCTTAGAATAACGAAAGATAATTAATAAGTGAAAGGCTTAAAAGAAATATCAAAGTCATAACAGGAACTCACTGATCAATTGTCTTTTTTTTTCTTTTCTTACGTTTTATTCTACAACAGTAGTATACATATATAAAAAGTGGCTTCATACCTACGCTACGTCGGGATATGAAGTTGTTTGATTGGTAACCTACGTTGGATGTGTCTTAGTGTATTAAGTTTACGACCAATACCGACGGTAGGTGCTTTCTATAAAATATATATATACAATGCTTTTAATTATTTTCCCATTTCTTTATTGTTTTATTTGATACGAATTAACAAAGCTTCCTGATTTATTCTCAAACCACTGATATAAAATTCCTATATATATGTATGTTTATATGTGTATATATATGTACATATATATATATATATATATATATATATATATATATAATATATACATTTATATAAACATATATATATATATATATATATATATATATATATATATACATTATAATATATATATGTATAATATATACATATATATAATATATAAATTAATATAAACATATATATATATATATATATATATATATATATGTGTATATATAAATATATGTATATATATATATATATATATATATATATATAATTATTATTATTATTTATTTATTAGTAGTATTCGTAATACTTTTACAATACATTTAAGAAAAAAAAAATATTTTCAATATACATTCTCGGACATAAATTTCAATTTACATTTACATTTCTTATAAAATCTACAGCTCTTTTTCGGAATATATTAATATTTGTTTCATTTTTAATACTGTGATGCATCATGTTATATCTTTTAAGACCTTTGTAAAAAAGTGAGCGTTGAATTGCGTTTGTATCTGCACGTTGTAGTCTAAAAGTATAGTTGTTTCTTAAGTTGTACGGTTGAATATCGCCAACATATCGTAGTTGTTCTGTTAAATAATCTGGTGCGTCATCCATCTCCATTTTCTTTATAAAGCTCAGTGTTGTGAGTTCCAGTCTTTGATGTATATTCATCCAATTTAGAGTCTCCAGCATATAGTTAATTGGTGTGAAACGGTTGCATTTTAAAATAATTCTCATTGCTTTGTTTTGAAGTTTTTGAAGTCTTTCTATTTGAGAATCTGTGCAGCATGTATATAGTATTGTCGATCCATATTCAAAATGTGGTTTGATAATCGTGTTGTATATATTTATCGATGTTATAGTTGATACTTTGTTTCTAATTCGTTTGTAAAATCCAATTTTTTTCCAATTTTTTTACATATATATTCTAAATGTTCCTTAAAATTTAATTCATTATCAATTTGAAACCCCAGATATTTAATACTATTTACTTTTTCTATTATTACGTCATTTACTTTGAAAGTTATGTCATTGTTCATATTGATTTCCAATATCTTTGTTTTATTTTCGTTTAATTTTAATTTATTCATTTTTAACCAATTGTTAATTCTGTTCATATCCGCTTCTAAATTTTCATAACATATTTCATCTGTTGATGCTTCTGAGAAAACTAGAGTATCATCAGCATAAAGTATTATTTCACATTTTTCCAAATTATTTTCCATGTCGTTTATATATATGATAAATAATAGCGCCCCCAGAATTGAGCCTTGAGGTACACCAAAATCGTTTTCAATTTCTCTTGAATTTCTCTTTGTCCTCTGTCTTCTATTACTAAGGTATGATTGAAACCATTTCAATTCAGTGTCCTGTATACCATACATGTATAATTTCTTTAATAAGATTTCTCGATCGATTGTTTCGAATGCTCTTTTAAAGTCCAGGAACAGAGCTGCAATTTTATTATTTCTCTCCACAAATTTCCATCTGTTGATAACATAATTTAGTGCAGTCTCACATGAGTGTTTTTTTCGAAAGCCTGATTGGTATTTTGAAAGGATTTTGTGTTTTTCAATGTATTCTTCCAATTGGTTTTTTACTATTTTCTCAAGGATTTTTTCACACGTTTTTAGTCCATTAATAGGGCGGTATTCTTCGCACTTAATCGTATTTTTGACCTTCTCAATCGGTGTGATTATGGATTCCTTCCAATTGGTTGGAAATATTCCAGTTTCTAATGATGTGTTTATTATATTAAGTAGTTTATTGCCAATTAAGTCCCAGTTATCTAATATTAATTTGTTATTTATTTTATTGTAATCTGGTTTATTATTTAGGTTTTTACAAATAATTTTTAATTCTTGTAGATTTATTGTACAAAATTTTAATTTAGTGTTTATCACAGATATTTTATTCTCATATTGCACGTAGTCAATGGAATTATTGATTTCTTTAATGCTATCTACAAAATATTTATTAAAATTATTGGCTATTTGTATATTATCCTTATATTCTGTGTTTTCAAATATCACAGCTTTTATTATAGGTCTAGGGTTTCTTAGCACAAGTTCCTTTATTCTTTTCCACATTTCTTTTTGGTTATTTGTATTGCATATTCTATTTTCTATATATTTGTTTTTTTCTTTCTCAATATTAATCTTATATATATTTCTTATCGCTTTATAGTTGTTCCAAGCCTCATTAGTATTTTCAATAACTGCTCTTTGGTATCTAAAAATTTTTTCCCTTTTCATATTTTTAAGTTCGCTATTAAACCATTTATTCTTGATACCATATTTTTCACTTATTTTAGTTTTTACAGTAAACTTTTTTATTGTATTTTCGAGGCTTTCATCGATATGGCTTACACAATAGTTTACATTATTTATGTCATTATATTTTAAGATTTTGTTAAGTTCGTTTCTAAAATTAATTTTATTGTATTTAAATATCTCCACTTCTGCAACTTCATCATTACGTGTATTTTCATTATTGATAAAAATGTTAATAGTTTCGTGATCTGCTATTTTGTTATCTTTGTTTATTTGTGCTAAAATATTTTGATTATTCGTTATTACATAGTCTATTAATGTTTTGGAATTCTTTGTTGTTCTAGTATACACGTCTAATATTTGTTTGAAGCCATTGTCATTCAGGATACTTTCCATTTTATTTTTATAATATTCTTTTTTCATCCAATCTATATTAAAATCACCTACTATTACTATATCACAGTTCACTTCACATATTTCTTCTAATATATCCCTAAAATCACTGCAGAATTCAGATTTCTGGCTACTTGGCGATCTATATACTGCTGTTATTAAAAATGATATTTTATCGTATGTTACCTTATGCACACTTATCCAATATTTTGTGTTCTTTACATATTCTTTTATCTTCGTGATGTTCCAGAATTTTTTGAAGTACATAGTTACTCCCCCAGTTTTATTGGATTTAGATAAAGTGCTAATCTGTTGATAATATTTCAATTCAATCTCAGATTCATTTACGGCCTCGGTCAAGTGCGTTTCAGATAAAATTATAAAATCTGGCTTTTCTTCCTCAATTGTTATTTCCAGTTGGTTGAAGTTATTAATTAGTCCTTGTATGTTGGTATATATTCCGTGTATTTTCTTTGATTGTTATGTTGCAATTCCTATCCTCCTTTTCTTTAAATTAAGTTTGTTCTGATACACTGGACATTCTTTACTGTTAGTGCTGTGATTTTCATCTAGTCCTAAATTAAGTCTTTTATTTTCTTTCATACAATTTATGCATTTATTTGAAACTTCGTTATTACAATCTTTACTTTTATGATTTCCATGGCATTTGTAACAGATCTCATCATTTCTACAGTCAGATGCTTTATGATTGTATCCTTGACATTTGAAACACTGTATGACAATGGTTCCATCAAACACTCTACATCTATCCCAACCGACATTTATTTTCTGATTTGCCATAATTTTTGAGTAAGATGCATTATCTATTTTCAGTTTGGCGTTATATGTTATTTTATTGTATCTTTTGGTTTCAAACACTTTTATTATTTCTAGTTCACTTCTTTGCAGTATGTCGTTTTGTTTCTTAATTTTTTCTAAAAGTTCCTTGTCAGGTATTTTAAAGTTCATGTCTGTTACAATTATTTGCATTTCAGCTTGTTTTGGCACCATTATTTCATATTTATCGCTTATTCCATTTTTTATTGCTTCTTTCATTTTTTCTCTTTCCTCATTATTCTCACTTTGAATGACTAAGGTTCCATTTTTTCTATTTTCTACATTTGTAATTTTAAAATTTTCTGGATTTATTTTTTTATTTAATTCCTCTTTGGTTTTTACAACACTTTGTTTTTCCTTTGGTTTTATAATCAAGGGAATATTTTTGGAAGTGTCTGGCATCATTATATTATTTGAAACGGTCTGAGCGTATGTCATCTTCGTTTTAACGTTTGTCTCGTTGATAACCTTTTTTATTTCATTACACATTTTCATATTGCTTTTCTCTATTGTGTTATACATATCTTTGTTTTTGTTTTCAACTTCATTTAAATTTCCACATAATTTTTTAACAACTTCTACATTTTTTTCACACATTTTTTGAACCTTGTCTATTTTCTTAAATCTTTCTTCATATCTCATTTCAATAGCTTCAAGTAGTGCCTTAATTTCGAACTCATTTTGCTTCAATGAGCTTTCAAATTCGTGTTTATATTCTATTAATGCCTGTTTGTTTTTGTTTACTCCATCTTGGATGTCCTTTAAAACAAAGTCTACATTTTGAATATACTGCATACAATCGTCGCATATAAAACGAGCGTAATTATCCTCATCTATGACTTTTGCTGAATATTGGTCTAGTCCTGCACATTTTTTGATATAATGATACACTTTGCCACATACTCCTTGGCATCTAATACCACTTTCACCTCTAATGGCTGATCCGCATTTACTGCACTCAGCCATTGGTTAGTTTTTCTATTTTTTAAACTTTTATATTATGTATTTTGTGTCTAATTTTTGTAACTTTTTATTTTCTGTTAAACAGTAACAATTTTTGTTGATTGTCTTATGTTTTTTATAGTCTCTGTCTATTATTAACAATTATTTTCTGTTTTTATTTCAAAATTTATTCCGAGTTTTGGTTTTTTACTTGTTTATTCAACCAGTGTTGCCCAACATATATATAATGTATATATATATATATATATATATATATATATATGTACATATATATATATATATATATATATATATATATATATATATATATGTATATATGTATATATATATATATATATACATATATATATATATATATATATATATATATATATAATATAATGTATATACATATATATATATATACAATATATAATATATAATATATATATAATATATAATGTATATACATATATATATATATATATATATATATATATATATATATGTGTGTGTGTGTACATATATATACACATATAAATATACATATATATAGGAATTTTATATCAGTGGTTTGAGAATAAAATCAGGAAGCTTTGTTAATTCGTATCAAACAAAACAATAAAGAAATGGGAAAATAATTAAAAGCACCGGCGATAGGGTGCTTTTTAGAAAATAAAAACTGCAAATAAAAGGGAATAACTAACGAATGTGTGTGTGTGTATGATTAATATAGGCAGATGCAGCTGCTGTGTGTTTCGTTGGTTTTGGGAATAACACCAAGTTATTGTGTAATTTCTTATCAAACTTAGAAATGCATTACAAATGTATTGCTAGAAAAAATAGTGATCGTTGAACTGATTAATGGTAAACATGTGCATGTGAAGTGCAATCTTATCGAACTTGAGCATTTATCTACATTGCTAGATGAAATATAGATCGTTGAACTCATTAACTGCAAACATGTGCACTTTAAGTGCAATAAACTTATACAAATGCATAAAAAATGTATTGCTAGAAAATACATAATAGTAACCCTGAAATATCATCCTTCGTCAAAATGACTACGGAAGATTTTATTTTCAAACTAAAACCAGTCTTTTATTTTTGTTTTGCTCTCAGCTTTTGTATAGCGGTAGTCGTCCGCAAGCTGTTGTTAAGTGTAAAAGTTCAACGAACTGCGTATGTTGTAAGTGTTTTTTTTTTTCGCTTTTAATTTTTTATCGTAGTCAAAACGACGAAGGATGAAATTTGTGTAACTTTCAGGCTCTTCCGTGTATATTTTCTTTTTGTCTAAAATCTCTATTATTCATATTATTAATTCATATGTAATTTATGCACACAATGTACTCCAAGATGGTAAAAAGCCTCTAAATCGCGTCAGTTTTATGAGAGCTCTGTTTTCAGGACTAGTCAAAAATCACCTGGCAGACAGATTTGAAATGCCGACATTGCCGACTAATATCAGGAGAGATATACAAAGTCATCTTCAAATAAATAACCCCGGGGAAATATCTACAGAAAATCAAACAGGAAAAAGAAAAATATGTGCAGTTTCCCCTTCTTCAAAAAGAAGAATGACAAATGTTGTTTGCGCAAAGTGCCAAAAAAGGCTGTGTGGCGGCCACAAAATAGAAGTTTGTGACTCGTGTTTTACATAAAATATAAAATCTGAAGTCTAATGTTCCTTCTTTAGTGTAATACTTATATTTTAAGAAAATGAAAGACTGAATTGAAAAAAATTGCTTTATGTTACCTTTTTTAATGTTTTGTTATGACTTGTTTCACAATCTATGCCAATTGAAGGAAGACTATGAAATGTTAAGTTTTTGTTAAATATTAATATATATAAATAAATGAATTTCTTTAAATATTCATTAAAAGGTGTCTATTAATACATAAGAACAATATTTTGGTATCAACTTTTGCTCACAACGTGTTTTATAATCTCTTGAAGTAAGCCGTAGTCAAAATGACGAAGGATGACGTTAGTGTATGTAAAATAAGGATGATATTTCAGGGTTAAAAGCAATGACGGTAGCATGTCTTTTAGCAAATAAAAAACTGCAAATAAAAAGGAAAAAACTAACGAAAAAATACTTCCCAAAGTGTAAAACGAAGTGAGGATGATGATGATGATTTATAAAAACAATAATAAAAAATTAATAAATAAATTGTCTTTATGATTTCGCTCGTATTATGTATTTTTTATTATCTAATTAATAAATAAATAAAAAAAAAACAAACAACCAAAGAAAAAAAAAATAAATAATATATATATATATATATATATATATATATATATATATATATAAATTGTTTTTATTTCACTTTTATATAGGAAATTCTTTTTACAGATTTATCATTATTAAATGTATAAATTGAAAAGCTTGCATGCTAACAAATATTACTCATAAAATATTTTTACAGCTACATATGTTAAGTGATTGTGAATGAATATTTTCACAATAATATATATGTATGTATGATATTATTTATGTAATTACACTTAAGGTTATCGCAATGAGTACTTTGTGAACGGATTGAAAATCAGTTTTTTTATACATATACATATGTTTTTTTTTAAAGCACACACAAAGCTCGAACGTGTATTGAAAAAAAAAAGAGAGTGAGAGAGAGGTTGTCAAATTACTCAACGTACGTCAAAAGTTAAAAGTTGCCCAACTCTGTACTTTGCATTGACGGAGAAGTACTGTATGCAGGCCTGCCAGAAATTTTTCGTGAAAAATCAGCAAATTTTCGAAAAAAATACCGGCATTATCGACACTTTCATTTCTTAATATCGGCATTATGTTATATATTATTTTTACATATAAAAACTTTTTTTTATTAAAGAGAACAAAAACAATTCAATAATAAGCAATTTAAAAAAAATTATTTATAATTTTATTCATTTAGAATTATTTTTACTTACAAAATATACAAAAGATCAACTTGGTTTTTATAGAATAGTTTAAATAATTAAGTTAAAATATACAAGTCTTTTCCAATAGTATTTCAGAACTTTGCTATTATATTTCAGAGTATACTAAAAATTATCTCTAGATTCTGAAATACGATTTCCAAAATAAAATTAAAGATTTAGAATATTACCTAATATGTAACCGTAAATTCTCAAATTTTTGAACAAAATTCTTATATATTATTAAAAATTTCTGAAAAATGTGGTTTTTATAAATCAATTATAAATATGCAATTTGGACATTGTTATTAAATCGTTATTTATTTCGATGTTGAAGCAATCAGAGTTTTTCAATTTCAAATAATCCTTAGAATGAAGAATTTCTTCTAAAGTTTTATTTTTTAAGAAATATCGGAATTTTGTTTTATTAAGATTCACTTTACTAAATGTACGCTCAACGTTTGCTTATGAAAGTGGAAGAATAAAATAAAGTGAATATATTTACTATTTATTGGTAAAGCTGCAGCTTCAGTTCCTCGTTTTATTTCTGAAATTTTTTACAAAATTATTCCAAATTTATTTCAGACTTTTAAGACACATCTTTAAAATTTCAATTCTCTGAACTCAGACTCCAAAATTTGTCTTTCATCTCTTGATACGAATTTTGGAAACTGGTCTACAATTTCCATGCACGATCCAAATATATTTTCAATTATGAATTTAGGATTAACTATGTATAAATATTTAAACATCAACAACAAGGCAATTGAATTGTTATTTTACTACTAACATTTCAAATAACAATATATATGTATGTCTATATGTATACATATGTATGTATGATTATGAAAAATCTTACTTGTTATGGTTGTCCTCTTTACTTCTTAGTAAAACAGATTTGTGATTTTTGTTAAATATTCTTTGAAAAATAAGGAAAATTAGATAATAATGTAACCACACCATTATTAAAAAAAACGTAATTTTTAGGAGTAAAATCGGCAAATTGAAATTTTTGAGGTAAAAAATCATTAAAATGCCGTGGTCGTGAACAAGAACGCCCAATCTAGAGCTTAGTCAACAAATATTCAAAACTAAATCGTTTGTTAAGTGTAACTGCCATTTGTCGCAGACTTTTACAAAGAAAAAGCTTCAAATCTATTGTTCGAAATCCTTGGAGTTCAGAAGAGCAAGATCGTGAACGCAACTTTTGGATAAAGCTTACTCAAGAGTCATATTTTCACGCGGAAATTAAAACTCAATGGTCGCCAGCAATTAAGTTCTCATCCTCTCAGCAAGTTTATGCCATTTGGCTACTGCTTGTTGGCGGGCGGCTACGAAATGCTTTAATTGATCCAGATGCAAAGCATTCGATTTCGTTGCCACTCAAGTCAGCAATTATTAACTTATTGATAGCAGAAGCGCATGAGAAGACTCTACATGGTGGTACCCAAGTCATGAGCGTATATTTATGGCAATCTTATTGGATACTAGGTAGTCGTTCGGCTATCAAATGGTTTAATCGTCGATGTGTTCGTTGTGCGAAAATCCGAGGAGCAACGGCTCGACAACTGATGGGCCAACTTCCAACAAATCGAATCACTCCTTCAAGGTCATTCATTAGTGTTGATTGTGTTGGCTCGTTGTTAGTTAAGACATAGCTAGGACGCGGTACAAAGCAATATAGCAGATTGTTCGGAAAATTTTGTTGTTGAACAGTGTAAAATCTAAGTTCTATATTGCATCAAACTTTTTCTGTAAACCCTGTTTATCGTTAAATACCTCTACACTCTTCTAGGTAAGGATCAGTAGTTTTCTTGCATTCACCTCATTAGTTTGTCACCCGAGTATAGATGTGCCTAGGTTGGGCCTTTAGTATAGAAAATGAGTCAGTCGCGAGTCACACTAGACTAAGTATGCTGGCATAACATCACAGAAACGACAGAAAACTCATGTGATAATGCAAGCGAGTACAAAATATATATACACAATGCTGAATAAGTATGTCTATGCATAGTCATCTCTAAACACATGTTTTACAATGTACGCAAATAATGGTAATTGAATATAAAACTAAAATTTCGTTTAAGAGAAAAATTGTGAAATAATTAATAAAAACAAGTGTCAAGTGATTTTAAGACAATATTAAACTGTTTCTAAACAGTAAAGTAATATACCAAAACTCCTAAATTGTGGCTGGCGGTCAATACTGTAAAGAAATCAACTCAAAAATGAAATTCTATAATATTAATTTTGTTTATATTATTTATTAAATAAATTTTTAGAAAATATGGCTAAATTTTTAGAATATAAGAATCGTCGCAGTGATCATCACGTAATCAATCTGGATACATAATTTACTTGGGACTATGGGAGGCAAAACAAGTGCTTAAAGTGCATGGCTAAAAATACATGCTCACGGATGTAATGAGAACGTTCAATTATAAATTGAGCCGGGAATGAGTTTCATTCAAGTCACAGAAGATAGAGTCAAAAAAATCTATTTCGAATCAGTGATGCAACTTAAGTTGAACTGCTGCAACAACATTGGAAATTCCACAGACTTAGAAGTAGGCGGTACGTATAATTTATTTTTAACAAAAGCTATGCTTACAATAGATCTTTTATGAAATTTATTTATATACAATTTGTTATTCCATAAATTTTCGTACTAGGCATTATGTTGACTTCAATGAATATTTCGAAGTGGACAAAACTACTGATAATATCCAATAGATCTATCTGCCTATTCTATACCTCGATGTTAGTGATAGCTTCAAATCCTTTATGTTTACCAGTCCTACTAAATATATTATTTTTTATTTGATAATATTCTGTACCTTGAAATGTATTTATATTTGTCAACATATTTATTTATTAAAAACAAATAAGAACAATTTTCTATTACCTTTTAAGAAATATCGTTTTTAAACATGACCGCCTTTGTCAATTTCAGTGACAAATAAGAATATTGGAAACCAATATTAAGGAAATCAATCTTTGGCTATAACACAAATCATGGAAAATCTGCTGAACGAATGTTAGACCGTTTTGATAACTTGCATAAAGTTCTAAAAGCAATTCGTGAACTGCATTTGAAAGAAACGATTGTGTTGAAACAAGCAAGATCGTATTAAATGTAAGTATTATTCTGTTATAAAAAATTTAAAACTTATAAATGAAATCTCCATCAGATTAATAGTGCATTAAACCTAATTTAAAAATATCGAAATTTCTATATTTCTTTTAGGGTCACAGTGTCTACAAAGAATTGGCTAATAAAAAAGGTTATTGGAAACAAATTTTAAAGTAGCTGGAAAACAGAGTAGCAAATTGTTGAAGTAAATGCAATTGTGATGATTTAAGATTAAATATTTATTCGTATAAAAAAATATTTATAATAAACCATGCTGTAATGTTTTTAAATTTATTTTACTCTCAATAAAAATTCAACTTCTTTAAAATGTAATACTAAATCTTATTTATTTATTAACAAATCTTGTATATAATGTGTAGGTTTCCACACCACCATAGAGGTACTACACTTAATGCGTTGCCAATTTTTTTTAATGGCTGGCTTCGCCAATAGTCCTACATAACATAAGTATGAACATAAGGTAAAACTTACAGTTTTACCTTGTTTCGAAAACCTGTTGCGATGCATATATTAATATAAATCACTTTTCCCTCACTTTAATTAATTTAAGAAAAAAATACTTCCCTATTCTTTCTTCCATTTTTATATTTACTTGATCACTGGTGGAAAGGAGGAATAACTTCATCGTACTAATATCACTGTTTTAAATTATACACATCACATAAAATATGTTTTTTTTTTTGTACCATTCCTTTTTATAAACTTTAATTCCACATTCATTTTCCAAAACAACAGCCTGCTGCTGATGCTAAAGATTATTGAATGCGGTTCTATACACTTCTATTTACTTACCTGGTCGTATAATTCGGAAACAAATGCAGATTTTCTTCTTCTCCATACTATTTGCATATCGTTCGCTACTGAAAAATAAAAGAATTTTAGATATTATTGAATTTATATATGTATAAGAAAAATTTACTTACATATCTTCGCTGCTACCACCACCGATTTTATTGTTTTACTGTGATTATTTTGGCATTTACACTATTGGTAATTCGTGGACGAAAGATAGATTATGTTTCCTCCATAAATTACCTATTGCAAACACTAAATCTTACGAGAATTAAATTATTTTCAATTGTTTCCCAATAATCCTGTCGAGAAATTAAATTTTTATGTACAAACAAATCGAATCACTCATTCAAGGTCGTTCCTTGGTGTTGATTATGCAGGCCCGTTGTTAGTTAAGACATGGCTAGGGTACGGTACAAAGCAATATAGCGGATTGTTCGGAAAATTTTGTTGTTGAACAGTGTAAAATCTAAGTTCTGTGTTGCATCAAACTTTTTTTGTAAACCCTGCTTATCGTTAAATACCGCTACACTCTTCTAGGTAAGGATCAGTCGTTTTCGTGCATTCACCTCATTAGTTTGTCATCCGATAGTTTTTGTAAATCATATCATTTGTTTAATAAATTAAATTATACAATAACCCTCTTTTTTAATAATAGTGGGTTCATTATATCTTGTAGAAAATGCAGACAGAGGTGGTGGGCTATTTTGGAATAGTCCTAATAAATCGTCTGTAGTAGCCCGTTATACCTAAGAACGTCTTGATTTGTTTTTGGGTTGTAGGTAGTTGTATGGTGTCGATGGTCTCAATCTTTTTGGGATTTTTTGAATTCCTTCGGGCGTATTAAAATGTCCTAAAAATTTAGCTTCCTTGGATAAGCATAGACATTTATCCAGTTGAATCTTGAGATTGCCATTTTGAAGACGTCCTCTATGCTTGTAGAGAATACTTTAATACCATCTAGGCAAACGAGGCAAATTTTTCCTATAAACTCCCGCAAGATATTGTTAATAAACCTCTGGAATATGGCGGTTGCATTGCGAAGACCAAAAGCCATCGCAGAAATTTGAAATTACCGTTTGCGGTCCAAGAAGCTGTTTCGTGAACACCGTCTGAATCATTTAGATAAATAAATAGTAGAAGCATATTGACAGTTTCCCAATTTATCAAATATATCTTCTACATTGGGCATGGGAAATCTGACTTCAATTGTAAAATTTTCTGAAATCGATTACGATTCTCCAATTTTGTTCATTATCACTACCTATTTTTTTCTTGGGAACAACCCAAATAAGGCTATTATATGGGCTGTTTGATTCTCTAATAATGTCATTTTTAAGCATTTTCTCGATTTGCCGGTTCACTTTCTTTTTCTGTAGCTGTGTTTTCTTTGAGGTTTGATTTTTTTATGTTTCTTTATATTTTAATAAAGTTGGCCCTAATTTGGGTGCAGTCCCAATGAAGAAGGTCCCAACAAATATGAAATTACCGTCAAACAGAAGGGATGAAATAATTCCCCAATGTTTAAAATCAAATAAGTGCCACACCTTGAAAATTTATTTATTATGTAGAGAAAAACAGGGAAACGGGAAATAACTCCCAATGAAATAATTCCCAATTTAATGAAAAAACTCCCAATTCAGATATAATTTCCAATGATGTTTTCTCGCGCCTCACAAAAATTTCCTGCATTGGCGGTCTTAGGACGGGCATCGAGATTTTCTTTTCTAGGGTATGTCCGCTTCACTTACACAAATTTTTTTTATTTAGGTATTTATTATTAAGTAAGCGAAGACATATTAGGACATACCTTAGGGGGAAAAAAGGTGAATTAAACAAAGCTAAAATCTATTATTATTTTAACAAAGATATTTTTCATTATATATATATATATATATATATATATATATATATATGCATATAACAATATAATATCAAAGGAATATCTAAATTCATTTAAAATTAAACAACATATACATATATCTAGTTCATATATACATATAATTGCAGTAATATTATATCATTCATTTGTATTCTACAATATAATAATAACATAAATTTAGATAAAGACCTGGATTATATCACGATAGACGGGATATCTTATTTTTTTAAATACCTTTGCGATGCTATTGGCTTGCATTTTTAAAGTAGAGTTACTGCAGGCTTTTTGAATTTTCACAAGCAAACATATAATACACAAAACTTGATTAGGGGTTGGTGCTTGTAATTATATTTCAACACCATCATCCTCGTTTTTTAAGTACACCTGTTCTTGAAACAGGTCTTCATCTGGTTACATGTCAAAAATAATTATATATTTTTGAAAAATAAGATAGTTTATGAAGTTTATAGCAGTAAGTTTCTCCTCGCGAAGATCTTGATTGGAATTTTCAATAATTTCTGCCTTTTCCACATATTTTTTCCTCTTTTTGGTTTCCCATATACTCCAGCGCTATTAGCAAGCAATTCAAACTCACTAATTTTAATACATTTATATATTATGTATACATTTTTTCAAATAACATATATCTAATAAATATCATAAGCATTTTTGTAAAAGATAAGAGAATCTCACCCATCCAAACCACTGTATTTCAAAATACGATGAAAATTCTTCGCTCCATCCGATTGTTTCTAGTCAGTCCAGCTTTTATTTTTTGATATGCTCCCCAAATGTGTGCAGGTGGCAAAAGTGGCAATGACAAGATCTTATGAAACTCGGTTGAGGCTCTTTGATTACAGATTTTATTGCTTTCCTAAGACTAGTCTCATAATCGGTAACAAAAAATCTATATAAAGAAAAATTATATTTTTTAATCAAGGAAAAGGATAAAAAAACACACATGCCTTCTCAAGATACTCAATGTGAATTAGTACTAGTTGCTGGAAACATCCCAGAGGAACTATGGGAAAATGTTCCATCTATTAAAATTTTCGCTTTGAAATTTTAATAAGAACTGATTATTTTTGAACAGAAACTTGTAGTTTGTAAAATCCATCTACTAAAGAAACCGTTATAAAAAGTCTAAAATTATCAAAATTAAATTTCTACGAAATGAAATAACCCCCACAAAAAAGGAGATTACTCCCAGCCGGCAGATATATTTGTGGCTTCCATTTTTGTGAACATACTCCTTCATTTAAAATACTATATTTTGCCCCACTGTCAACCACAAAATATAATTTTCTTGTTGTATATTCCATTATTATATAGGGACGTTTTTTAGGGCTTCTGTTGAAAAATTTGAGGACCCAATCACAGTTGCCACTGTGGTGCAATTGAACCAAAAATTGTTGATTTCTTACGCTTGGTTCGCTGGTTCATTTTTTTTTTCTTTTATGAAAAGTTAACGATTATAATATAAATAAATTTTGAAAGTCGTTTCATGCCTGTAAAAATGTATTTACGAAAATTATTACTCTTCACATAAAGTAAAAGATTTGATTCGTTTACAACACTTTTAGGTAATAACACGATTATTACCTACCCACAGTAGTAAATCAAAAAGCTATATTGGCAACACTGATCGATTGTTACTTTTGTTTACAAGTCAGAAATTGACAATTTGACTTCAGTGTAAAAAGTATTGTATTATGCTGGTATGAAAATAAAATTGAAAAAATGTTTTTTTTTTTATTTTGGTTCTTTTTTTTATGGATTTTGGTCCCGAAGAAAAATTTATAGTGGAAACCGTGGACCCAATATCCATGGGAAATATATCCTGACGTCTGTTCAAGTTTCTATTCTAGTTCGACCCAGTACAACATCTCGCGCCACAATTTCCTGAGTAGTTATCTTGCCGTCTATTGTAGTTTCCCGATTGATTATTCTGTCTTTGATAATTCTCTGACTGATTTTGTCTGTGATAATTTCCTGATTTATTGTTGTGTCTGTCATACTCCCTGTTTGGCTATTGTTGTCATTTCTGGTATACTTTGAATGAAACATTTGATACATGGTACAATTATCAGGTATATGCAAAGCGAATTTATTGCAACAAAGCATCTTTTTTGTGAAACACAATGTCAAATACAAGGCGAATTAATTAATTCGCCTTTCTTAAATAAAATAAAATGTTATGCATGGTACAATTATCAGGTAAGAAAGCGTCTTTTTTGTGAAACACAATGTCAAATAAAAGGCGAATTAATTAATTCGCCTTTCTCAAATAAAATAAAATTTTATGTAAACAAAATTAATTTTATTCATTGTTGTGTTTTGAAATATCAAAGTGGTGATGTAAGTATTGATTGTACTAAAATTTATGAAATAAAATAAAACAAAATTTATATTTTAGGAGACACAGACGTGTTGTGGGAGTCCATGAAGCTCAGAAACTCTATAGGTTTCCAAGAATCTTCCGGAAATTTTTAAGTGGCACACAGTGCTTGGAATTGATTCAGGACAAGCATTGTTTGCACTCATAATTTTTCCTGCAGAAGTACATACCTTTGTGGCATTTTCAAAAGTAAATTAACATATTATTCTTTCACTACGTGATTATGGATTAATAGGGGTTTGCATACTGTCCAATGATGGAAGTCAAATGAATATAGTTTGGGAAGAGAGCAGAAGTGGAATATGTTTAATGATTTCAGGTAATATTTTTGTTCTGTTCATAATTCTTCACCTGTATTAAAATAATTTCTTTTTTATTTTCTTTACTTTATCAGCAAACAAGGCAGTTCGTAAAAGTGCACCAGCTACCGGCGGTGGTACGAAATCACATCGTTTTCGTCGCTATCAGAATAGTACTGAATTGTTGATTCGCAAATAACTCGCGAAATTGTTAAAGACCTTAACACTGATTTCCGTTTCCAGAGTTCTGCTGTGATGGCTCTTCAGAAGTTAGTGAAGTTTATTTGGTTGGTCGCTTCCTAACTACCAATTTCTGCACCATCTATATACTCTTCGCCAGACTCGGTGCGAACGATCTTGAATATTGGCTGATGACAAAAATTATTCCTACTACCATCGTACAAGATGTATAACCATTTTTAAAAACAATCCGTCCTTTTCAGGACCACAAAACTTTTTATAAAAAAGACTATATTTATTTATTCTTATAAATATTAAATAAATTAAAAAAAATATTGAAGTGATTGCTCAAATCTTTCTATATATTGTATGTATCTTATTTTGCAATGATATAACATCGCCAATCGTCTATATGTATAGAATTTCGGGAATGGTTTTTGATTTCAGATTCCGATAATAGAACCATTTAAAATAAATAATACTTATATAACTTTATTTTGAAATCAATGAATAAAAATTTCAACTTTATATTTAAAAATTTGAAACAACCGAAACATAGTAAACAGAAAAAAAAATGCGGCGAATTTCAAAAATTTTGACAATCAGTTCACTATCACCTGTGCTGATGCATATACCTGTTTATTGTACCATGATGTTATGCAAACAAAATTAATTTTATTCATTGTTGTGTTTTAAAAAATCAAAGCGGTGATGTAAGTATTAATTGTAGTAAAATTTATGAAATAAAATAAAACAAAAATTATATATTAGGAGACACAGACGTGTTGTGGATTGCCGAGAAGCTCAGAAACTCCAAAGGTTCCGCAAGAATCCGAAAAGGTAAGTAGCAGACAGTGCTTGGAATTGATTCAGGACAAGCATTGTTTGCAAAAGTAAATACCTTTGTGGCATTTTCAGTAGTAAATTATCATATTATTCGTTTACTACTACGTGATTATGGATGAATAGGGATTTGCATCAGTGAAATACTGTCCGACGATAGAAGCCATAAGAATATACATAGTTTGGGAAGAAAGCAGAAGTGGAATATATTTAATGATTTTTTGTAATATTTTTGTTTTGTTTATAATTCTTCACATTTATTAAGACATTTTACTTTTTATTTTCTTTACTTTGTCAGCA